>CM010614.1:16877431-17158591 GCA_003430845.1 Xanthoceras sorbifolium
ACACAAAATCTGGGGTATTACCTTTTCTTTATACTCAAGAAACTAGAAAATACCATTAATTTCTTTCTAATATTCTCTCTTTCTCTCTCTCTCTCTCTCATATGATATAACTGGTTTGAATCGACAGTCCACACCAAGTTGTTGTTTTTTGGTGTGGGTTGTATGTAGTAGTGTACACTATTCACTGATGTTTTCAATAGTCTCTCATAAAGCTTTGGCACAAGGTATTCTCTTTAAAGAACCTAATCACATTACCAAGAGCAAGGTGAGAAAGGTGGAAGAGAAATCTACAAAGAGCACTTTGATGCATACATTACCAATAATTGTTACAGACACTTATAGCTTCTGGTTGTCAAGCAATTTCAGCCATGAACATACATATAACAAGACACAAAAAAGCTCTTGAAGCCAAGTATATAGAAAACAAAAACACAACAATTAAATTTGCAGGTCATTTGTTTTTTTATCTGAAAATTGAATATGTCTAAATTTTTTTAAAGCCTAAACATAGATTAAAACCTAAAACTTAAATTATATATTTGTTTTTTTTTTTTCTTCTAACTACTAATAAAAGTATTAATATTTATTTTTTTTTAAGACAGAAATATTTCAATAAACATAAATTTAAAAATATATTAATATAAGAATGATAAGAATGTGAGAAAATATTATAATTATAATTCAGTAATTAGATATTAAGTGATGAGTCAAGATTTTATTTAATATGTCTAATTAAGACTCATTAAGTATTAAGTGAAAAAAACAAGCGACTTTGTGAGTTTTTGTGTCAATAAGCAGCCCTGTTTTTGGTGTGGGAATGGAATGTCACTAAATTAATTAGCTTGTAGGATATATATATTTTGCTTCTTTTGTTTCTAAGTTGTGACTTAGGATGTCATATTTCAACAGATTAATTTCTCTTAAATGTATTTAATAAAAACTAGCTAATTGGAAATAGTTAAAAGTAATTAAGAATTAATTATAATATCTTAAAATACTGTAATTATCTTTCGTTTAGGAAATTTGAGAATTGAGATTGTGGGTAGTGAGAGTAAACGAAAATAAAGCAAAAGAATTTTGAAGTATCTATTTTGGATTTGTTCAATTTAAATTCAAATTTTCTACAGAAAAATTAGTCGAAAATAGCAAAGAAACCTTTTCTTTATTTCTATCAACACTTGTTTTTTTTTCTATAAATAGTGCCTTTGAGCGGAAACTGAAAGCTGCCAATATTTTCTTGTGATGAGCATGCATGTATTATATATTCTTAAAATTATGTAAATTATTTAATAAATGATTTGTTTGTTACCGTTTATAGATTAGGATCATCCTTGTCATGGAATTTGAAATTCAAATAACATTAAGGTTAAATGCAAAAACACCGTCTCAACTTTTAACTATTGTTGGATGCATGAACCAAAAATGTTTTTATTTAAAAATCTCCCTTCTAATTATAATGCATACTTAGGGTGGGAAGGGCAAACTTGTGAGTTCATATCTCCCAAATAAAAAGTTAAAAAAAAAAAAATTTTCTTTCATTTCCCTTATCTCTTTGCTGTGCCATCTCCATAGACGGAGGAGGTTATCGCCTGCGAGAGGACAAATTGGTGGAGAAGAGCAGGTCTCCTCCACACTGGTGGAGGAGATCCAATTCCACCATGCTCGCCGGTAAGACTGGAGGAGCGGGGTGCAGTTTTTGTGTTGATGTAGTTGAATATATATATATATATATATATATATATATATATATATATTCCTATCATGAGTTTTAGCTAACAAATATAAATGAAAAGATTTCTCAGTTTAGGAAACAAGATCATATTTTCTGTACTGAAAATTAATTAATTATATATATATATATATATTTTAATATTATTTTTTATTGCATGAATATAAAATATAACTTTGAAAATTTCAATTTTCCTGAGCAAGGATTTCCATTTTATTTCCTTATTTGACTTTCTTTTAGTAAGTTAGAAGAAAAATAAAAAACAAAAAGACTTCTCAAAATGTATTTCCGAATTCTTAGTGATATTTATAATGGTGAAAATAATATAAAGTGAAAGTAATGATTTTTTTTATACTTTATTTCAAATTTAAATAAAGAAATTAAAAAATTGAAGAATATAAAAAAAAAAATAGAAGTTTAACAACATAGAAGTAAATTAATAAATTCTTAAATTTCATTGTAAAAGAACCTATATCGAAGCCGAAGTTTATGGACCTTCATAGATTTTCAGATTTTTCATCCGTGGATATGTCACCTTACTAAAAGGTAGTGGTGTCAGAAGGTAATGAGTGCTCTTACCAACCGTTGGGGCTAAATTATATTCTTAAATTTCAGTATAAAAGAACCCTGTAGCATAGTAATAAATCAAACTGGCAAATGTCTTTTAAATGAAAAGATGATCAACATCATAGAATTCAAAAACCTAGAGATATAAAACAATATAAGAAATTAAAAATAAACCCAATTCATGGTTGAGAATTTTCTGCCTCCTTCTTGTTGCCAAGGAAAACACTTGTTAAAACTGTCTTGCATTCCATGGATGCCTTTAGCAACTTCAAAACCTACCAATATATATAAAATAATTTTAATTAAATCACTCTGATGTAGAACACTAATTGGTTTAATAAAAATTTCAAAATCATTCGAATCCAAATCCTATTACAGTCATGTTATGTTATTTCAAAATCTCATGATGTAGTAAGCAAAAATCCACATAAATAATGATATTAATGTCTTTTATCGGAATTGATATTTTTTATCATTAAAAAATATTCTTAAATATCCCCGCTATTTAGAGAATATTAGTCATATTTTTTATATTTTAATCAAAATTTTTAAAAATTTGAATCCTCAATATTTTTACTAATATATGCACATCCACTTTACTAATATATGCACATCCACTTATAGTAAAGTGGTTAGTGCCGCTCCCTTTGAGAGGTTCAATTCCCACCATGCACATTTATCAGCATTTGTGGGTAGTTTTTTCTTCTTATTGTGGGAGTAGATGTCTCCCGTCATGAAAGTAGATATCCGGATTGCACGTTTAGTGTGATTAATCTCGACAGGTCTCAACAAGATGTTGTAATTGTACTCACTAAAAAAAATATATTTTTACTAATATATATATATATATATTTCGAGATAGAGAAAGTTGCGTATAGGTATATTAGAAAATAAATATAAATCCATAAATAAGATATAGAGACCATAAACATACCTCATCCAAACCAAATTCAACATCCTTCTCATCAAGCGCACCCACATCCTTGACATTGAACTTGTTAAGCAAAGTAATGGAAGAAATAGTAGACATAGGCTTCACCTCCAAATCATCCATCACCATGTAAGTCACCACCCCTTTCACGAAACCCCTCTCAACCATTCCACCACCACTACCACCATTGTTCGCGGTGGGAGGAGCGACATAGGACATCTCAAGCCCCATTTTTCGGGTGCAGGAAGGGCAATCCAAGTTGGGAAGATCAGCCACATACTTACGATGGCTGTCACAAGTGTACAACTTTCTGGTAGTGTCCAATTCATAATCAGACACAAGCAAAAGTGGGATTTCTGTGTCACATATAGGAGCTCTGGGATTTAGCAGTGAGTCTTTGTTTTGGTTCTGTTGTATATAGGTTTCATGAAGATTTTCTATGCTCTCATAAAGTTTACAAAGAGAACCCACCAAGCTGCTGTCTTTCAAGAGCCTGATGACAGTACCAACAGGCAGAGAAAGTAGGTAGATTAGGAAATCTACAAAGTCTTTGCTCGCTTCAGCAAAAAGGACTTTTTGAGCTTTTGTGTCAATAAGCAGCTTCAACTTCACTGATGATGATGATGCAGCTTCTCCCATGGCTGCTTTTGATATAGAAATGGGATCTGATGTGACTAAAATTTATTGGTTCGTAGTGTGTATATATATATATATAGGGATCGGGGGACACAATTGATTTCAAAGCCTCCTTGAAGTAAGATCACAATATTGCTACCTTATAACAGCAAGCAAAAACAGAAACTCAAGAACCTATAGACACGAAAAATGAACATAACAACAAAGTCAAGGTAATTATATTTACAAAATGATTTCCCAATTTTGTTCTGCATACAAATTTCCTATCCAATCAACCCCAATATGATGACTAGTTGACAAGTTACTAACACTTAAAAACAGACCTACAAAATTGCAAGATAAATCTAGACAAGTGAAAACACTAAATTGTGCAACCTATAACTTGTTCTTCTTTGGGATTCATGCATGTAGATAACCACTTGATACCACATATGGGACCTAAATAATTATGTTTATACAAGCTACAAGCCTACAAAAAAAAAAAAAACACCTTGAAAAAAAGAAAAGAAAATGTACCTTTAGGAGCCATTGAAGTCTAATAAAGAAGCACTTCTAAACCTGTAAAAAATACCCAAAACGAACAAAATCACGAAAAGGGTCAGCGCAGAAAAACGAAATATCAAAACTTTCAAAAGAATATAAACCAAAACAGAATCGGATCGACAAATGTACTACTTGGAGCAGCTGTGTTTGTAGTTGACGAAGTCTTTTTAATAAACAGAAAAAAATAAAAAAACAGAAGAAGAGAGAACGAGAACGTGTTTGCGAGTTGTTCAAGCAGACAAACCTATAGAGAGAAAAGGAGAAGCGTTGCTGCTGCGGCCACGCGACTAGGGTTTTCGATGACGAGATGATCCTTTACATATATCTTCTCTTCAAATTCACTGCTGTTTGATGATATAAACCTAGTTTTTATGGGCGGGCGTTTTTCCATTGTTGAAAACTCAAGTTGGGCCTATTTGAATGTTTGCTCCACTTTTAGTTGTGGGCTTCAATTGGGCCCACTTTCTTTTTTTCCCCTTTTAATAAAAAAATTATTTTAAGATGTTGTGATTATTTACAATTCTGATTTGGCGAATAAGAATATGATAGAATTTTCTTGAAGTCCTTAGTTCTATTGATATGGAATTAGTTTATGTTAACAATTCTGAGTACAACCGAGATACATCTTAACTCGATTGACTGGACGAGACAAGGTGACTCAACCTCTATAGTTGAGTTGATGACCACAAATTTGGTAAGAATTTGTGATTATACTTGTTTGTAAATAACTGCTTACGTTTAAATTTAGAAGAAAGTAAGGGAAGAAGAACAGAGACAATAAATTGCATAATTAATTGATAAGATGAAACTCATAAGAGAAATAGAGTTAAAGAGAAAGAATAACAAAGGAAATAGTAGTCAAATAATAATCCTCCTCCTCTATTCTTTCACAATGTGGCTATTTAAAAACCTTACAAACTAACTGATGCATACTTGAAAAGAAACATGCATACAGGTGAGAAAAATAAGGAATATGCATACTAAGAAAAGAAACGTGCATAATAAATTAACAAATAAACAATTATTAACTAAGTCTTCCTCTCGTCTAGTTATGAGTTGGACAATCAAGTACCACACCAGTTAGTAGTTTGTGAAGGGAGTTTTAGAAAACGTTTGATTATCGTATAATATTTGTAATTAGATTTCAAAAATTTTCTTTTAATTGAAAAAACTGTTTTTCAATCAATACACAGTGAAAGATTTCATGAACTACATACATTTTTCTTGATTTTCCTTTTTCTGATACCTCGATCTACCACCAGATCTTCCGAGCTATGACCCGCAGTCTGATAACGTATGTGTGGGCACGTTACGGCAAGAGATGGAGGTCACGTGAAAAACGAATGGAGAACCTTTTCTCCCTATGGCTGGCCGCACTTGCAAGAAAAGGGGGAGTCAGAAATTTTTTTTTTTTTTCTTCTCTCTTTGGTGGCCGAATCCTCTTATGTTTCTCACTTATGTGTTATGTTAGGTTTTTCCTAACTATATAACACTTATATAGTAGTCCTTTAGGGTTTTAGTTTGACCAAGTTAAAATAGGATTCTAAATCCTATTTATTTTTGGTCTCCCTAAAGACTTGAACCTGTGAACATTTGGACTATTAAAATAATCTAATTATTTTAATTTTTTTGTCCTAGTCATTATTTAATCACATGACTTCATATTTAATAAATAGAATTAATAATTCATAATTATTAATTTCTATTATTTTATTAAATATTTAATTAATTAAATAATCACATTATTTAATTATTCTCTTTTATTTAAATCGTATTACTTTCGTAACACTATTAATTGGATCATTCAATTAATCTACCGTGACCCTCGTTACTAACAACCATAAAGGCTAGCAAGGAGACCTAATGGACCCATAGTTTTGAACTCCAATAATACTTAGTAATATTAATTAAAATTCTTTAATTAATATTTTATGATTATTAACCTCTGAGTTATTCCACTAAAACCCGAGGCTGCACTCTCAGAACTGTAGATGTGTTTATACAATCTGAAGTCTCAGTGTCCATTGATATAGCTAATTGCATATAGTGTGATCCTCCACAAATAGTTTATAACTAGAGCTGGGTCATAAAGTCCGTTATATCCTTATAGAAATATCTTTTCCTTTAAGTACCATTGATTCTCTAATGAACAATTAAATTCTGTCTTCCTCACGGAAGAAGGAGAGCACTCATAATCGTTCAAGCCCCGAATCAACCCTTAAGGGAACTACTTATCTACTTCAATCAAGAAGGAATAGATTCCACTATTGTGTTCAAACCTTCTCAGCCACAAGCTAACTGCAACTTCAAGATACTGAGGTATTGGTCGAGATTCATATCAACCCCACTCATGGTAAATCAAAAGCCACGATCCAACCTGAAGGAGTCGATAAGACACTCAGGATTAAGATCACCTATAAATAGTCACCGTTTATCGATTATATATGAATTTCATCTACTAACAGATATTGGTGAGAGATTTATATAAATCGTGGCCCAGTCCTATATGATCTCATCATATAAGGTGTCAACTACATGAGCGGTCTAGGATAAGACCACCGTACTTTACAAAATGGACCGTAGCAGTAGATTAATCACAAACAAAGTACCCAGCTTTATTCGCTCTCTACGGACTCTTTAGATTGCATGTCTCAAAATGAATCCTCTTTGTATATGACCATTATATACTAATTCTGAGATTACCTCTTGCAATCTATGATGTTCTTGCACAATACGAATGTATTATTGAATATAAAACATTTATAAACTTGAATGATAATCTGAATAATTCTTATTAAGTCTTTAACCATTTACAATTACAAGCTTTAGGGCATAAATCCTAATAGTTTGCTAGTGCAATCTTGCACGTATCAATCCTTCCCCCCAAATTATCCTTGTCCGCAAGGATGAAACCGGGATATTGGTTCGGCTGGAGCTAGCTCGAATTGGGGTTCATTTGGTCGAAAAATAATCAGAATGTAGGGAATCCTCGATCATAAAGAGTTGTGGCCGCTGGTAGTGATGACTAGGTACATATTTCTTATCACAGTAGTAACACAAGCCTTTCTCCCTACGCGCTCTAGCCTCTTAACTGGTGATCCGTTGGAATGTGGTTGAGGTGGTATTTGGTGGAGGGCCTAGTAGGCCAGCAATTAGGTTCGAGTTCACCTTTGTTGCTACTAAAGTTGGTTGGGAGCGAAATGATTGGCTTTGTGTCTTTTGTAATTAATTATGTTCCTCGATTAACCGAGCGACTCCTATAGTATTCGCTAAAGTGTTGAGTTGTCTAATTTTAACGTCCAAGTGGATTTCGTCTTTGAGACGCGCAATAAAACAATCCACCAAGAATTTTTTTGGTAGACCGTCAACTCGATGGGAAAGCTTTTCAAAAGTCTTTTGATAAGCTGTGATTGTTGTGGTTTGTTTGAGGCGGGATAAAGCTTTAGAGGGGTCTTCAAAATCTGTTGGTCCGAATCGTTGCAGCAAGGCTTGGGTAAATTCATCTCAAGTTAAGGGACCTTTGAACTTAGTAAACCAACGATGCCACTACAAGGCGATGCCTTCTAAATGAAAGAAAGCAAGCTGTACTTGTTGATCTACTACAATACTTTTGAAATCAAAGTATTGTTCGGCCTTGTAAACCCACTCGGTGGGATCTTCTCCATTAAACTTAGGAAGGGATAGTTTAAGATGATCGTGACTTCGGTTATTGAAGTAAGGCTGATCTGGACGGTGTGAGGACTCTCCTAGAGCAAAAGGGTCGAGTTTCGTATCGACTTTGTGTAGACTCCGTGAAACCCGATTCGTGTTGGGCTAGGATCTTATTAACTTCGTTGGGAAATTCTGCGTTGGTCTTCCCACGCGTTTCCATAATCAGCTCTGATACCAATTGTTATGTTTAAATTTGAAGAAAGCAAGGGAAAGAAGATCAGAGGCAATAAATTGCTTGATTAATTAATAAGATGAAACTCAGAAGAGAAATAGAGTGAAAGAGAAAGAATAACAGAGGAAGTAGTAGTCGAATAAGAATCATCCTCTCTTAAAGCATAAAATAATTCACACATTTCTACACTCTAAAATAAGAGAAACAAGAAAGGAATTTAATTAGAAGTAAATACAATACTTTAAGTGTATTTAATTGGTGCAATTAGAAACTAAGAACTTGGTCTCCTTATATAGCCTTGAGAAGTTTTGACATATTCTTATTTTTCCAATGTGGGATTCATATCCCTTTAATTTTCTTCTCATTTGCTTTCACAATTTTGCCAATTTTTCAACAAATCTCCACCTTGGCAAAATACAGGAAACCTCTGCCCTTCCGCCGCAACTTTCATGCAACCATTGTCTATACCGACAATCATAATTCTCAACCCAGAGAATTATCATACTCCACCATAAAAGTATACCACCTAGAATTAATCACCAATTCTAAGATTTTCACATCGGCACATGTCGAACAAACTTGCTGAAATTTATGGTGCAACTCCCATGTTGGCTTTCCCCGGAAGTTCTTCAGCCATCGACATAATTCTACCACACACCTTGCATCAATGCTGCCAACCAATGCCCATGTGCAAACTTATAGACCTACTAGTAGTGACACATCCTTTTCTATAGCACCTAGTGATATGCTATAAGGATGTACATATCCTTCTCAAAGGATAAATTCAGTGTCTTCACAAGAGACACTATTAGCTTGATTATTGGAGCTACCTGCCAAACCTGCTCCACCGTTTTGACAATTTTTCTTAACGTGCCCAGATTGCCCATACGCCCAGCAAAATATTTTCTTCCTGGAGTTATTCTTCTTCCAATTGCTCCAATTGCTAGCTACCAATGCTGTGTCTTCTGATGAAGTACGACCTCCACCCTTTAGCCTTCTCTCCTCAGAAAGGAGTTTACCGGTAACTTCTGCAAAATTCAGAGTCTCCTTCCCATATACCAAAATAGGTTTCATATGTTCATAGGAAGATGGAAGAGACAATATAAGCCTTAATGCTTTATCTTTGTCTTCAATTTCAACTCCAATAGACTCCAGTTCAGAAACAATACTATTGAGAACACTCAGATGATCTGAGATTTTTGCACCTTCCTCCTGTAACACCCCCTGACCCGACTCGTCTGGATCGACCCATGGAGCATTACCGGGTTTCCAAATCCTTTCTTACTTCTGTTTATAAACTGAAAATCATATATCATATAAATTTGAAATTGTCAAAATATTTTTCTCGTAAGCCCATCAAACTTTATTTTTAAAAAAATTTCGGCAGAGTTTCCTCTGTTTTTCTGATTTTCCAAAACCTGTTTTCGCTAAAACTCAAATCAAATAAATTCCACAACAACACTTCAAATCTCCTTTCAATCAAATGCGCACTCTGCCGTTTAGTGCGACTTTCCAACAGTTTAAAATAAAATAATTCATAATTCAATATTTACAGACCTTTAAATATGATAACAGAAATCATAAAATTATATACAAAACATATATAATCATCGAATTTACAGACTTCTGTATATGCATGCTTACTGAATATAACATACAAAACTATATAACTACCCAAACAAATGTGCTGACTCTGAACTCTTCAATCTGCAGGTACCTCTTCTCTACTCTTTCTCTGCCTCGGTATTCCTGTGACCTACGCGCGATAAAAACCGACGCGCTAATCATATGGCTTAGTGGGTGTACACTAAACTCATTTATCAAAATTATAACATAATTTTCATAATATAAATATCACAATGCGAACGTAAATAAAACATTACTAATTTAAATCATATGAAATCAGGTTAATAAAAACAACTAAATCAATTTAATAATTCGTACTCAATTAAAGTCTCAATGCTTTTACAATCAATTTAACTTAAATACTGAAATAAACGTATAAAATCAATTTCAAAATTCACTTATAAACATATCATTCAATTCACTTCAATTCTGGCCCTTTGGTATATTCAACATAATCCAGGACTAGAATGTAGGTCGTTCGACTTCAGTGGCTGACTGTCGAACATAACTCCCAACCTAGGACGAATCCTTAGGTTGGTACGTATCTCTCTACCCTAGGACTGAGTGTTCAGAACCTAGAGAGGTACATATCTCCTTATCCCATGAACGAATCCTTAGGAAGGTACGTGTCTCCCTACCCCAGGACGAATCCGTGAGGAGGTACGTGTCTCCCTACCCCTGGACGAATCCATGAGGAGGTACATAATAAATCATCCATAGCAATATCAATAGCGGTGCAATTATGCTAACTGAACCCAGCTGGTATACCAACCTCCTATATCCATTTCTATGTCCAAGTATCCTAGGGCCGTTTCGATACAACATTTTCAAATATTAACTGTAATTTACAAATCGACGTTCAACTCAACAAATCTAACATTCAAACGAGATTATGAAAATATGGAAATTAAACAATTTATTCTTACGATGTTCTGAAACAATTAATTTCAACGATATCATAATAATCGAAATACGATTAAAGTAAAATCATTCAATTGAAAACAATATAAACACATAATTACAAAGGTATTCAAATAAATCTCAGATTCAGACTAAAAATACTTAATACTTTCGTAAAGATTTCGAAAACGGGTGTACACCAACCTGAATACTGTTTTTACGCCTTTTTCCTTCTAGGTTTGCCCTTTTTCCTTTTTCTTTTCCTTTTCTCTTTCTCTTTTCTTCCTTTCCTTTTCTTCTTCTTCTTCTCTCTCTCTTCCTTTCTCTCTCTCTTTTCTTTCTTTCTTTTCCTTTCTTTCTTTTCTGCCTTTTCCCATTTTTTTTCTTTCTGCTTGGCTTCCTCGAGAAGCTTTCTTTTTTTTTTATACAAATTCGGTCATCGTGGCCGTCATCGCGACTTGTGGTCGCGCTACCAGGTCGCGTTGCTCACTGGAGCGATTCCACCGCCTTCATCGCGATCACCCATCGCGGTACCATGGTCGCGCTGGTGGTCGCGATGCTTACTGCTCGAATTTAACATTTTCATCACGAGCTAGTCAGCGCGATCTGTGGTCGCGGTACTCACTGCCAAGAATCACCATTTTTCACCGCGAGCGACTTACTGCGATCTCAAGTCGCGGTGAGTGGTCGCGATACTCACTGTCCCAATTTTCACTCTTCTCTTAGTGCATCGTTTTTGACCGTTCAAATTGGTCCACCTGGAAACTCACATTGATAATTGACCGTTCAAATTGATAATTAAAGGAAGAATGATAAATCACATGTAATTAATTGTGAATTTGTTGTCATTTTAGGATTTTAAGAAGCTCAAGTGGGTATGCTGCAATTATTATAAAAACAATTTGGATGGTTGACAAGTGTTGCCATATTAATCAAGTATTGAGTAAAAAAAAAAAAAGGAAGATAAGATGGTGGCCGGCCAAACCAAACCAGGAGAAGAAGAGAGAGAAAAAGAAAAAAAGAAAAGAAGAGAGTGTGGCCGAGAAGAAGAAGAAGAAGAAGAAGGAGGAGGAAGAGGGAAGAAAGAAAAGAGAAAAAAGAGGAGAAAAAGGAATTCAAGGGAAGAGGAGTTTTGAAAAAAAAAAAAAGGTATACAGATTGGTGTACACGTATTTTCTGAAAAAATATTCTGTGATTAATGTTTTGTTAATACTTTACTTTGAATTTTCATGACTTCGATAAAAGAATATTGAATGATTTAATGGATTATATTGTTTTATTGGATATGTTTTATGATTATTGTTTGAAAAATATATTCCTGAGTATTCTGGAAAGATTGTGAATTTGAATACATATGGAATCTTTAGTGATTAACAGATTGATATATATATATATATATATATATATATATAGGGAAAACAGATATAGGAAATTGACATGTCAATTGGGTTCACTTAGCAATACTGCATTGAGATTTCTGATGATTATGATACCACTATTTGGATTATGTGTAGCCACAGTTGTAGACGGTCCTAGAGTGAAGACATTTTCATCAGGCAGTCCCCGTAGGGTCCGATGTCGGAAATGATACCTGTATAGGGATACCATTTCATGCTAAAATGGGAAACCCGACTGTATATAATTCAGCAAGTAGTCCCCGCTTGGTTCTAGTGCTGAACAACCCTTAATCCAGTCCAGTAAACCTATGATATGTATCAGAGGCCTAAAGTGAGATGTATGGAAAATTATGAAATTAAAGGAAACTTATTGTTGGATTTTTCATATATGTTTATCAAAAGAATTATACATTCAATAATGATTCACGTTTATATTTTGATATTTGTTAAATAAACAAGTTTATGGAAATATGTTTTTTATTGTTTTTATTTGTTTTTATTATCGAATAATTAGTTGGATTTATGTTGAGTTCTGCTCATATTTTAATATTTATTCAATAACTGAATTCATAGAAATATGTTTATTACTATTACATTATTTTTATATAATCTTAGTGTACGCCCACTAAGCGAAACGCTTAGCACATTAGTTTTAATGTGTAGGTGAAAAGAATCAGAAAGAAGGACATGACTGAGGAGTAGAGTTCCGCAGAGCAGGATACCTGAGTCACCTCCAGCGTTATTTTTGGGTAGTTATTTTGTTTACCGTTTTACTTATGTCAAGCATGCATATACAGTACAATGTAAAAGTTGAATTTATTGAGTCTTGTAATTATTTGTTATCAGTTTTATATATGGATTTTAAAAATGTAAATTAAGTGGTTTGTAAGTATTTGTTAGTTTTGATGTGATTTTCAAATATTAGGTTATATGTTTTCTGAAAAACTGTCTACTGATTGATTGATTGAGAATGTTTGGAAAGTCGCATCGTTGGCAGGATGCGCATATGATTGGACTTTAGAAGTGTTTGAGTTGTGAATTTGAAATTTTTATTAAACAAGTATTATTTTAGAAAGTTAGAAAAACAATGGGAATTCTGTTAAAATTTTTATAAATATTGTGGGCCCGATTGGAAAGGTTTCTAAAAATATTAATATATGTTTTTAAGTATTTCGAATATTAAGAAAAGTTCAGAAAGTTTTGTAAACTGGTAATGTTCACGGATTCGTTCCGTACGGGTTGAGTTAGGGGGTGTTACATAATGTATCCGAATTCAAAACAATTTGGATTTTTGGTTGATATGAGATTTTAACTAATCTAAATAAAAAAAAAATTAAAAAAAATTGTGTCAAGATACATAATTTACATATGGAGTAATGTGATTACATTATCACGAGGAAGAAAATTAATAACAGATATATATATATATATATATATATATATATATATAAATATAGAATTTGTCACTCTATATTTTTATCAATCCCAAATAAAAAGATATAAATATTATTATTATTATGCATCTTCCTCATTACGAATATATATTTACACAACCATATTGTTTAAAATATTGTCATATAAATGAAAAGAAGATATTGATAGGTTATATTTAGGAAAAAAAATCTAGAAAAAAAGGAAAGAGGAAATAAAATAAATTAATGACGGAGAGAGAAGAAAGAAAAAAAAAATTTGTTAAATTTATAGTTATCCAAATTTAAGAGATGTAATGACTATAAAATTGTATTAAAAATTGTGTCTCCAGATCCCTCCCTATATATATATATAATTTGTCTCCAAGTCTGTTGATTTGAAGTCTCATAATTATCTTTATTTTATATTTATTATATTATTAGATTGTGTTAGTTTTTATCTATTAGACTTATCATGTTGATTAGATTTATCATTTTAATATTTATTTATTTGTTATCAAGATACACTCATAGTTTAAGTGGTTAGTGTACCTTCCTCCTACTTTAATAGTGAGAGTTCAAGTTCCACCATACGCATTTGTAAATATATGTGGATAATTATGTATTTTATAGAAAATAATCAAAAAGAATTTTGAAGTATCTAGTTTGGATTTATCCAATTTAAATTCAAATTTTCTTTATTTCTATGATTCTGTCAACTTTTTTTTTCTTTCTATAGAGTGCCTTTTGAGTGGAAACTGAAATCTGCCAATATGTTGCTTGTAATTATCTTGCATGTATTATATATTCCTAAAATCATGTAAGTTTATTTAATAATTTTTTTTAAAGGGTACAATTACAAGTCTATCTGAACTGCCAAGATTAATCAGATATCTACTTCTATTACGGAAGACATTAACGCCCACATAAACTCTCACAATAAGGGGATCAAATTGTGCTCCCATATATCTACTATTATAATAGGAGATATCTATCCTACAAAAAGAGAAGCAAACCCTCAACAATGAAATAGAAGGAAGTCGTAATAACGACTTGATTAACATTAAGCCTGTTAATATCTCGGATTCGAGTTGCTAATACCAATATAATATATCGGATTCGAGTGGCTAATACTTGATTAGCATTAAGCCTGCCAATTGGTGGAAATGATGCTTATTCAGTCTGCTAATATTTCGGTTTTGAGTTGCTAATACCAATATAATAATAAATGTAAAAACTCATTAAGGAGTTTCGTTTAGTAAAAAAAAAAAATAGGTATCATAAATTCCAATTTAAGTTAAAAAATTCTCTCCTCGAAAGGTTCAGCAAGTAAAGTATATAGAATGTAAATTGAGTGGTGGACAAGTAAATTCCAATTCTTTGTTTAATGCCTTGGTGCAAGAAAGCATAAAATTACTGTCTTAAATTTCATCAAAATTTTTTTTTTTTGAAATGTTAAATTTCATCAAGTTAATAACTAGCTTCGACTATGTTTGAGATTGTTTTAATTTAAGAAATAATTATTTATAACATAATTCAAAAAATAACTGGTTTGGAAGAAAATGAATAGGTATCTGCTAAATTAATATTAGAGTAAATAACGGAAACGGAATTTAGGTTGATTGCAAATTTGGTCATAAACTATTTGCAATAGAGGGGGTTTATTTATTTATTTGTAGTTTATGAAGAATTTTAAAGAGAATTTTTATCGAATTTTAAAATTATTCTATACTTTTATTAGATTTTGTAATTCTCAAGATGTGTTATGTCTAACCATTTTAGAATTAATACGCATCCAGTTTCATAGGTAACAAAATATAAAAAAATGCACGTTAACTCATAGTTTAAAAGGTTAATGTGCTTTCGTTATACTTTTTTGGTAAGGATTCAAATCCTGTATTTATTAATATGTATAGATAATTTTTATTTTTTACTATAAAAGTAGATATTTAAACCACGCATTTACTAATTAGTTTATAATTAACAATGCCAATAAAGTGAGATTTATCATTTTTCTTAAAAAGAAAAAGTATGGAATTGACATTAAATCTTACCCCAAAAAATAAATTTTTTTTATGAAATTATATAATTATAAGTCCACCAATAATTACCAAGATAAATTACTAAAAAATAAGTGTCGGGAGTACATTTTTTGTTTGATAATATTTAGACGCACCCAACGAGAATTGCATATGAAAGACAATCCAAATCTCAATCTCATGTTTGTGTAGAACAACTGAGAGGCAAACAACAATTAGCTCCGGTACAGTTTAAAGTAATGAGCATATAGATTAATAATTTGAAACATGTTATAATATAAGGTAATAGAATGATTTTATTATGATATAAAGTTATGAAGTAAGAGTGAAGGAGAAAAAGATTTAACATACCAAAATCAAGAAATGAAAGCACCACAAAAGAAGTTCTTAATTTAGAGAGAATTTTGTTCATCTTATTTCAACAAGAATTGACTCATATTTATAGTCATTCTTACCTCACCTAATTCAATCCACTCAACCAATAAATCAATAAGTTATTGGTTAATAATCATGGTGGAATTTACTATTTACACCATTATCAATATGGTGGACATTCATCATTTACAACACTCCCCCTTGGATGTACACCATTTTAAAGTAAATATGTTGGTAAACAATACAATGATCTTCTGGATTATAAATTGTATTTGATGTGTTCAAACTGCCTCATTAAAAACCTTGCCGGTAAAACCCAGTGGGACAAAATCCGGTCGAAGGGAAAAAGAGTGCAGTACACATGTATTGTTATCTTCAAAAATCTACTCCCCCTGATTGTATGCTCCCCCTGATAAAAATTAATTCTGTAGTTTACAAAATCGACGCATACCAATGCCATATACTAATTTCTCAAATGTTGACGTCGGTAATGATTTAGTAAACAGATCTGCAAGATTATCTGTAGACCGTATCTGTTTTACATCAATCTGTCGACTTTGTTGAAGTTCATGAGTATAGAAGAATTTTGGAGAAATATGCTTAGTTCTATCCCCTTTGATATATCCTCCTCTTATCTGAGCAATACAAGCTGTATTATCTTCAAATATTGGTGTCTGCATTTCTTTGGATGATGAAAATCCGCATGTACTTCGAATATGATGAATAATAGAATTTAGCCAAACACATTCTCGACTTGTTTCATGAAGTGCAAGAATCTCCGAATGATTAGAGGATGTAGCAACAATACTCTGCTTTATAGATCGCCAGGAGATTGCTGTGCCATTATAGGTAAAAACATATCCCGTTTGTGAACGAGCTTTATGGGGATCAGATAAATATCCAGCATCAGCATAACCAATTAAACCTGAAAAATTGTTAGACACATAAAATAATCCCAAGTCTATTGTACCACGAAGGTAACGAAAAATATGTTTGATTCCATTCCAATGTCTTCGAGTTGGTGCTGAACTGAATCTTGCTAATAAATTTACTGCAAATGCAATATCAGGTCTAGTACATTGTGCAAGATATAATAGAGCACCAATTGCATTTAGATATGGTACTTCGGGACCAAGTATCTTTTCATCATCTTCTTTAGGCCGGAATGGATCCTTTTTAGGATCAAGAGATCTAACAACCATAAGAGTACCTAATGGATGAGCATTGTCCATATTAAATCTTTTCAGAATCTTTTCAACATATGCCGATTGATGAACAAGTATTCCATTTGGTGTATGCTCGATCTCCAGGCCGAGACAATACTTTGTTTTGCCCAGTCTTTCATTTCAAATTCCCTTTTTAAATATTCAGCAGTTTTCAGGAGTTCTTCAGGAGTTCCAATTAAATTCATATCATCAACATATACTGCTACAATAGCAAATCCAGATTCAGATTTCTTTATAAAAACACATGGACATATTAGATCATTAATATACCCTTCCTTGATCAGATATTGACTAAGACGGTTATACCACATCCGTCCAGATTGTTTTAATCCATACAGGGATCTTTGCAACTTTATCGAATATAAATTACGAGATCTCGATTTATATGCTTCTGGCATTTTAAATCCTTCAGGAATTTTCATATAGATATCTGAATCGAGTGACCCATATAAATAAGCAGTCACTACATCCATTAGACGCATTTCAAGCTTTTCTGAAACAGCCATACTTAATAAAAACCGAAATGTGATTGTATCCATCACTGGTGAATACGTTTCATCAAAATCAATACCAGGTCTCTGCGAGAAACCTTGTGCTACGAGTCGTGCCTTATATCTCATGACTTCATTTTTCTCATTTCGTTTTCGTACAAAAACCCATTTATATCCGACGGGTTTGATATCTTCAGGTGTCTGGACTACAGGTCCAAATACTTCACGTTTGGCTAAAGAATTTAATTCTGCTTGAATTGCTTCTTTCCATTTAGGCCAATCATGCCTTTGTCTACAATCATCAATACCATGAGGTTCATAATCATCATTAATAATTTCAGTAGCTACTGTGTAAGAAAATATATCATCGATGATTGTTTCTTCACGATTCCATATTTCTCTTGCATAATTTATGGATATTTCTTCATTTCCATTTTCTTGTCTCTCTTCTGGGATTTCTGCCACTTCAGGGGCTTCTGCCACTACAGGGGCTCCTGTCGCTTCAGGGACATCTAACTCTACTGGAGTTGATTCAGAGAAAGTGGATTTATTTGTAACTCGAGTTTTATCAAAATCCGGATAATTTACTTTCCTCTTCCGGGGAACTGTATCTTTTGATCCAAGTGGTCTACCACGCTTCTGTCGTGCAACAGATGATTCAGTTGCTGCTAATTGTTTATATCGTTCTTCAGGAACAATCACCCGGGCTGGTACATTAGCAGCTGGTATATATGACTTTGTTACCCTATTAGCATCTGTAAATGCATCTGGTAACTGATTAGCAATTGTTTGAAGATGCACTATCTTTCGCACTTCATTCTCACACTGAGATGTGTATGGATCTAAATGGATCAAACTTGGAACCTTCCAAGAAAATTCCTGCTTCTCTTCAGGAGAAGTTTTTCTTTCCCCGAAAGATGGAAAATTTGTCTCATCAAAATGACAATCCGCAAATCGTGCGGTAAAAAGATCACTCGTCAAAGGTTCCAAATATCTAATAATTGACGGTGAATCAAAACCAATATATATCCCTAAACGTCTTTGGGGTCCCATTTTAGTTCTTTGAGTTGGGGCAAGTGGGACATATACAGCGCAACCAAAAATACGTAAATGGGATATATTAGGTTGATGGCCAAACACAAGTTGTAATGGTGAATACTGGTGGTAAGCAGTAGGTCGAAGACGGATTAATGCAGCAGCATGTAAAATAGCATGTCCCCATACAGAACTTGGTAATTGTGTTCTTAATAATAAAGTTCTCGCAATTACCTGTAGGCGTTTGATAAATGATTCTGCTAATCCGTTCTGGGTGTGCACATGTGGGACTGGATGTTCAACATCAATCCCCACTGCTTTGCAATACTCATAAAAAGTTTTGGATGTAAACTCACCAGCATTATCAAGGCGTATTGATTTTATTGGATAATCTGGAAAATGTGCTCGAAGCCTAATAACCTGTGCAAGTAATCTGGAAAAAGCAACATTACGAGTAGACAATAAACAAACATGTGACCATCTTGCAGATGCATCAATTAGAACCATAAAATAGCGAAATGGTCCACTAGGTGGGTGAATAGGTCCACATATATCCCCCTGAATTCTTTGTAGGAATGATGGGGATTCAAAACCAACTTTAGGATAAGATGGTCTAATTACTAATTTTCCTTGTGAACATGCAGTACATATACTCTCATGTAACAGTTGAATCTTCTGGTTCTTTAATGGATGTCCATGAGAATTTTCAGTGATTCTACGCATCATCGTAGATCCCGGGTGACCTAAGCGGTCATGCCAAAGCATGAATATTTTTGGATTGGAGAACTTCTGGTTCATAACTGCATAAGCCTCAATTGATTTGATTATCGTATAATATAATCCAGATGAGAAAGTACGAATCTTTTCCAAAATCAATTTTTGTCCTGAAACAACAGAAGTAATATAGAGATATTCTATATTATTTTCACTTATTGTTTCAATATGATATCCATTACAACGAATATCTTTAAAGCTAAGTAAATTTCTTTGGGAACTGCTTGAATATAAAGCATCATGGATACATATTTTTGTTC
The DNA here is from genome assembly GCA_003430845.1 of Xanthoceras sorbifolium. NCBI lineage: Eukaryota > Viridiplantae > Streptophyta > Magnoliopsida > Sapindales > Sapindaceae > Xanthoceras > Xanthoceras sorbifolium. The sequence goes on from CM010614.1 coordinate 16,897,253, forward strand.
CATTTTCCAATAGAATTGTGGCTCTTCCAGAGCCTTCAATTAGGTCTGCAGGACCTGATATAGTATTCACCTCAGCTTTAAGTGATATCAAATTTGAGAAATACTTCTTATCACGAAGAATAGTATGTGTTGTTGCACTATCAATCAAACATTTATCTTCTCCACTGGAAACAGATGGCATATCCATATCCTTTATTTCATTAAACAAAAATATATATTAGTTATTAACGAAAACAGAAGCACAAAAGATACATCATACTTGATTGCAGAGAAAAAGAAAGGATAAAAACATAACAAAAACACACACACAAAACAAATCGATGATTGACATATTTTAGTTGGTATGGACATTCCCATTACCAGCTACCCAAATATAGTGTAAAAAGCAGTCATAATAAGACCCTAATTGGTGTGGCCAGAGCCACCATTTCCATTCTCATCTCCAAAAAAATCTGGAATATCAAGATGAGTAATATCTTCTGGATCTGAGAGATTCGCAAGATTTGCCTCAATTTCCTTTATCTTTCCTCTTATAGATGCTTGATATAGATCTACCAGATGTTTAGGCGTACGACAGGTACGCGACCAATGTCCGGGTACACCACATCTAAAACAAACATCTTTATTGCTTTTAGTGGTTTTGTCATCTGTAATTTTGTTTTTTCCTTTATCTTGCTTAGCCACATTGGCATTCCACTTCTGGGGCATATTATTGGTGTTACGGTTCCATGAGGATTTGTAACTACCACGAGAACTATATCCACGACCACGAGAACCATTCCATTGTCCGTGTCCTCGTCCATGACCCCGACCACGTCCATGGCTTTTATATCTATTGGCATTCACTTCAGGGAATGTTGATGAACCAGTTGGACGTAGTTCATGATTTTTCATTAGCAACTCATTGTTTTGTTCAGCAACCAACAAACACGAGATTAGTTCTGAATATTTTTGGAATCGACGTTCTCTGTATTGCTGCTGCAGGAGCACATTCGAAGCATGAAAAGTAGAGAACGTCTTTTCTAACATATCATGCTCAGTCACTGTTTCACCACACAATTTTAGTTGTGAAGTGATCTTGAATAAAGCAGAATTATATTCAGTAACTGTTTTGAAATCTTGTAATCGTAGGTGGATCCAATCATATCTTGCTTTTGGGAGGAATACATCCCTTTGATGATCATATCGATCTTTTAAATTTTTTCCACAATATTAATGGATCTTTCACTGTGAGATATTGGACTTTTAGATTCTCATGTAGATGATGTCTAAGAAAGATTATGGCCTTGGCCTTATCCTGCAGGGATGTCTCATTTTCTTCCTTAACCGTGTCTTGCAAATTCATGGCTTGTAAATGCATTTCAGCATCCAGAATCCAGGAAAGGTAATTGTTTCCAGAAATATCTAAGGCAAAGAACTGCAGGTTCTTAAGATTTGACATTTTTCAGCAGATTTCTATTCATACAAAACAATAATAATAATTAGTTTTTAGTAAATATATCAAGAATAGTGCATAATAAGTATAAATCATATCTAATAATTAAATAGGCATATAAACGTAACATATATAGAAATAGCTATAGATAAGTAAATGTTGACTGGATCGTACATATGCAAATTGAATTAAAATAAAGAGTACTGAAATAAAATGTATTAACAATAAATAAAATGCATAAATAGTATATATTGTTGGTATAACCAACTTTAAGATGCATAATAAATAAATTGCATAAATAATAAATATGGTCGGCATAGCCAACTTGAGATGCATAACAATAAATAAATTGCATAAATATAAACGTGGTCGGCATAGCCGACTTGAGATGCATAACAATAAATAAATTGTATAAATATAAACGTGGTCGGCATAGCCGACTTGAGATGCATAACAATAAATAAATTGTATAAATATAAACGTGGTCGGCATAGCCGACTTGAAATGCATTATATTTATATAAATTACATAAATATAAATATATATATATATATATATAAACATTAAATTAAAAATAATAATAATATTATTATGTCCAGAACTTCTTATTGGATTAAAGTTTATAATATTTATAGTTTCTAGCTCTTTTATTTATTTTGTAATATTCATGTTTCAATATAATAAATATAAGTAAAACTAAACTTATTTTCTGATGTGAAAGATCCAATAGAGTGGCAATCACAGAGCATACTAATAAGCTAGTCGTGCTGATAACGTGTTATAATATAAGGTAATAGAATGATTTTATTATGATATAAAGTTATGAAGTAAGAGTGAAGGAGAAAAAGATTTAACATACCAAAATCAAGAAATGAAAGCACCACAAAAGAAGTTCTTAATTTAGAGAGAATTTTGTTCATCTTATTTCAACAAGAATTGACTCATATTTATAGTCATTCTTACCTCACCTAATTCAATCCACTCAACCAATAAATCAATAAGTTATTGGTTAATAATCATGGTGGAATTTACTATTTACACCATTATCAATATGGTGGACATTCATCATTTACAACAAAACATAAAATATTACCTACTCCTTCAAAACCCAAATCTTCAAAAAATAGCTTTTCATTATTAAAATCCGAGAAAAGCTTCGATACTATTTTGCATAAATCTGTCGTGTATAATTACTCATAAAAAATATGATTGATTTCTTGAATATGAATTAAATTCCTCCAAATTATTGTGTCAGTTGCAATAAATTACAATAGTTTTATGTATTTGTTTTTTAAAGGATTTCTTCTATTAAGCTAATTGGTATTCAAAAACATAAATAGCGTACGGAATGTAAGGCCTTTTGAAAAACTTGTAAGTAGGCAGGCAATCGTGCAAGGAAGGAAAAACAAGTTTAAAATTTGTTTACAAAGCTGTTCAGATATCTACTTTTATAATGGGGAGATATTTATTTTTACAAAATGATGAAAAAACTTTCTACACATATAAATAAATGTGCATAGTAAAAATTGAACCCCGTTACTAACGTAGATATATGAGAGAGAAAATATAATAATCATTTAAACTTAAGCTATGGATGGATACACATATTTACATCTTAATCTCGGATTGTATTTAATTACATATATATATATATATATATATATATATATATATATATATATATATATATATATATATATTACAGATCATACAATTTGATATGAATTACAGTTGACTTCAATCGGTAATCCCAGGTCCAAGATATGAATCCATACTTTTGACATCTAAGAATCCATGGCCACTTCTATCACCAAAATAGAAACTTGTTAAAATTGTCTTGCTTTCCAAAGATAGTTTCAGACCCTAGCAAAAGAACATATACACATCAGTCTTATATAGATATTTTGAACACACATACGTGTGTATATATATATATATATATATATATATATATATATATATATATATATATATATATATGATGATCATGAACATACCTCTTCAACCCCTAAATCGACCTCAATCTCGTCAAGTGCATCGAGATCCTTAACGCCAGACTTTTTGAGCAAAGAAACAAACATTGTGGTAGACATGGGCATGAACTCCAAATTATCCATCACAATATAAGTAGCTAACCCTTTGAGAAAGCCACCCTTCACAGCCACCGGAAAATTTGCAGGCGATGGAGGGACATAAGACATCGCTATGTTCACTTTACCTTTGCACTTAGAGCATGTCAGTTAGGGGACCTCGGCCACGTAGTCGAAACATCCCGAGCACTTGTATGACTTTCGAGCCTTGAAATCGTAATCAGAGAGTGTGAGAGGGATTCCGGTGGCGTAAACAGGAGCTCTAGGGTTCAGCAGCGAGCTCTTGTCCTGATTCAGTTGAAGGAAGGAATCGGGAAGCTTTTCGAGGCTCTCGTAGAGGTGGCCGAGGGAGCCCACGCCCGCCAAGTGCATATTTTTCTCTTTTAAGATCCTAACAGCAGTGGCTATAGGCAAAGAAAGAAGGTAGATGAGAAAGTCTATGAAATTTTTGTCAGCTTCTGCACAAGGTACTTTTCCTACCTTTGTGTCAACAAATAGCCTCAACTTTGTTTTGGAGGATGCCATGGCAATGGCTGTGAATTGTCAGGGTGCGTGCATGCATATTACAGGTCTCCAAGTAGGGGTGTTTATATAGAATTATTATCAAATCAGTTAGGCAACATTACTGAACATCTAATTTTATATCGTTATAGAATTGATTTCACAACATTATGACACAAAGGTCTTGAATTTATTTTTTAAAACCGCCCAGACTATTATATATCAATTTAGTCCTTATATGAGTTAATATCAACTTTTAGTTAAAAATTTAAAATAAATTAAATTAAAAAATAAAAAATAAAATTTTTAAAAAAATTAGTTTTTTAAATATTTTTTTAAAAAATTTTAAAAATTAAAATTTTATTTTTGAAATTTAAAAATATAATTTTTTTATATTTATATTTTTTAAAACTTTAAAATATAAAAAAATTAAAAATTTAAGAAAATATTTGATTTTCACTTTTCATTTTAAAAAAATATTTTAAATATTATTTTTTAAATATTAATATGAAATGATCATATTATCCTTTTAATTATTAATAATTTTTTTAAAAATTTAAGGTTAACATTATAATTTTAACTCATTTAAATAGAGAAAATTAGTTAAATGGACTAGAATGATACATTTTAAAAAGTTAAGGCCCAAAATATCAATAAACGAAATTGAGTTAAAAAATTGACGATTCTCCAAAAGTTAGAGACCAAATTATTATTATTATATATATATATATATATATATATTAACCAGAGTATTCTACTTCATGGTAAGTTTTACATAGTTTGGAATAAAGATTTGTTGCACGCTAGTGTTGGATTCCTCATGCCCAAGTATCTTTTTAAAACCTTTTTTTCTTTAATCTCATGTATCTAGCTTTGCATTCGGCTGTTGATTTAAGGTTTATTAATTAACAATGTTGATGTGTCTACTTAGTTTAGCTTTTAGTAAAAGTATTTTAATATCATTCTCATTTAACTTCAAGAATTCTATATTCTTTTTAAACTCGAACAAGAAAAGTAAAAAATTTAAATTGAGAAGTGGAAGAAAACTCAATTCCAATTTTTGTTTATTGTCTTGGTGCAAGAAAAGAGATCATTAAAAAGTACCACGAGAGTTTTGGTAAAAGTATCTTCATATCATTCCCATTTATCTTTAAGATTTCTATATCCTTTTAGAACTCGGGTAAGAAAAGTATAAAATTTAGGGGATGACAACAAAATTCCAATTCTTGTTTAATGCCTTGGTGCAAGAAAAAGCATAAAATTACTATCTCTTAGATCATGTTTGGTACATAGGACTAGGACTAGAGTTAAATTATTTTAAGTGAACTTAGTCCTAGTCTCCTATTTGGTATGGGGAAGGTGATTGGATTATTTAGTCTTATATTTCAAAATAATCTCATTGTAAAGGAAGTATATAAACCCACCCATCACCATGGTATTATATAATCTCATACTCTTGGGATTAATTTTTTTAATATAATATTATTAAAAAAATTTAAATAGCATATGTAAATAAAATATATTTTTATATTTAATTAATAATTTATATAAATTAAAAATATTTTATTTAAATATTCATTCAAAATAAAAATGAGATAATAAATAATTTATTAATATATATACAATAACATAACACATGATTTGTTAAGAATAAAAATTATTATTAACTATATGAGTGAATGTCACGTAATTTTAAATAGTTTTATTTATTTTTAAAAAATAATTTAACTATTTTATTTTATTCAAAAAAATAATTTTTTAACTAAATTTAATTTAAAGCATTTATTTTTTATTTTATTTAAAAATGATTTTACTTTATTTAAAATTAATTATAAATAGTTTTATTTATTTTTAGAAAATAATTTATTTTTTTATAAAATAAATTTTTAACCTAAGTTAATTTAAATAATTTATTTTTTAGTTGACTTAAAATGATTTAAATTTAATTTAAAAAATTATTTTATGTGAAATAATTTAATTCAATATGATTTTATTCAATCTCATAATACACCTAACAAGTGACAGTACTATTTTTAGTTTGATCCATACTCCACCAAACATATTATGGTATTAATTTAGTCTAATCCAAACCAATTCAATCTAATTCTATCATATCCCATAAAAGTAGTCCAATTTAATCCCACGCACCAAACGCACCCTTATTTATTTTATAAGTTACATAGATGCGTTTTCCTCTCATATCATGCCCCTGCTTTTCCAACGAGAGTTGGTCATCCAATGTTGCTAAATTCCACATAGGTTTCGTAACATATATAACTAGATATTCCTGAAACCAAAAAGAAAAACAGAGGAAATCAGGACATAACATTGCAGATAACAACTATTATATTCTAGTCTTAACACTATTAGCATCATCTTTATCATGAGATTTAAATTAGCATCAAGAAGATAGAGATTATTCTAATTCACAAATCAATTGCATGATTTCATGGAAATCAACATTAATATATAGCTGGTGCAAGGCATTTTCTCAACTTTCCATAGCAATACATAACATTCCTGTTGGTTCACATTGTAAAATAAAAACCATATAGCGTAAGCTATCAGGAAAGAGCGCAACTACTGATATAAGGCTTTCTAATAATTTTCCATTCAATTGCTTCATTAATAGATTAGTACATCTACAATAAGTTCCTGTGTATATAGCTATACATACAAAGTAGTTTGGTGTTCAATTCAAGCCAGCATAACAACCTTTACATAAAGGCAATGGAAACAGTCGTCGTATACTCGAAAGTCATATTCGTGTCCTTCCTATCATGCGTATGTGGCTGATATTTGTGTCCTAATTGCAAGAAAAAACTGACCAATGAATTGAGTTACGTCTCTTCATCTCCTGAAAACACTGGGGTACCAGTTGAGGGTGGCTTTATTGAAGGGTTGGTGACTTACATGGTAATGGGTAACTTACACTTTTGGCCAATGTCGACTAAAGATTTTATCGCCTTGTTTAACAATTTAAGTGTTAAGGAAGTAACTGAACTCGAGGAGACGGTTGTCGGATTTAGGAATGGTTGAGGTAAGCCAAGCCAATTATCGAACTATTAAGTTTATATTGATGAGTTTTGCATTTGCCCTAACCAGAGATCAAGTTTCTGTTGTCAGGGTCTGAAGTTGCTGAAGGCATCTATGGAGTGCAAGACTGTTGACAAGTGTTTTCCTTGACAATGTTGGGAAACAGAATAGCACGCAAACACGATTGAAACTGTCAAAGAGAAAGAGCCACTGTTTCAGGATTGTCGAATTTCAGCCATGCTTTTGGATCGGTTGATTACTAACATGGTATTAGAGTTTGGTTTCAATCATATGTTCTGAATTCAAGTCCCTTCACTTGCATCTATTTATATATTTGTTTTGTAATCTGAATCTGTACGGATGGGTCATTTCCTGATAGCTTAAGTTTTTGGGTTAGTGCAAGTCTTACATCCTTCAATTGAGTTATTTATTTCTCTGTTAAGATCAGACACTGAATCAACCATTTTCTCTGCTTTAGTAGTTAAAACTTTTTCATACTAAATCTATTGGAACTTTTCTTTATTTTGGGCATCTTTTTTCATGGCCCTGGATTAAAGTGAAATCAGATGGTCTCTCAATGAGTAATCCAAGTGCGGTTGCCTGCTATGCAACTTTTCACACATTTCATAGCAATTTATGTGGGTCTTTTTGCTGTCAGCCTTGGTGTTCAGACCCCTCTTATACTGAATTTATGTCAAATATCTCCACTCTTTAACACACACATGGAAGAGGCCTGTACCAGCTTTGGTGGACTGCTCAATTGTTTGTATTCTTATGGTAGACAAAACTTTGATGTGTTACTATTTTGAATGGTTTTTATGGTGTCTTCTGCAGTAACTCACAGGGCTTCTTTTTATCTGTCCATTTGGACATTGTTTATATTCTGTAATGTCTTGTGTACCAGAAGGCCCTTCTTTATTATAACCAAATTTTTTTTTTCTTTTAAGTCAGAAGTAGTAAGCATACAAGATCTCAATAATATGCAGATCAGATTCTATTCAAGTACTAAAAATAATCAAAAGAAAACATCATATAGATTAATATCCAGAAGTACAAAAGTTGGCAAATATATGAATAGTTAAAAACAAAGAAACATTAATTAAACAGCTCCTGAAAACAAAAATGAAAACAAAAAAATAAAAAAATAAAAAAGCAAAATTCTTCATGGCTCAAACGATTGTTGATAGCTCCAATCAGGTATAGCATTTAAATTTTAGGCATGGCGAGCCCTTGGTAAAAACTTGTTAAAACTGTTTTGCATTCCAAAGATAGCTTCAGCAGATTCAGACCCTGGCAAGAGATCAAAATTTTAAATATATATGTACAAATCTTTACAGGTATGTAAAGTATTAACCATATCATAAACATACCTCTTCCATGCCCAAATTTACATCAATCTCCTCAAGTGCACCACCCACTTCCTTGTTCTTAAACTTTTTAAGCAAAGTGAAAAAAATTGCAGTAGACATTGGCATAAACTCCAAATTCCATCACAATGTAAGCGACTGAGGAATCTTTAACAAAGCCAATCCCAACAGTTGGAGATACATAACTCACCGCATAGATCATTTTTTGCCCGCAAGTAGGACAAGTCATGTTTGGGACATCAGCCACATGGTAATGACTATAATTAGCACAACGGTAGAAAGATGGAGTTCCCAAATCATTATTGGATAGTGTAAGAGGGAACCCAGTGACCCATATGGGAGCTCTGGGATTTAGCAGTGACTCTTTGGTATGGCCTGGTTGCAAGCAGGAATCAGGAAGATTTTCAATGGTTTCATAGAGGTAACAACAGTGGCAAGAGGCAAAGAGAGAAGGTGAATTAGAAAATCTATGAAGCCTTTGCCAGCTTCAGCTAGAATGACTTTCTTTGCTTTTGTGTCAACAAGAAGCTTCAACTTTATTGTCGAGGCTGCCATGGCTACTTTTGTTCTGTTTATGAGAGCAGGTGACTAGGCTTTGCTTATAGTTGTTTATATACACACACATAGAGGAAGAGAAAGGGTTGGCAATTGGTGATGAAGATTTGTTGCAGGCCAGTGTTTGGTTCCCAATTCCCATGATAGTTTTAGTTTTCTTAGAAAAATTTATGATCATTTATGGTGGGAATGAGCAAGATTTTGACTCATTAATTAAAATATAGCAGAACAAAGCAGTAAATTTATAGTTCATTTGACTTAATAACTCTCTTTCCTTCCAAAACTTCTCTCGTTGTGGCTGTTTGAGTGGAAACATGAACATAAACCTTGATCTCCAGGATTTTATAAATACAGTGCTAACAATATCAAAACCTATGTTAGCAAAACCTGGGGTCGCAATAGCACCCCGATGAGAAACCCTGGATTGATTTGTTAGAAATTCAGTATACGAATAATCGGAAATAAGAAAAAACGTAGCCTTTTAAGAGCAAATAGACAAATGTTCCCATTAATTAACTGACCTTGCCGGTTGCCATTGTACTGCCAATAATTGCTATTCAATTTACTTATCAACCTCTGCAACAGAAATCTTAAAAATCAATTTAGATGTGCTTTTCAATGCTTCCAAATGCATACCCACCTTTTTTCTTTTATTTCTGAGTGTTAACATAAGAAATATATTTTCTAATATCCAATTAATGTGACCAGTGTACTAGGTTCAATGAGTGAGATGTTTCAGATTCCACTCTAAAGCCACCATACAAGCAAAATGAGAAAAGTAGAGAAGTTTCATAAGTCAAATTGGAATCCAAAACGTACCACATTCTTCTGCACTATTTTCATTAATTGATTCATTGCTACCAAGAAGAAGAAATTCATCAATTCCTAAACATAATTGGAAACCATTCCTCTTCCATAACTGAAACCTTGTCATTTTCCTATATATATATACACATCTATAGCTCTATGTTGTCCATTTGCACTACACTACTACTTCTGCCATGGCAACAGCCTCCACAGTGAAGTTGAAGCTCCTAATTGACAAGAAGGGAAATAAAGTACTTTTTGCAGAAGCTAGCAAAGACTTTGTAGATTTCCTCTTCTACCTTCTTTCTCTGCCTGTTGGCACCGTCGTTAAGCTCTTAAAAGAGAAAAGCTTGGTTGGTGCCCTTGGAAAACTTTATGAGAGCATTGAGAATCTCCACGAAACCTATATTCAACCGAACCAAAACAAGAACACATTGCTGAATCCTAGAAGTTCTCTATGTGCTACTGAAGTTCCCCTTCTGCTGTCTGATAATGAAGAATCGAGCACCCGAAAGGTCTACTTGTGTCCTCGTAACTATCAACATGTGACTGATGTTCCAAACTTGCTATGTCCTCATTGCAGGGTAGCAATTAACATTGAGACATCTATTATTGTCAATTCAGCGGCTGCTAACGCGGGTGCTGTGGTTGAGGGAGGTTTTGTTAAAGGGGTGGTGACATACATGGTGATGGATGACTTGGAGGTGAAGCCTGTGTCTACTTTTACTTCTATAACTATGCTTAACAAGTTCAATGTCAAGGATGTTGGTGCACTTGAGGAGCGAGTTGTCGATATAGGAATCAATGAGGTATGTAGATCATCAATTGTCCTCTAAATTGCATCTGATGAAATATACTAATTAGAGTTTTTTAATTACAAAAATATGCTGCTTTATTTTTCAGGGGTTGAAGCTGTTGAAAGCATCTCTGGAATGCAAGAATGTAATGACAAGTGTTTTCCTTGGGAATAAGCTGTAACAGATGAGAATTGTCTGGCTTTGTTTGAGTTTGTAGCTTGTTTTTAAGATTTTGTCTTCAAAAATAAAATTTTGGCTATCATCTGCGTTTTTGTTTGTCTAAAAGCTATTTTGTTCCAAGTTTTCGACTGCATTGAATGTTGATCAAGCAAGACAATGTTGTTAAATCAGTCTGTACAAAACTTCAATAGCAGTGACAATGCTTGGAATCACTGAGCAAAAAGTACAATATAAAGCATCTGGAAATGTTTGAACTACTAAGCAAGGTTAATAATTGTGCTGATCTTTATGAGATAACCAAAAAATTCAAGATATGTGTTGGGAAAAATGTGTTTGTAAAATAATAAATTTTACGGCTCCAGGATAATTTCCCAAAACAAATAGAGTAAAAATAACTCCAACACTTTTAGTGTGGAAAACCCTCCAGAAAATGAAGGTAAAAACCACGGGACCCGTAGGCCGCTTAACAACTCCACTATAATAATAATGGGATTACAAACTTCACCCTTGGGTGGATCTCTCACAAATTACAATAACAATGTAACTTCAATTTGTGGATAGAACCTCACAAATTGGCTCACAATTTCTCTCTCAGAAAACTCTCTCTATTTTTCTCTGAGGATCTCTCAACACACACTCTCTCAATTGTTGTGTTTTTGCTTGATTGATTGATCTAAGAGCTCACCTATTTATAGGTGAGGATTTGTAGAAAGAATCAAACACAATTATGTTGATCCACCATGAAAGAAGCATTTACAACTAGAGTTCATGTGCTTCACTCTTTATTTCACATGAGATGAGCATCTCATGCTTTATTCCACATGAGGTGGACCAACAAATCTCCCCCTCCACTTCATGTGAAGCAGGGTTCCTCCATACCAGCAATCTCTCTACATATAGCAAGCTTTTCTCTAGGCAGATTTTTCGTCATCATATCTGCGCTGTTGTCATTGGTATGAATCTTCTCAACTTGTAACAGTTTATTTTCCAACACATCACGAATCCAGTGATACCTTACGTCGATGTGCTTGGACCTTGAGTGAAAGGTTTGGTTCTTACTGAGGTGAATTGCGCTCTGACTATCGCAATAGAGAACATAGCTTTCCTGGTTCTGATCCAACTCTTGTAGGAACTTTTCCATCCACAGCATCTCCTTACAACCATCAGTAATTGCGATGTACTCTGCTTCTGTGGTGCTTAAGGCAATACATTTTTGTAACCGTGATTGCCATGAGACAGCTCCCCCTGCAAATGTTATTAGGTACCCGGATATAGATTTTCTCGTATCCACGTCACCAGCCATATCTGAATCTGTATATCCTTCTAATACAGGTTTACTATTACCAAAACATAAACAATGACTGGAAGTACCTCTGAGATACCTGAGTATCCATTTGACTGCTGTCCAATGTTCCTTTCCAGGATTAGATAGGAATCGGCTCACAACACCAACAGCATGAGCAATGTCTGGTCTGGTGCATACCATAGCGTACATTAGACTGCCAACCGCCGATGCATAAGGCACTTTGCTCATTTCTGATTTCTCTTCCTCGCTAGAAGGACACTGACTTGCATTAAGCTTGAAGTGACTTGCAAGTGGAGAACTAACAGATTTAGCTTTACTCATGTTGAATCTTTCAAGAACCTTTTCAACATACCGTTCTTGAGATAGCCAGATTCTTCGATTTTTTCTGTTGCGGGTAATCGTCATGCCAAGAATCTGCTTAGCGGGTCCTAAATCCTTCATTGCAAAGGACTTGCTCAACTCTTTTTTCAACCTGTTAATTTTGCCGATATCTTGGCCAACAATTAACATATCATCAACATAAAGCAAAAGAATGATAAAATCACCATCAGAGAATTTCTTGATGAAGACGCAATGATCAGCCGTCGTTCTGTTGTACTCATTTTTCTCCATGAACGAGTCGAACTTTTTGTACCACTGCCTTGGTGCTTGTTTCAGACCGTACAAACTCTTCTTTAGTCTGCATACTGATTTTTCTTTCCCTTTGACTTGGAAACCTTCAGGCTGCTCCATGTAGATCTCCTCGTCAAGATCACCATGTAAGAATGCAGTTTTTACGTTAAGTTGTTCAACCTCCAGATTGAGACTAGCTGCCAAGCCAAGAACAACTCAGATTGAAGACATTTTTACCACTGGTGAGAATATTTCTTCAAAATCAACACCCTTCTTCTACCCGAATCCTTTCACAACCAGTCTTGCTTTGTAACTTGGTTGTGAGTTGCCTTCTTCACTTTTGATTTTGTACACCCATTTGTTCTTGAGAGCTTTCCTTCCCTGTGGTAATTTTACCAAGTCAAATGTGTGGTTCTCATGTAGGGATTTCATTTCTTCCTGCATGGCTTTTAACCACTCCGTCTTGTGCTGGTCAGTAATAGCTTCATCATAGCTCTCTGGTTCTCCCCCGTCAGTGAGCATCACATACTCATTAGGAGAATATTTACGACTTGGTTGTCGCTCTCTAGTGGACCTCCTTAACTGTACTTCTGGCTGAACTTGTTCAGGAACTTGTTCTGGTTCTGGACTGCGAGCTAGTGGATGAACATCATTAGTATCTGGTGTAGCTCCCTCTTCATCAGAATTTGTTCTTGAGAGCTTTCCTTCCCTGTGGTAATTTTACCAAGTCAAATGTGTGGTTCTCATGTAGGGATTTCATTTCTTCCTGCATGGCTTTTAACCACTCCGTCTTGTGCTGGTCAGTAATAGCTTCATCATAGCTCTCTGGTTCTCCCCCGTCAGTGAGCATCACATACTCATTGGGAGAATATTTACGACTTGGTTGTCGCTCTCTAGTGGACCTCCTTAACTGTACTTCTGGCTGAACTTGTTCAGGAACTTGTTCTGGTTCTGGACTGCGAGCTAGTGGATGAACATCATTAGTATCTGGTGTAGCTCCCTCTTCATCAGAATTTGTTGGTGGAGAGACTGGTTCCAGATTAACTGGAATTTCATCTGACTGTGGCATCTCGGGTTTCTCGAAATCCTCGATCGTCTGATCTTCAAGAAACACCACGTCTCTACTTCTGATGATCCTTTTGTTAACAGGATCCCAAAGTCTGTAGCCGAATTCTTCATGGGCATGTCCCACAAAGATACACTGTTTTGCTTTTCCATCCAGCTTGGACCTCTCGTCTTTTGGGATGTGGACAAATGCTCTGCAGCCAAATACTTTCAAGTGTTTGTAAGAAACGTCTTTCCCCGTCCAAACTCTTTCTGGTACGTCATAGTTCAACGGAACTGATGGAGAAAGGTTGATTAAGTCGACTGCGGTTCTCATTGCCTCCCCCCAAAAGGAGTTTGGCAGTTTTGCATTTGAGAGCATGCATCTGACTCTCTCACAAATGGTTCTGTTCATCCTCTCTGCAACACCGTTATGTTGAGGTGTCTTTGGTACTGATTTTTCCAGCCTGATGCCGAAACTTCTACAGTACTCCTCGAATGGTCCGCGGTACTCACCGCCATTGTCTGCACGTACACACTTCAAACGTCTGCCAGTTTCTCGTTCAACTTTTACATGAAACTGCTTGAAAACTTCCTGCACTTGATCTCTAGTTTTCAAAGCAAAGGTCCATACTTTTCTAGAATGGTCATCAATGAAAGTCACAAAATAAGTAGCACCTCCTAGTGACTTATAACTCATTGAACAGACATCTGTGTGTATTAAATCTAGAATATTCGCCTTTCTAGATGGTGGGGAACTACGAAATGCAACTCTGTGTTGTTTTCCCATAATACAATCAACACAAGTAGGCAATGATGTACCTTTCATTCCTGCAAGAGCGCCTTCTTGGAAAGAATACTGAGACCTTTTTCACTCATGTGGCCGAGCCGCTTATGCCATAGCTCGGTGGGAACTTCTTTCCTGGTGGTGTTTACTTCTCCTCTACATAGCTTGGCTTCTGTGTGGTAGAGGGATGTATCTTTCTTGCCTTTTGCTATTACCAAATTGCCTTTGGTAAGCTTCCATTTTCCTTCACCAAAATAATTGCTGTAACCATCGTCATCAAGTATTCCGGTGGAGATCAGATTGAGGCGGATATCAGGAACATGCCTCACATCTTTCAAAACTAGCCTGCATCCAAGGTTAGTTTCTAAATGGATATTTCCGATGCCGATAATTTTGGAGACATCATCATTTCCCATCCTCACTCGTCCGAAATCACCTTGAGTGTAGGTTGAGAAGAACTCCAGTCGTGAAGTGACATGGTATGATGCACCTGAGTCAACTACCCATGTAGAATCTTGACTTGCAAGATTGATATAATCCTCAGCTTGAACAACGACAACTTCTTCGGTGACTGTTGCGGTGTCATTTGTTCAGGTTTGTGCATCCTGATTTCTGGTTCGCTCCGCCTTTAACTTTCGACATTCTCGAATGAAATGTCCGAGCTTACCACAGTGGTGTCACTTCTTGTCATGCCTTGATCGGGACTTTGACCGTCCTCTTTGCTGACTTTGGTTATGGGGATTTTTACTCATTCCCCTCCATTCTTGCTTGCCTTGTTTCTCCGTAACAAGTGCTTCATTTTCAGGGGTATGCCCTTCGTCTTTTCGTCGAGACTCTTCGTTGAGCATTCTGTCTTTTACCATATCCATGGTAAGTTTGCCGTCAGGAGCAGAGTTACTAACTGACACAACCAGAGTGTCCCAGCTTTTTGGTAGAGAACTCAACATCAACAATGCTTGCAACTCGTCATCTACAGTCATTTTCATAGAGTTGAGTTGATCTACGATGCCTTGGAACTCGCTCATGTGTTCTGACACGCTGTTTCCATCTTTATACTTCAAGTTGACTAATCGTCGCATCAGATTAGCTTTATTCTGTGCGGTTGTCCTTGCATACATTTTCTCCAACTTTTGCCAAAGAACGTAAGCATCGTGTTCATTAGCAAAGTTTTGGAAAATGCTTCTATCGATCCATTGTCTGATTTGAGCAGCATATTTTCGGTTTAGCACAGTCCACTCAACATCTGATGTGGACGTCGAAGTGCTGGATGTCTTGGCATCCGTCGAAGCTGTAGTCACTGCTTCCTCCTTCGGCATTACAATCGGCTTCCACAGATCTTTAATGTATAAAAGATCCTCCATCTTTGGCTTCCATACTGCATAATTAAATGCAGTCAACTTGATCATGTTGCCTGTGCTCTCCTCCATTTGGATCGTTAGTCAACAAGTTTCGCCGAGTTTGATATTTTTCAGCGATGAATAGTATTTTATGAATAGTACTTCGTATGCTTGAATAGTGCACGTGGTCGTGAACAGTACACCAGGTAAGTTCCCAGGAAAGAGAAGTGGGTCACAACGGACACACTTAAATACCAAATCTTTCCTAGCCAGAACCTTTCCTAGACATGCACTTTCCGCACCACCACACTTCCAGCAATCACAAAAATCAGTAAACTCAAGAATAATTCTTTTCTGATGTGGAAGATCAGATAATACTGCAACCACAGAGCATACTAAGAATTTTCTAGAGAATCTGATACAGGCTCTGATACCACTTTGTTGGGAAAAATGTGTTTGTAAAATAATAAATTTTACGGCCCCAGGATAATTTTCCAAACAAATAGAGTAAAAATAACTCCAACACTTTTAGCGTGGAAAACCCTCCAGAAAATGAAGGTAAAAACCACGGGACCCGTAGGCCACTTAACAACTCCACTATAATAATAATGGGATTACAAACTTCACCCTTGGGTGGATCTCTCACAAATTACAATAACAATGTAACTTCAATTTGTGGATAGAACCTCACAAATTGGCTCACAATTTCTCTCTCAGAAAACTCTCTCTATTTTTCTCTGAGGATCTCTCAACACACACACTCTCTCAATTGTTGTGTTTTTGCTTGATTGATTGATCTAAGAGCTCACTTATTTATAGGTGAGGATTTGTAGAAAGAATCAAACACAATTATGTTGATCCACCATGAAAGAAGCATTTACAACTAGAGTTCATGTGCTTCACTCTTTATTTCACATGAGATGAGCATCTCATGCTTTATTCCACATGAGGTGGACCAACAATATGAATCCATACTTTTGACATCTAAGAATCCATGGCCACTTCTATCACCAAAATAGAAACTTATTAAAATTGTCTTGCTTTCCAAAGATAGTTTCAGAAGTTTCAGATCCTAGCAAAAGAACATATACACATCAGTCTTATATAGATATTTTGAACACATATACGTATATACATTATATATATATATATGATGACCATGAACATACCTCTTCAACCCCTAAATCGACCTCTATCTCCTCAACTGCATCGAGATCCTTAACGCCAGACTTTTTGAGCAAAGAAACAAACATTTTGGTAGACAAGGGCATGAACTCCAAATTATCTATCACAATATAAGTAGCTAACCCTTTGAGAAAGCCACCCTCCACAGCCACCGGAAAATTTGCCGGCGATGGAGGGACATAAGACATCGCTATGTTCACTTTACCTTTGCACTTAGAGCATGTCAGGTTGGGGACCTCGGCCACGTGGTCGTAACATCCCGAGCACTTGTACGACTTTCGAGCATTGAAATCGTAATCAGAGAGCGTGAGAGGGATTCCGGTGGCGTAAACAGGAGTTCTAGGGTTCAGCAGCGAGCTCTTGTCCTGGTTCGGTTGAAGGAAGGAATTGGGAAGCTTTTTGAGGCTCTCGTAGAGATGGCCGAGGGAGCCACCGCCCGCCATGTGCAAATTTTTCTCTTTTAAGATCCTAACAGCAGCGGCTATAGGCAAAGAAAGAAGGTAGATGAGAAAGTCTATGAAATTTTTGTCAGCTTCTGCACAAGGTACTTTTCCTGCCTTTGTGTCAACAAATAGCCTCAACTTTGTTTTGGAGTATGCCATGGCAGTGGCTGTTAATTTTCAGGGTGCGTACATGAAATACAGGTCTCCAAGTAGGGGTGTGCGTGTATATATTGAATAATTATCAAATCAGGACGGTAACATTATGAAACTGAACGTCTAATTTTTCTTTTATATATATATATATAGAGAATATCAAGCTAACCAGAGTACTCTACTTCATGTGAAGAAGAAAGGTATGTTTACGTATAGTTTGGAATAAAGATTTGTTGCACGCTACTGTTGGATTCCTCATGTCTAGGTATCTTTTGAGAACTTTTTTTAATCTTATGTATTTAGATTTGGATTCGGCTGTTGATTTAAGATTATTATCAAAAATGGTGTGTGTTAAAAGATCATTAAAAGCAGCAAGAGATTTTAGCTCTTAGTAAAAATATCTCGATATTATTCTCATTTAAGACTTCTATATTCTTAGGCAAGAAAAGTAAAAAATTTAAATTGAGAAGTGAATGCAACTAAATTCTAATTCTTGTTTCATGCCTCGGTGCAAGAAAAAGCATAAAATTACTGTCTCTTATTTAATTTATAAGTTACCTACTTTTATTTAATTTAGATGCGTTTTCCTCTCGTAACACACCCTACTTTTCCAATGAAAGTTGACCATCCAAAGTTGCTAACTCCTCATACAGTAAAATCTGGTTTTATAAAATATATAGCTTAGCTATTTCTGATTATACGGAATATGATATTCTTAAAACCAAGAAGAAAAACAGAGGAATTCAGGACATAACATTGCAATTTGCAGACAACAATAATATTGTAGTCTTAACACTTTATCATGAGATTTAAATTAGCATCAAGACGATAGAGATTATTCTAATTCACAAATCAAATGAAGCAACTGAATGGAAATTTAACTCATTTTATTCTATGAATCATTTGTAAAGAAAAGTGCCCAAAAAACAATGAACGTTGAAGTTCAATGTTTCAGATAATGTTCTTTACACTGTCCAATACTTACTACATTGACGACTTTGGTAAACAATAATTACTGATATGGTATCAGAATTTGATTTTACCCATATGTCATGGATTTGAGTCCTCCCATATGTATCTATTTCTGTATTGAATTAACTGTTTGTCTCTGCTTCGGCAATTAAAACTTTTCCATACTAAATCTACGGGAACTTTTCTATATATATTTTGGCATCCTTTTTCGTGGCCCTGGATTTAAGTGAATTTAGATAGTCTCTCAATGAGTAAACCAAGTGCTGTTGACTGCGCCTGCAGTGCAACGTTTCACTCATTCCATAGCAGTTTCTGTCGTTTTTTGTTGTCAGCCTTGGCGTTCAGACCCCTTTTACGCTGAATTTATAGTCAATTATCTCGGCTGTTTCATGCACTGAGGCTGGTGCCAGCTTTGGTGGAATGCTCAATTGTTGGTATTCTTATGTTACACAAAACTTTAAGGTGTTAAAATTTGGATGGTTTTTCTGGTATATTTTGCACTAGATCAACTCAATAATCAAAAGAAAACATCATATAGATTAATATCCGGAAGTATTGAAGATTGCAAATATACGAATAGCTAGAAACAAAGAAACAATAATTAATTAGTAAACAACAAAACAAAAAAAGTGAAATTCTTCATGGCTCTAGCTAATGTTGATGGTTCCAATCAGGTACAGCATTTAAACTTTAGGCACCACATTCGCTTGGTAAAAATTCGTTAAAACTGTATTGCATTCTGTCAAAAAGGGTGGCTTGAATTTTGAAGTTTGGCTTTGTCAAAAAGTTTTGGTTTGAATTTTTTTTTTCCACCGAAAGTTGTTTTGTCATCTTGCTCTCTCATTTGCCTATAAATAGGCTTGTATTCAGCACACATAGAACACACACAAGTGAGAGAGAATTGAGAGAAGGAAGGGAGAGAAAAGAAAGAGAGAATTTTGTGAGAAAATTTTGGGGTGTGAAATATTGTAAGGGGTTTTGTGAGTTATCCTCTTGGGGTATTAGAGTGAGATCTCTAATTGTATACACACCATAAAATTTTCTGATATAGTGGAATTGCTCCTCCTGGTCCGTGGATGTAGGCTTGTTCTTAGCCGAACCACGTAAATTCTTGTGTCATTTATTTTTCTGCTATTTTAATTTTGTCGTCTATTTTATTACATGTACTATCTGATCCTGCTCCAAGCTTAACAAACTGGTATCAGAGCTTCCGGTCGTGTTCCAGGCTGCTAGAAAATTCTTAGTATGCTATGTGGTTGCAGCATTGTCTGATCTTCCACATCAGAAAAGAATTATTCTTGAGATTTGCTGATTTTGTGCTGTGGTGTGGAAAGTACATGTCTAGGAAAAGTTCTGGCTAAGGAAAGACTTGGTACTTAAGCATGTCCGTTGTGACCCATCTCTATTTCCTGGGAACTTACCCGGGAACTGTTCACTACTACGTACACTATTCAGTATACAGTGTTCGTGAATAGTGCATTGCCTAGTGGGCCCTACGCGGAATAGTACCACAATGAATAGTGCACTGGTGAATAGTGTTGCATTTGAATACTGTGTTGGTGAATAGTGAATTGTCTGGTGGGCTCTACACGGTGAATAGTGCCACGGTGAATAGTGCGCTGGTGGGCCCCACGGTGAATAGTGACAACGGTGAATAGTATATTTATTTTGTTCCTATCCTTGTTAAAATTAAGGATGTCGACGGCAAAATTTGAAGTCGTGAAATTTGATCGAAAGATTAATTTCACTTTATGGCAAGTTCGGATGCGTGCTGTTCTTGTTCAAAGTGGAGTTCAGAAAGCTTTGAAAGGTGATAAACCAGCTGATATGAAAGATGCAGATTGGGAGGACATCGATGAAAAGGCCCGTTCCGCTATTCAGTTATCTCTCTCTGATGAAGTTTTACGTGAGGTCATTTCTGAAAAGACCACAAAGGCGTTGTGGGAGAAACTTGAATCTCTCTATTTGAAAAAGACCCTCACAAATAAACTTTACAAGAAGCAGTGTTTATATTCACTCCGTATGAGTGAAGGTACATCTCTTGGTTCTCATATTGATGAGTTTGAATCTCTCATCATGGATTTGCAAAATCTTGATGTCAACATAGAAGACGAAGATCAGGCGCTGCTGTTGCTGTGTTCGCTACCTTCCTCATATAGACATTTTAGAGAAACTATGTTATATGGAAAAGACACAATTTCTCTGAAGGATGTCAAAACTGCTTTGGAGACTAAAGAGAAGATTGGCCATGATATCACTGGGCAATCTTCTAATAGTCAAGCACAAGGTCTATATGCTAGAAGAAGACCTGAACAAAGGGGAAGACCACAAGATCGAGGCAAAAGCAGAGGAAAGTCAAAACACAGATCAAAATCTAGAGGCAGAGATGTCATATGCTGGTACTGTAAAGAACCAGGTCATGTTCGAAGTAAATGTGACAAGCTGCAAAAGAAAAGAGAAAATAAGGTCACTCCACAGAATGAAGAGACCGCCTAAGCTAGTGTTGCTGAAGAAAGAGCTGATGTTCTGTTCGTGACAGAAGACCGTTTCAATTCCAATAATGAATGGATTATGGATACTGGTTGCTCCTATCATATGTGTCCCAACCGAGATTGGTTTTTGACATATGAATCTATTGATGGAGGTATTGTTTTGATGGGAAATAATGCCCAATGCAAAACTGTTGGCATAGGAACAATTCGTATCCGAATGCACGATGGCATTGTGAGAACATTGTCTGATGTGAGACATGTTCCAGACCTAAAGAAGAATCTCATCTCTCTTGGCACTCTTGATTCAAATGGGTGCAAGTTTTCAGCTGAAGGTGGAGTACTAAGAGTTAGCAAAGGTGCATTGATCGTGATGAAGGCTAAGAAAGCTGGTAGCCTTTATATACTACAAGGTTCCACTATTACAGGCTCTGCAGCTGTTTCAGAATCATCTATGCCCGATTCAGAGGTTACAAAATTATGGCATATGAGGCTCGGGCATGAGTGAAAAAGGTCTAACTCTGCTAAGCAAGCGAGGACTTTTGTGTGGCCAAAGTACCGGTAAAATGGACTTCTGTGAGCACTGTGTGTTTGGAAAACAGAAGAGGCTAAGCTTTGGTACTGGAATTCATAGAACCAAAGGGACGTTGGATTATATTCACTCTGATCTATGGGGCCCATCGCCAGTTCCATCAAAAGGAGGAGCTCGATATTTATTGACCTTTATTGATGATTTTTCAAGAAAGGTCTGGGTGTTTTTCTTGAAGAACAAAAATGATGTTCTTGACACTTTCAAAAGTTGGAAAACTCTGATCGAGAAGCAGACGGGAAAGCAAATCAAAAGACTCCGAACTGACAATGGTTTGGAGTTCTGCAGTGGAGATTTTAATAGATTTTGCGAAGACGAGGGGATCGTTAGACATCGTACAGTAGTCAAAACTCCTCAGCAGAATGGTGTTGCTGAACGCATGAATAGGACTCTTTTGGAAAGAGCCCGGTGTATGCTTTCAAATGCTGGACTGTCCAAAGACTTTTGGGCTGAAGCAATTTCCACAGCTTGTTTCTTGGTAAATCACTCACCGTCTACAACAATTGAGTTCAAGACTCCTGAAGAGGTATGGTCTGGTAAACCTGCTGATTATTCAAATTTGAGAATATTTGGATGCCCTGCATATATGCATGTTAGTGAAGGGAAACTAGAACCAAGGGCAAAGAAATGTATTTTTCTTGGTTATGCATCTGGGGTCAAAGGATATAGATTGTGGTGTTTAGATCCTAAATCACCTAAATTTGTTATTAGTAGAGATGTTACTTTTGATGAATCTGCTCTACTAACGTCGAAAAAGGAGTCTCCAGTTTCTTCTGATACAGATAAGATAGGTGGTGCATCGAAGCAGGTGGAGCTTGAAGTTCCGTGTTCACCATTGATGCCTCAAAATCCTAATAGTTTAGAATCTCAATCAGAAGAGGAGATTGATGTTGAAGATGTGCCTTAAGAGGCAAGTCATAGCATTGCTGAAAATAGACCACGAAGAGAAATAAGACCACCACAAAGATACACAGATTTTGTTGCATATGCTTTGACCATTGGAGAAGAGACAGACTCTGTTGGAGAACCTGTCACATATACTGATGCTATTTCTTCTGTTGATTCTGCAAAATGGTTAATTTCTATGCAGGAAGAAATTGAATCACTTCACAAGAATGATACATGGGTACTTGTGAAACCACCAGCAAAGCAGAGGATTGTTGGCTGCAAATGGATCTTCAAAAGGAAAGAGGGAATTCCAGGAGTTGAGGATGCAGGGTATAAAACACGGTTAGTAGCTAAAGGCTACAGTCAGGTACCAGGTGTGGATTTTAATGATATTTTCTCACCTGTTATAAAACACAGTTCTATTCGTGTCTTGCTTGCATTAGTTGCCATGCATGATTTAGAGTTAGAGCAGTTGGATGTTAAAACAGCATTTTTGCATGGTGAGCTGGAGGAACAGATCTATATGCAACAGGCACAGGGTTTTATTGTTGAAGGTAAAGAAGATCATGTTTGCTTGCTGAAGAAATCATTGTATGGTTTAAAGCAGTCTCCAAGACAGTGGTATAAACGATTTGATTCGTTTATGATTGGTAATGGTACTCAAGGAGTAACTATGATAGTTGTGTCTATTTTCGAAAAACGGATGATGGCTCATTTGTATATTTGCTTCTTTATGTTGATGACATGTTGATTGCAGCTATGAAGTTGTCAGATATTGACAAGTTAAAGAAGCAGTTGAAAAATGAGTTCGAGATGAAGGATCTTGGTGCTGCGAAGAAGATCCTTGGCATGGAAATAAAGAGAAATCGAAAAGAAGGAAAATTATTCTTGACCCAGAGAGGATATATTGAGAAAGTTTTGGAGAGATTTGGTATGAAAAATGCTAAACCGGTATCTACTCCATTGGCCGCACACTTCAGATTGTCAGCAGCTTTATCACCCAAGACAGAAAGTGAAAAGAGGTATATGAGTCGAGTCCCCTACTCCAGTGCAGTTGGTAGTATTATGTATGCTATGGTTTGTACGCGTCCAGATATTTCACATGCAGTTAGTGTTGTTAGTAGATATATGTCTTGTCCCGGGAAAGCGCACTGGAATGCAGTGAAATGGATTCTGCGATATCTACGTGGAACTTCAGAAGCATGTCTGGAGTTCAGTCGGAGTAGCAGTTCTCTAGTCGGGTTTGTCGACTCTGATTATGCAGGTGATCTTGACAAAAGGAGATCACTTACAGGATATGTATTCACTCTTGGTGGAAGTGCAATTAGCTGGAAAGCTTCTTTGCAACCTGTTGTAGCATTATCAACAACAGAGGCAGAATACATTGCTATTACAGAGGTGATAAAGGAAGCACTCTGGCTTCGAGGATTGTGTGTGGAGTTTAGTTCTTGTTTCGATGCCACTACTATTTTCTGTGATAGTCAAAGTGCAATTCATTTGACTAAAGACCAGATGTTTCACGAAAGAACTAAGCATATTGATATCAAATTTCATTTTGTTCGAGATATCATTGCCCAAGGACAAGTTACTGTGAAGAAGATAAGTACTCATGATAATCCTGCAGATATGCTGACGAAATCTCTTCCAAATGTGAAGTTCAAGCACTGCTTGGACTTAATTGGTATTTCAAACTGATGAAATATTTTGTCAAGGTGGAGCGATACTGCTATTGATCAAAATTCAATCCAAGGTGGAGATTTGTCAAAAAGGGTGGCTTGAATTTTGAAGTTTGGCTTTGTCAAAAAGTTTTGGTTTGAATTTTTTTTTTCCACCGAAAGTTGTTTTGTCATCTTGCTCTCTCATTTGCCTATAAATAGGCTTGTATTCAGCACACATAGAACACACACAAGTGAGAGAGAATTGAGAGAAGGAAGGGAGAGAAAAGAAAGAGAGAATTTTGTGAGAAAATTTTGGGGTGTGAAATATTGTAAGGGGTTTTGTGAGTTATCCTCTTGGGGTATTAGAGTGAGATCTCTAATTGTATACACACTATAAAATTTTCTGATATAGTGGAATTGCTCCTCCTGGTCCGTGGATGTAGGCTTGTTCTTAGCCGAACCACGTAAATTCTTGTGTCATTTATTTTTCTGCTATTTTAATTTTGTCGTCTATTTTATTACATGTACTATCTGATCCTGCTCCAAGCTTAACACATTCCATAGATAGCTTCAGCAGATTCAGACCCTAGCAAGAGAAGAGATCAAATTTATATATATATATATATATATATGTATATATATATATAGATACATCAGTCATGTGCAAAATTTTACAGGTATTTAAAGTAATAACTATATCATAAACATATATACCTCTTGCATGCCAAAATTGACATCAATCTCCTCAAGTGCACCACACACTTCCCTGTTCTTAAACTTTTTAAGCAAAGTAACAAAAAGTTCAGGGGACATAGGCATAAACTCCAAATTATCCATCACAATGTAAGCGACTGAGGAATCTTTAACAAAGCCAATCCCAACAGTTGGAGATACATAACTCACCGCATAGATCATTTTTTGCATGCAAGTAGGACAAGTCATGTTTGGGACATCAGCCACAGTGAAATGAGTATAATAATTTGCACAACAGTAGAAAGATCTAGTTTCCAAATCATTATTAGACAGTGTAAGAGGGATCCCAGTGACACGTATGAAAGCTCTGGGATTTAGCAGTGACTTTTTGGTATGGCCTGGTTGCAAGCAGGAATCAGGAAGATTTTCAATGGTTTCATAGAGGTAACTGAGTGAACCCACTATGTTTTTCTCTTTTAAGAGCCTAACAACAGTGGCAAGAGGCAAAGAGAGAAGGTGAATGAGAAAATCAATGAAGTCTTTGCCAGCTTCAGCTAGAATGACTTTCTTTGCTTTTGTGTCAACAAGAAGCTTCAACTTTATTGTCGAGGCGGCAAGAGGCAAAGAGAGAAGGTGAATGAGAAAATCAATGAAGTCTTTGCCAGCTTCAGCTAGAATGACTTTCTTTGCTTTTGTGTCAACAAGAAGCTTCAACTTTATTGTCGAGGCTGCCATGGCTACTTTTGTTCTGTTTATGAGAGCAGGTGACTAGGCTTTGCTTATAGTTGTATATATACACACATAGAGAAATGGCATAACGCTCATTTAGCCTTCTAATATTTTGGGTTCAAGTCGTTAATATCAATTTAATAAAAATCAGTAAAAACTCATTAAGGAGTTTCATTTAGTTAAAAAATAAATAAATATAGGTATCATAAATTCCAATTTAAGTTAAAAAATTCTCTCCTCGAAAGGTTTAGCAAGTAAAGTATATAGAATGTAAATTGAGTGGTGGACAAATAAATTCCAATTCTTTGTTTAATTCCTTGGTGCAAGAAAGCATAAAATTACTGTCTTAAATTTCATCAAATTTTTTTTTTTGTTTAAATGTTAAATTTCATCAAGTTAATTACTAGCTTCCACTATATTTAAGATTGTTTTAACTTAAGAAATAATTACTTATAAAGAAAAATGATAGGTATTTGCTAAATTAATTTTAAAAATGAAATGTATTTGGTAAACTTTACTGGATTATGTAAAATGACTAAAATTGTTTCAAAAAAAAAAAAGGACTAAAATTAACATTATAATTAAATATAATATTATATTCTTTTTAGACATAGATTTCAATTGGAGTTTTTTTTTTAACAAAGCTACTTCTATTATAGAAGACCAACAAGAAAGTTTAGTTCAGGATTGAACCAAAAGAATTTCTCCTTAGAGGAAAAGGCTAGAGAAGTAAGAGTATGTGTCATTCCATTCCTTAAACGAGGAATGACATGACATTTAGAAACTCAGACATCCCTAAAAAGAGCCTTAACATCACAAACAATAGGATCCAAAACAAAAGAACTAGAAAAATTACTCAACACCCTAGACACAACATTAACAGTATCTAACTCAACCCACTCAATTACCAGGTTCAACTCTTTAGCCAATAGCAGAACCTCCGACAGTACCAACAACTAGCCCAGCTCTGCAGAAAACAAACCCAACAGAGGCATAGTTGAAGCAACAACAATCTGGCCCTGCCCATCTCGCACCACTGCACCAGTGCCTAACAAAGCTACTTCTATTACCGAAGACCAACAAGAAAATTTGGTTCAGGATTGAACCAACAGAATTCCTCCTTAGAGGAAAAGGCTAGAGAAGCAAGAGAATGTGCCATTCCATTCCTTGGATGAGGAATGACATGACAATTGGAAACTCCCACATCCCTAAAAAGAGCCTTAACATCACAAACAATAGGATCCACAATCAAACTAGGAGAAAGACTTAACACCGTAGCCACAACATTAACAACGTCTAACTCAACCCACTCAATAACCAGGTTCAACTCTTTAGCAAACAGCAGACCCTCCCTGTCATTCATCAACTCGCCTAACTCTGCAGAAAAGAACCCCAAAAGAGGCTTAGCTAAAGCAGCAACAATCTTGCCCTGCCCATCTTGCATCACTGCACCAGAGCCCAACAAAGAGGAACCAAGCTTCACTGCTACATCTGTATTCAACTTTAGGGAGCCTATTGGAGGAGGAATCCACGAAGCGGAACAAGGCTGTCTGGGGGGTTGGGAAAAAGAGTTAAAGACCTGCTGGGTGTCCTGAAATTCAGAGAGCAAAGAAAGCGACCAAGAGACCAAGTCAACATTTAACCTGGGTTTTTTGGAATGAATGACAGCATTCCTATCAAACTAAACCCTCCACAGAATCATGCAGAGCTCCTCAAATTCTTTTCTCTTGGCCTTAACAAAGACCCACAAAATTAAATCAAAGCAAGAAATACAGTGTTGCAATTTAAAGAGGTCCCAGAAAACAGTGGACTCTCAAATGGCACACACCGAGCTACACCAAAAAAGAACATGGGCTGAGCTCTCAGGAGCATCACCACACCTGGGGCAACAAGGGTTAAGAACAATCTTCCTAGAGCGGAGATTACAGAGGGAGGAATGGCATTATGACAAACTCTCAAAATGAAAATTTTAATTTTAGGTGGAATATTAAGATTCCAAAAAGCAAGCCACATTTTAGAATCCGGGCACGAAGAGGAGCCTTTGTTGGAGAATTTTTCCTAAGCAGCCACTCTATACCCGCTCTTCACGGTGTATTCTCCTCTCTTATCAAAGTGCCACACTAGAGAATCCTTACTATCACTAATACTCAGAGGAATTTCCAAAATAGAATCCCTATCTGCTGCCACAAAAATTTGATCAAGCTTAGCCAAATCCCAAGAGTAGGTGAAGGGAAGAATAAGGGAGGATACTATAAGATCTTCCATAGGGGCAATCGAGTAGGGTTTGAAAGTGGACGACCTTGGCAGCCAAGGATCCAAAATGCCTTGATATCCTCACCATTACCCACTCTCCAATGAAGGCCCTTAAAAAGAAGGCTCTTAACCCATACCAAGCTCCTTTAGAGATGTGAACTCCCCTGCTTCAGAGAGGCAGATAAGAAATCCTTCTGCTTGAAATACTTTGCCTTAAGGATTCTAGCCACCAGAGATTCTTTATTCATAACAATTCTCCAAGTCTGCTTGCTCAAAAGAGTCTGGTTAAAAAGCGATAGGTCTTTGAAACCTAATCCCCCACAAACTTTTGGAGTGCACAACTTATCTTTTGAAACCCAACTAATCTTCTTGTTACCATCTGTGGCTGTAACACCCCCTGACCCAAATTCGCTCGGACCGAATCAGGGAGCGCTACAATATACTAAAAGCTAACTTTTACAGTAGATAAACATATTTTATATTCAAAAACCTTTTGAAAGTGGTCCAAATAAATTTTCGAAAATCTTGCTAGAGTTTCCTCTGTTTTTCTGACTTTCAAAACCTGTTTACAGTTCAAATTCATAAAATCAACTTCTTAAGTAGTAAATCAACTTTGCGCACCCTTCCAAAGATAGTGCGACTTACCAACCAAGTTATCACAATATCAGTTATAAAAATTCACATAACATAAACATATCATAAAATATTTACATAGCGGAAGCTCGTTAAATATTTACAAACAGTTTCTGTATATGCATACGGTATCAAAATATATAAACTTAATACAAACAAACTACCAAAATGTATGCAGGAAAGATGTGATCCTGACTCTGGTTCTGCAACTTCTACTCTTCTTTATCTTTTTCGCCTTTGGAACCTTTGTTACCTGCGTGCGAGAAAACTCAACATGCTAAGCATATTGCTTAGTAGATGTACACAAAATTGTATATACAAATATTTTATATCAATGAAAACTATAAATAACAAATATATAAACAATCTATATGGGGCTCATATCAAATCAAATATCCAAAATCAATCAACAGACAAATTTTTCATAATTTCTCAAACGTTTCCATATGACAAATCAATTTTCAGATTGGGCTCCTGACATACAAAACATAAGTTATCGGACTGGATTATGGGTTGTTCGGCATTGGACGCAAACGAGGCCACTCATCGAACATCAGATCAGAATGGAACACCAACGGAATCACCCGCTGTAAATATCCCATGACAAATTTCAGAACCCTAGGACCGGCACTTGGGGCCTGCACTATCCAAAGGGTGGTATAATCGGCACAGTACTATTCAGACAGAAACCCAATTGACATGTCAATCTCCTATATCCATATCTATGTTCATACACATCAGAGCCAAAATATTTTCTCCAATCTAATGTCAACATATTTTATTTCTTTCCGAATAATCGAATTCAATTTCAATACATATCAATATATTTATATTTTTGCAAATTCAAATTTCATCAAATATAATATAATGGAAATATACGAATATATTTATAAATCAATAATCATATTAAATCAATCCAAAATATACTCAAACGTATTTCATAATTCCGTTTCGAATCAAATTGCGCCAAAATCATTTTCCGATACATTTCACAATATAATATACAACAATATATATTTCCATAACACTATGAGAACCAAATCGTATTCAAATCATTCCGAAATCAGTTTCAAACAGTCTACTCAATAGAATTCAAATAATTCAAAAACTATAAACTTCGATAATTCCGAAAATTTTTGGAAAACTGGAAAAATTCAAAAACTCGTATACATCGAACCTGAACTATATTCTATAATCAATATAATTCAAATAACGCAAATTTAATCAATTTCAATCAATCTGAAATATTCTGGAAACTGAAAAAATTTCAAAACACGTATATATCAAATCTAAACTATAATCTATAATATATATAATTCAAATAACTCAGAAACTCTAAAATTTGACAATTCCGAAAATTTCTGGAAAACTGAAAATTCGAAAAATACGTGTACACCAAACCTGAAAGCTTCCTCCTTCTCCTTTCCTTCTTCTCTTTCTCTTTTCTTCTTCTTCTTCTTCTTTTCTCCTTCTTCTTCTTCTTCTTTTTCTTCTTTCTCTCTCCTCTCCTCTCTTCTTTCTCTCTCGTTCTAGTTCTGTGATGTTTCTGTTTCTGTGTTGTTTTGCTTCAATTTTGGTTTATGAAGCTTCACCGCTTCATCATGCGGTGCTATATTTTTTTTTAAAATTTTTAAGCCATCGCGACCGGTACCGCGAGCGGTGGTTGCGTCGCTTCGGTCGCGTTGCTCACTAGTCAAAATGTGCCACTTTCACCGCGAGCTGATCATCGCGATCTGTGGTCACGGTGACTGGTCGCGGTACTCACTGCCCCAAATCATCCTTTTCACCGCGAGCTGCTCATCGCGATCCCTGGTCGCGATGCCTACTGTCCAGATTTTCACCCTTTTCTTCGTGCATTATTTTCGACCGTTCAAATTGGTCCATTATGAAACCTAAAAATATACTTTTCAAATTGGTACATTTAATTACAATTTTCACCCCTCAAATTATAAAAATCATATTCACATATTCAAAATGAATTCAATAATACTTTTCATATGTATTCAAAATTAAGGATGTTACAGTGGCACCTCACGAGAAGCTCATAATCATAGAGCACAACTCATTGCATAGAACCAACGGCAATTGGAAAATGCTCATAGAGAAGGTAGGGATAGCTTGAGCTACTACTTTAATCATAACTTCTTTCCCACCCATGGAGAAAAGATTCCCTTTACATCCTCTGATTTTACGCTAGACCCTCTCTTTAATATCACAAAATGTTTTCCTTTTATTTTTACCCACCATGGTTGGGAGACCTAGATACTTGTCATGAGCTTGGGCATTAACAAGATTAAGGCAATTTAAGATACTGGCTCTCTGAATACCTTCCACATTTGAACTAAAAGTGATATTAGACTTTTGCAAGTTAATCCGTTGACCAGAGGCTTTCTCATAAATTTTCAGGATCTGTTTTAGCTTCTCACAATTTTGAACTGAAGCCCTGCAAAAAACTATGCTGTCATCTGGAAAAAAACAAGTGGCTAACTAGGGGACTCCCACGACTACAACGCATCCCCAGAGATTGCCCATTAGATTCGTTGCCTTTAATAAGAGCTGATAAGGATTCTGTACATAAAAGGAAAAGGTAAGAGATAGAGGGCATCCCTGCCTTAACCCTTTTTGCGGGTGAATTTCCCAAACAGACTTCCCATTAACCAGAAAGGAGAGTTTGGAGGTCGACACGCAATCCATAACAAGGGCTCTTAAATGACTAGGGAACCCTAGCTTTTCCACGATGATCTCCAAAAAACCCCACTCGACACAATCATAAGCCTTACTCATGTCCAGTTTAATTGCTGCATACTCTTTTTTGCCATTCTTTTGTTTCTTAATCAAATGGAGCAACTCAAAAGCGACCATAATGTTGTCAAAAATTAACCGCCCTGGCACAAAAGCACTCTGCTCCGAAGATATGATGTGGGGCATAACCTGTTTGCCATAACCTTTAAAACAGTCTTACAAATAACACTGCAAAAGCTTATAGATCTGAAATCGATCATACATTCCGGGTTTTTAATTTTTGGAATCAGGACAACATTTGTGGCATTAAACTCCTTGATCGAGCAGTTACCATTAAGAACTTTAAGACATACTAGAAACGTCCTCACTAACCACTTTCTAGAATTTCTGGAAGAAGAGGGCATGAAAGCCATCGGGGCTAGGGGCTTTAATTGGACCCATTTCAAAAACTGCAGCTCGCACCTCTGCTAAGTGGAAAGCCTCTCCTAATCTGCTTGCCATCTGGGCATCAACTTTACGCTCGAGAAAGAAGGTAGCTGCAGCAAAATCCGAGGATGACGGCTGGACGAACTTGAATAAATCTGAAAAATAATCACAAACCACATTGGCCATGCCCTGCTCTGACTCCCTAAGGACCCCTTTGTCATCCAACAAGGAACAAATCAGATTCTTCCTCTTTTTGGCAGTCGCTCTTCTCTAAAAAAATTTAGAGTTCTTGTCCCCTGCGAGTAACCAATCAACCCTCGACCTTTATTTCCAATAGAGTTTCTCATTAGTGAGGAGACTTTCCAAATTTTTTTCCCTGGTCTTAATATCATTGAGAACCTGCACAGATTATTGTTTCTCATACAATAGGTTTATCTCAATCCTTTGTTTGTCAATGGCTTTCTTCAGTGACCCAAACTTAACTTTACTCCAATTCTCTAACCTTTCAGCACACGAAAGCAGCTTAGCCCTTAAGCCTCTACCAGTAGTAGCATTGTCCAACCTGCCCCAAGCCTTGCAAATCACAGAATAACACTCTTCATCTTTAAGCCAAAAAGGCTCAAACCTGAACTTCTTCTCTCTACCTCCACTGATGTTGGAAGCACCTCCTACAAACCTAGCCAAAATCGGCCTTGTTGGGATTTATGCCCTAAAGCTTGTAATTGAAAACGGTTAAAGACAATAATAAGAATTATTCAGATTATTATTCAAGTTCATAAAATGTTTTATATTCAGTAATACATTCGTATTGTGCAAGAACATCCTAGATTGCAAGATGTAATCTCAAAATTAGTATATGATGGTCATATACAGAGAGGATTCATTTTGAGACGTGCAATCTAAAGAGTCCGTAGAGAGCGAACAAAGCTGGGTACTTTGTTTGTGATTGATCTACTGTTGCGGGAGCAATACAATGTGGTGTGGCCTTAGTTGAATTATTCTTATCATGTTAATAACGTGCTTCATAATAGTCAATGTAACACCCCCTGACCCAAATCCACTCGGACCGAATCAGGGAGCGCTACTATATACTAAAAACTA
The DNA here is from genome assembly GCA_003430845.1 of Xanthoceras sorbifolium. Classification (NCBI taxonomy): domain Eukaryota; kingdom Viridiplantae; phylum Streptophyta; class Magnoliopsida; order Sapindales; family Sapindaceae; genus Xanthoceras; species Xanthoceras sorbifolium. Next base: position 16,930,061 of record CM010614.1, read on the forward strand.
ACTTTTACTGTAGATACATATAATATTAAAAAAAAAAAACTTTGAAAATAGTCCAAATAATTTAAGAAAATCTCGCCAGAGTTTCCTCTGTTTTTCTGACTTTCCAAAACCTGTTTACAGATACAATTTATAAAATCGACTTCCAAATTCTCAAATCAATTTTGCGCACCCTTCCAAATATAGTGCGACTTACCAACCAATTTATCACAATATGCTCGTCTGATAACTATTGTTATAAGCAAATTCAACCAATGGAAGATGATCATCCCAACTTCCCTCAAAATCAATAATACAACTCCGGAGCATATCTTCTAGCACCTGAATTACTCGTTCCGATTGTCCATCTGTCTGTGGATGGAAAGCTGTACTGAAGCTTAATCGAGTACCCAGAGCTTCCTGAAATTTCTTCCAAAATCTGGACGTAAACTTCGGATCTCTGTCTGAAATAATAGAAGCTGGCACTCCATGTAATCGAACTATTTCTTTCAGATATAGCTCTGCTAATCTGTCCAAGGAATAATCTATTCTGACAGGTAGGAAATGTGCTGACTTGGTCAGTCTATCCACTATTACCCAAATCGCATCATGTTGACTCTGTGTAAGGGGTAATCCTGTGACAAAATCCATGGTAATGCGATCCCATTTTCATTCAGGTATGGGTATTGATTGTAGCAAACCTGATGGAACTTGGTGTTCTGCTTTTACCTGTTGGCATGTCATACATCTATTTACAAAGTCCACCACATCCCTCTTCATACCTGACCACCAATATTGAGTTCTCAGATCTCTATACATTTTCGTGCTACCAGGGTGCATCGAATATGCACTACTGTGTGCCTCTGTCAGAATTGCCCTTCTCAACTCCTCATCGTCTGGAATGCAGATTCTGTTTTTGAAGCACAAAGTACCATCATCCCTGATTGCAAACTCAATATCTTTTCCCTCTTTGACTTGTCCACTAATAGTCACAAGTTTCTCATCCTGTTGCTGCTTTCCCTGTATCTGCTGGATCATATTCGGCTTGAGTGTTAGTTCAGCTACAATCGCATCATCTGAGGTGAATTTCAAATGAGCATTCATAGCTTTCAATGCAACTATAGACTTCCTACTCAAAGCATCAGCAACAACATTCGCCTTTCCTGGATGGTAATCAATAACACAATCATAATCTTTAATTAACTCCATCCATCTTCTCTGCCTTAAGTTGAGTTCCTTCTGGGTAGGCAAATACTTAAGACTCTTATGATCTGTATAAATATAGCATTTCTCTCCATAAAGATAATGCCGCCAGATTCTCTCAAAGCAAATACTATGGCTGCAAGTTCCAGATCATGGGTTGGATAATTCTGTTCATGAGTCTTCAACTGTCTGGAAGCATAAGCAACCACTTTTCCTTCCTGCATTAACACACAACCTAAGCCATTGTGTGAAGCATCACTATAAATCACATAGTCTTTACCCGATACTGGCTGTACCAGAATTGGTGCTTCAACCAACATTGCTTTCAATTTCTCAAAAGCTATCTGGCATTTCTCATTCCACTCAAATTTGACATTCTTGTGTAATAATTTAGTCAAAGGAGTGGCAATGGATGAAAATCCTTTTACAAATCGTCTATAATATCCGGCTAAGCCTAGAAAACTTCTGATCTCAGTAACATTCTTAGGAGGCTTCCATTCCATCACTGCTTCAATCTTTTTGGGATCGGCTGTAATACCCTTAACTGATACTATATGTCCCAGAAAAGCAATTTCGTTCAGCCAGAATTCACATTTACTAAACTTAGCATACAACTTCTTTTCACGCAGAGTCTGTAACACTATTCGAAGATGTCGATCATGTTCTTCCAGACTCTGAGAATATATCAGAATATCATCTATGAATACGACCACGAATTGATCCAGATAAGGACGAAAAGTACGATTCATCAAATCCATAAAGGCTGCTGGTGCATTAGTCAACCCAAATGGCATTACGATGAATTCATAATGTCCATATCGTGTTCGAAAAGCTATTTTTTGAACATCAGAATCTTTCACCCTCAACTGATGATATCCTGATCTGAGATCAATTTTCGAGAAGACACTGGCTCCTCTCAACTGATCAAATAAATCATCAATTCTAGGCAACGGGTATTTATTCTTAATGGTAAGCTTATTCAGTTGCCTGTAATCAATACACAATTTCATCGACCCATCTTTCTTCTTCACAAACAATACTGGTGCTCCCCATGGGGATACACTAGGTCGAATGAATCCCTTCTCTAACAATTTTTGTAATTGTATTTTCAATTCTTTCAATTCTGCAGGTGCCAACCTGTACGGAGGAATCGATACTGGAATGGTACCTGGTATCACATCAATCACAAATTCCACCTCTCTCTCCGGTGGTAATTCAGGGAGTTCTTCTGGAAACACTTCCTGAAAATCATATACAGTGGGTATATTCTGCAAACTAGATTCAACCCTCTGTAAATCAACCACATGTGCTAGATATGCTTCACAACCTTTTCTTATCAATGTCTGAGCAGTAGTGGCTGAAATAACATTAGAGAGATAATCCCTCCTATCACCCACCATTATCACCTCTGTACCATCTGCTAATTTAAGCATTACTCGCTTCAAACTACAATCAATTATAACCTAGAAGAGAAGAGGAAGGAAAGAGAAGAGGAAAGTGAAGGAGAAAGAGAAAGGGAAGGAAAAAGTAACCTAGAAAAAAAAAACGATAGTCGAAAGGAAACGGTATCCAGGTTGGTGTACACCTGTTTTCGACATTTTTATGTGTTTTGATTTATATTTTAGTTTTGAATAATTTAGTAAATATATGTTTATATTGTTTCTCGATTGATTAAGTTCGATTTAATTGTATTTATTGTCTTTTAATTGTTGATTAGGTTAAAATCATTTGTTCCGAAGTTCAAATGACCAAATCGTTGAATATATGTTTTCCGAATATTGATCGAAAGTTTTATATTAGTTATGTTTAATTTCAGATTGTGAATTGTTATATGAAAAATGTTTTGAAACGGCCCTAGGATATGTAGACATAGAAATGGATATCGGAGGTTGGTATACCAGCTGGGTTCAGTGAGCAGTACTGCACCGACATTGACATTGCTATTGATGATTTATTATGTACCTCCTCATGGATTCGTCCAGGGGTAGGGAGACACGTACCTCCTCACGGATTCGTTCAGGGGTAGGGAGACACGTACCTCCTCACGGATTCGTCCTGGGGTAGGGAGACACGTACCTTCCTAAGGATTCGTTCCTGGGATAGGGAGATATGTACCTCTCTAAGGTCTGAACCCTCGGTCCTAGGGTAGGGAGATACGTACCACTCTTAGGATTCGTCCTAGGGTGGGAGTTATGTTCGACAGATAGTTACTGTGGTCGAACGACCCATATTCCAGTCCTGGTTTATGTTGAGTATTCTAGAGGGCCAGAATTGAATAATATGTTTATAAGTGAATTTCGAAAATTGATTTTTATACGTTTATGATTATAATATAAATGATTTTATACGTCCTGGATTATGAATTGTAATGAGTTATTTATATAGAATTGATCTCATCAGTTTTATTTCTGTAAATAATTTGCATCGTAATATGTTTATATCTGATTATATTGTGATATTTTGTTTATTAAGAAAAGCTGTTTATGATTTTTAATACTTGAGTTTAGTGTACACCCACTAAGCTATATGATTAGCGCATCGGTTTTTATCGCGCGTAGGTCACAGGAATACCGAGACAGATAAGGAATAGAGAGGAGGTACCTGCAGCTTGGAGTTCAGAGTCACTATATTGATTTGGGTAGTAATATATTTTTGTATATATATTCTGCAAGCATGCATATACATAAGTCTGTAATTTCGAAGAGTTTATATATATATATATATATATATATATATATATATATGTTTTGCAAATAAGTTTATGATTCCTGTTTTACATTTGTAGATTGTTTGTAAATATTGAATTCTGAGTTATTGTATTTTAAAAGCTGTTGGAAAGTCGCACTAAACGGCAGAGTGCGCATTTAATTGAAAATGATATTTGAAGTGTTGTTGTGAATTTTATTTGATTTGAGTTTTGTGGAAAATAGGTTTTGGGAAATCAGAAAAACAGAGGGAACTCTGCCGAAATTTTTAAAAGTGTTTTTCGATGGGCTCACTAGAAAAATATTTTTGAATTACAAATTGATACGATTTTAAATGGTTCGAAATAAATAAAGTGAATTTAGAAAGTTTTTGAAAACCCGGTAGCGCTCCCTGGGTCGATCCAGTCGGGTCGGGTCAGGGGGTGTTACAGGATCGACCCAGGGAATGCTACCGGTTTCAAAACTTTTCTTAACTCACTTTATAATTGAAAAACCATTGAAAATCAAATAAATTATATCTTAGTGAGCCCATTCAAAATTCTTTGAAAAATTTTGCCAGAATTTCCTCTGTTTTCTGATTTTTCAAAAATCTTGTTTATATCAAAACTCAAACAACATATTTTCATTACTTCCAAATCAAATTCTCAAATATGTGCGCACTCTGCCTTATAGTGTGATTTCCCAAACATTTTCAAATAAAACAATTCATAATTAATATTTACAAACTTTTGAAAAAGAAAACATAAACCATAAAACAATTCTTTACAAAATATAAATATATATCACATTTACAAACTTCTGTATATGCATGCGTGACTGAATATAATATACAAACTATATAGCTACCTAAAGGTATGGTGACTTTGAATCTTCATTCTGCAGCTATCACATCTTCAATCTTTTTCTCCGCTGGTATCTTTATTACCTACGCGTGATAAAATCACCGCGCTAAGCAATAATGCTTAGTGGGTGTACACTAAACTCATTTATCAAAATCACAAAATAATTTTCAACATAAAATGTAAACATGATATAATATAAAAAACAAATCACTATTTAACTCAATTAGTAAATTAAACTATACAATATCAATTTTCTAAATTCGTTTATAAACAGTTTATCCAGTTTCATTTCCATCCTGACCCTTTGGTATACTCAACATAATTTCAGGACTGGAATATGGGTCGTTCGACCTCTCAGTGGCTGTCAGTCGAACATAACTCCCAACCCTAGGACCGAGCACTTGGGGCCCGTCCAATCCAAGGGTGGTACATATAACTTCCTACCCTGGGACCCAGTACTCGGTATCCTCAGGGAGGTACATAACTCCCTATCCCAGGACGAATCCTTAGGAAGATACATAACTCCCTACCCCAAGACGAATCCTTAGGGAGGTACATAATATCAGTATCAAGATCAATATCGGTGCAGTACTGCTGAAATAACCCAGCTGGTATACCAACATTCTATATTCGTTTACTATGTCCAAGTATCCTTGGGCTGTTTCCATACATATTCACAATTCATAAAATTCATGTCAAAATATTCCATTTCTTTCGAAATCAACAACTGTAACTTTCAAATTTGAATTTAGCTCAACAATATAATTTCCAAATAATATTTGAAATTCAAACAAGATTCTCAAACAATTTATTCTAATATAATCGTTATAATTCAAAAAGCGAACTCACTCAAAACATTCAAATAAAGAACTATATAAATATATATCCATCAAAATATTCAAGAATCTCAGTTTCGAATCAAAACACAAAAATAAAATCACGGAGTTTTTAAAAAGTAGTGTACATTAACCTGAATACCAGTTTTACGAACTTTTCTTTCCTGAATTTCCTTTTTTTTTTCCTTTCTCCTTTTCTCTTTTTCCCTTCTCTTTCCTTTTCTTTCTCTTTTCTTCTTCCTTTCTTCTTCTTCCTCTTCTCCTTTTCTTCTCTCTTCTTCCTCTTCTTCTTCTTCTTCTTCTTCTTTTTCTTCTTCTTTTCCTTCCTCTCTCTTCTTCTTTCTCTTCTTTTTCCTTCTTTTCTTTTTCTTCTCCGGTCTCTCTCTATTTCTCTTTGCTTCTTCGTGAAGCTTCTCACCGCCTCTTATTTTTTTTTTTTCATAAAATTGCGGTCATCGCGACAGCTCCTCGGGACCTATGGTCGCGCTACTTGGTCGCGTTGTTCACTGGAGTAATTTCACCGCTTTCATCGCGATCAACCATCGCGGTGTTTGGTCGCGATGTTGGTCGCATTGCTTATTGCCTAAAATCACCATTTTCACCGTGAGCTGCTCAGCGCGATCCCTGGTCGCGGTGACTGGTCACGGTGCTCATTGCCTAAAATTTTTATTTTTACCGCAAGCTGCTCATCGAGATCCCTGATCATTTAATTATATTTTCCACCCCTCAAATCATAAATATCATATTTATATACTCAAAATTAATTCAACCATACTTTTCATATTTATTTAAAATTAGGGATGTTACACTTTCGACCCCTTCTAGCATAATGCTTGGCTAGTAACATTGTAACACCCCCTGATCCGAACCCGCTCGGACCGAATCGGGAAGCGCTACCGTATACGGAAAATAAATTTCAAAACATGAACTTTAAGTAATGATCCAAATAAATATTTAAAATTATGGTCCAAAAAGATTTTCTGAAATTTTCGCTAGAGTTTCCTCTGTTTTTCCGACTTTCAAAAAACTTGTTTTCAACAATTTCGTAAACACAATTCATACAAAATATTTATAAACATTCAACTTCAAAAGCATTAAAATCCATGGGCCCAATTATCACAAATATTTACAAACATACATAAAGCTAAATATCTATTACATATATTTACAAAAAAAAACATTTATATCCATGCATGCCGATATAATACATATAAAACATCAAATACGTAATGGGCTACCCAAAAATGCAGGAGTGATGTGACTCTGAACACTATCCCTGCAGATTTTACTCTTTCTGATCCTTGTCCCCTGCAACAATTCTTTTACCTGCGTATCAGAAACTCAACACGCTAAGCATAACGCTTAGTGGGTGTACCCAAAAGTCAAATGTGCAAATGGTACAATAACTTTTCAAATATGCAAAATAACATTTAATATCAACATATAGGGCCCATGTAAATCGAATATATCAAATAACATTTCGAATATACAAATCCATCGGAAAACTGAAACAAATATCATATCGAAGCAAATATCAATAAATTCATCAGAAATCAGAATAAATATCTTATGAAAACATAATAATACCAAATCAAATCATTTCTCATCTCAAATCATATACAGATTATATCACATTTCTAATTCCATTTCGGGCTCCTGATATACTAAACATATTTTTCGGACTGGATTACGGGCTATACAGAACAGAGTTGAATACCAATGGAGGACCCGCTGCGTATCCCATATACATATCAAAATTGGACACCAACGGAGGACCCGCTATGTATCCCATATACATATTAGAATCGGCGTAGTACTACTCAGAAAATCCAATTAATATGTCAATCTCCTATATTCATATCTATGTTTACATATATCAGAGCTAAATCACTTTTTGAAAATCATATAATTCATTCCGAATAGAATCGTTAATTTAAATTTTGAAATTATATCCAAATAAGTATACACAGTATACACATTTCCAGAATTCGAATCGCATCAATATATATATATATATATATATATATATATATACACACACAAGCAAATTACAAAATCGTTTCTGAAAATATTTCTGAATCCAGAAATCGCTTCAAATCAAATTTAAAATCACATGCAACTATATATCGTAAATCCATAGTAAATCCAAATGCCCCAAATCACTTTTCGAAACAAATCGCAAAATAATATATACGAAATCGCTTTTAATAATATTCTCCGTAATATTGCTATAATCAAAACATATCGAAAATCAATTCAGAATATTTTTCGTAAACAATATTACGGATCCAGAATATATTCCAAATATACGTAATCCAAAATATCCCAAAATCAATTTCAAATAATATATCGTAATCAATATAGCTCAAATAAACTAAAAATAATATATTATAACGATTTCGAAATATTCTGAAAAATCTGAAAAATACGAAAACGGCATCACCAAACCTGAAATGCTATTGTTTACACAAAACTCTTCTTGACCAACTTCACCTTCCTTCTTCTTCTTTTTCTTCTAGCTCTTTCTATCACTAGAATCTCTCTCTTTCTCTCTCTATTTCTCACGTCCTCTCTCACACTTTCACACTTAAATTCACTTAGTCAAACCATTTTGCATGTAAAATGCTGAGTGTTTGTTAGGTGTATTGCTTTGGTATCATTTGCTTTTTAGGTGTCATTCCACTACACCGTTGCAACCTTATTTATTTTTTATTATTATTATACTAATTGCAATATACCCCCTTGACTAGTCTAAATCATAAAGTGACCACCAATAAAAATTTAATCACATGAATTTAATCAAAAATCTTTTGAATATCAAACTAATCCACCAATTTAAATCACATACTTAACTGTTGCATGCTTAATAATAATTAATAATAATACTTTTCATAATTATAGAAAATTAGGGGCGTTACAAACATCTTCTGGATTGGGCTTGGACGCCTCAGAATTAGCTTTTGTAAGGGACTCCCCCTAATTAACTTTTTCCATTTCTTGAGATTAGACTTAACAAGGGAAGGCCCAATCATAACAGCATCCCCTTCATCACATAAGTTAGACCCCACAATTTCCTTGTCCAACCCATCGAGCGCCTCTGTGTTCACATCTTCAGTCAGTACCTTTGCAATAACCTCCCTGGATGAAGATTCCGCCAGCTGATTGTCCTCAATAAAAAAACCACCCTCAGTTATTAAGGCTTTTTTAGGAACAGCTGGGCGAGCCTCATCATCCCGATTAGACTCTCCTCCGCGTTTGTCAAAATTTATTGGACCAATGATTAAAGTTCTACTGGCACCCTCTGCATTCCCTCCGTTGACAACCCCAATATCTTTCTAGGCATTTGATTTAGCTTCTATTTTATCTTCCCCCCTTTGTCGATACTTCAAGCGATCCAAAAGGGATGCTCTAAGCCACAACCCAAATTTTGGTTCAACCCCTTCCATAATGCTCTTCCTCACTTCACTGTTATGACACTCCCTAAAAGTGTAACGTCCCTAATTTTTTCGAATTATGAAACGTATATTCTTTTTCTAGTGCATTTGGAGAATAATGGGTTTAATTGACTATTGCTGAAGTTCATTTGGTAATTGGATAAGTGTGGAATAGTTTTGGAATAATTATTGAGATGGATTGTGATTAAGAGTAAATTTGTGTCATGATAGGATTTTAAGAAGCTCAAGGGTACAATTTGTAATTAAGAAGATATTTATAATATATATTATTAGTGGAAAAAAAATAATAAAATAATAAAAAGAGAGGGTGAGTTGGCATGAGATAAGAAGAAGAAAAAAAAAGAATAAAAAAATAGATAAAAGTAATCTCAAAAAAAAAAATAAACAAACAAAAGTGAGACAGAGGAGTGGCGTGAGGAAGAGAGGAAGAAAAGAAAAAAAGAAAGAAAAGAAGAGGAGAAGGAGAGTGAAGCGGGAGAGAAGAGAGAAGAGGAGAGAGAAAAAAGAGAGAGAAAGGAAAGAGAAGAAGAAGGGAAGAAGAGTAGGAAAGAATTAGTGTCCATAAATTGTTCAGGTTCGGTGTATACTAATGTTTGTATTTTTTTAGATTTTCCAGAAATTTTCGGAATTATTATATGATATTGTTTTTAGTTTATTTATGATATATTGTTTATGATTTGTTAATTAAAATTGATTTTGGGATGATTTGGTATATATATATTGTTTGTAATAAATTGATTTTGAATATATATATATATATATATATTATTTATGATATATTGATTTTGAATATATATATTTATATATTTTGTTAGTGCTAAATGAATTGATATTAATTATTTATATTGAATTTTGTCAATGTGTTTATTGATTTGAATTTAATAAAATTTAATTTGACCATAAAGAAATGATATTGTGAAACGGCCCTAGGATACTTATACATAGAAATAGATATAGGAGGTTGGTATACTAGCTGGGTTCAGTGAGCAGTACTGCACCGACATTGATATTGCTATTGATGACTTATCATATACCTCCTCATGGATTCGTCCAGGGGTAGGGAGACACGTACCTCCTCACGGATTCGTCTTGGGGTAGGGAGACACGTACCTTCCTAAGGATTCGTTCCTGGGATAGGGAGATATGTACCTCTCTAGGGTCCGAACCCTCGGTCCTAGGGTAAGGAGATACGTACCACTCTTAGGATTCGTCCTAGGGTGGGAGTTATGTTCGACAGACAGTCACTGTGGTCGAACGACCCATATTCCAGTCCTGGTTTATGTTGAGTATTCTAGAGGGCCAGAATTGAAGTGATTTGAATAATATATTTATAAGTGAATTTCGGAAATGATTTTATACGTTTATGATTATAACCTAGTTTATGATTTGGTTTATATGGACTATAAATTGAAATGAGTTGTTTCTTTGAATCAATTGCACCCGTTTTATTTCTGTAAATGCTTGGAATTAAAATATGTATATTGTGATATTTTTATTATGAAAAGGTATTTATGAGTTTATTATGAAAAGTTATTTATGAGTTTTAATAAATAAGTTTAGTGTACACCCACTAAGCGATATGCTTAGCGCGTCGTTTTTATCGCGCGTAGGTCACAGGGATACGGAAGAGGCCAAAGACTGAAGAGAGAGTTGCTGACAGAGTCCCGGAGTCACTACAGTTGGGTAGTTATATTTTTTGTATATATATTCTGTAAGCATGCATATACAGAAGTCTGTAAATTTCAAATAGTTTATATATGTGTTTTGTAAATAATCTTATGATTTCTGTTTTTCTTTTGTAGATTGTTTGTAAATATTGAATTATGAATTATTTTATTTTAATCTGTTGGAAAGTCGCACTAAATGGCAGAGTGCGCATTTGATTGAAAATGATATTTGAAGTGTTGTTGTGAATTTTATTTGATTAGAGTTTTGTGGAAAACAGGTTTTGGGAAATAAAAAAAACAGAGGGAACTCTGCCGAAATTTTTAAAAGTGTATTTCGATGGGCTCACTAGAAAAATATTTTTGAATTACAAAATGATATGATTTTAAATGGTTTGAAATGAGAAACGAGAATTTAGAAAGTTTTGAAAACCCGGTAACGCTCCCTGGGTCAATCCAGTCGAGTCGGGTCAGGGGGTGTTATAATTTAAGTGGTATCAGAGCGCGGTTTAGGCGTTTCTGGACCAAAGAGTCTGTATATGCATGCATTGTAGAAAGATACCCATAGGAATGTGTGACTCTAATCTGCAGACCTCTATTCTGTCTTATATAGGATAAAAGGAAATAGAAGGAAGTGGAGATAGACCTGAAAGTCCCGCCAGCGTGGCTGGGGAAGCATCTAGGGAATCAGTAAGCCTGAGAGTGGCGGATCCAGTACAGCCAGCATTTATGCAGCAGATGGCTGAGTTCTTTCAGAATGTGGCCAGAGCAGCGCCACGAAGATCAGCCATAGAGCGACTGGCTAAATACAGACCCACGAATTTTCATGGTAGAAAGGATGAGGGTGCATCTGCCGTAGAGTACTGGTTTGAACGGACTGACAGAATATTAGAGCAGATGCACTGCACACCTGAAGAGAGACTGGAGTGTGCAGTATCTTTATTGCAGGAGGATACCTATCAATGGTGGACCTCCATTATACAGACAGTACGACCAGAGGAAAGAACGTGGGAATTCTTTCAGAAGGAGTTCCGGATAAAATATATTGGTTGCATTTATTTGGACAATTTCAAGAGGGAGTTTACCAACCTGAAGCAAAGGCAGATGACAGTGATCGAATATGAGAGAGAATTTGTCAGGTTGAGTAAATATGCACGAGATATGATGGCGACAGAGGCGGATAAATGTAGAAGGTTTGAAGATGGATTGAACGACTATATCCGCCTACAGGTTGTGTGACATTCCTAATTTCTACTTACTGAATTGTGAATCTATGAATAGAATATTGATTATTTGAGGAATGTTACAGGTGGCTGCCTTTGAATTTGAATATTTTACCAGACTCGTCTCGGCAGCTCTGAATGTAGAAAGAATTAAGAAGGAAGAGCAGGCCAGAAGAGATAGAGGGCAACAAAGAAGAGGGGCAGGGCCATCCAGCTCATATTAGCCCCAGAGTAAGAAATTTAAGGGACCGCAGTCTAGTGGTCCAGTGCAGTCACAGAGGCCTATACCCACAGCCAGGCCGGGTCAGTCTGCAACTTCCGTGGCCAGTACCCCTATGAGTGCAGTTAGGGGACCAGTGTAACACCCCCTGACCCGATCCGGCTGGATTGACCCAGGGAACGTTACTGGGTTTTCAAAACTTTCTTATTTTTGTTTATAAACTGAAAATCATATAATGTGTAATTTAAAAATCTTTTCGAGTGAGCCCATCATAAATTATTTTCAAAAATTTCGGCAGAGTTCCGTTTGTTTTTCGGATTTTCCAAAACCTGTTTTTCCACAACTCAAATCAAATACAATTCTCAACAACACTTCAATATCATTTTCAAACAATTGCGCACTCTGCCGTTTAGTGCGACTTTCCAACACAGTTTATAAAATAAAACGATTCAGAATTTAATATTTACAAACGTTCTAATAATAAAAGACAGAAATCGTAAAATAATTAATTACAGTACTTAATTACAAACTCTCTGTATATGCATGCTTACAGAATATATATACGACAACAATATAACTACCCAAAAATGTGACTCTACTCCACTGTCCGCAGGAACTCCTCTTCAGTCTTTTGCCTCTTCAGGATCCCTGGTACCTACGCGTTAGAAACAAAACTAACGCGCTAAGCATATAGCTTAGTGGGTGTACACTAAACGTAAATATTAAAATCATAACATAACGTGTCATAATATCAATATCTCAATACAAACACAAGGAAAACAGTACTAATGAAAATCATATGAAATCATTTACTAAATCAAGAATCATACTCAATTCATTTACAAACAGTTTTATGTATAAACATTGAAATAAACATATCAAATCGATTTCGAAAACACTCATAAACTTATCACTTATTTCAATTCAATTCTGGCCCTCTAGAATACTCAACATAAGCCAGGACTGGAATATGGGTTGTTCGACCACAGTGACTGTCGGTCGAACCTAGCTCCCACCCTAGGACGAATCCTAAGAGTGGTACGTATCTCCCTACTCTATGACCGAGGGTACGGAACCTAGAGAGGTACATAACTCCCTATCCCAGGACGAATCCTTAGGAAGATACGTGTCTCCCAACCTCAGGACGAATCCGTGAGGAGGTACGTGTCTCCCTACCCCTGGACGAATCCATGAGGAGGTACATAATAGTCATCAATCGCATATCAATATCGGTGCAGTACTGCTCACTGAACCCAGCTGGTATACCAACCTCCTATATCCATTTCTATGTCATCCTAGGGCCGTCTCAATAAACTAGTTTTCAAATATGCACTATATTTACAAATCAACGGAAACATTCGATTTCAATAACATAGATTTTTCATGGGAAAATCAACAATATTTATGCAAGAGTCGAAAACAAGTAATTTCACTGTATTTCCCAAAATCGATTTCAATAACATAGATTTTTCATGGAAAATACACAGTATTCATATGATAACCGAAGACAAGTAATCTACACGAAATCGAAGTAATAAAAATACGATCAATAATAAAATCATTCAACAAAAATAAAATCAATACGTAAGAATGAAAATCTTCGAATAAATCTCAGATTCAAACTAAAAATACTTAATGCTTTTTGTAAAGAGTTCGAAAACGGAGGTACACCAACCTGGATACCGTTTCCTTTCGACAAATTGCGTTTCTACGATTTTCTTTTCCTTTCCCTTTCTCTTTCTCCTACACTTTCCTTTTCTCTTTCCTTTCTCTTCTCTTCTTCTTCTTTCTTCTTTCTCTTCTTTTCTTTCTCTTCTTTCTTTCTTTCTCTCGGTCTCTCCTCTCTCTTCTCTCTGTTCTGTGTTTTCTGCAAGAAGCCAAATTTTTTTTTTATCTTTTTCGGTCGTCGTGACCTGTGGTCGCGCCACCAGGTCGCGGTACTCACTGGAGCGTTTCCACCGCCTTCATCGGGAGCACACCTCGCGGTACCATGGTCGCGCTGGTGGTCACGTTGCTCACTGCCAGAATTTTACATTTTCATCGCGAGCAGTTCATCGCGATCTGTGGTCGCGGTGACTGGTCGCGATGCTCACTGTCAAAAATTCATATTTTCCACCGTGAGCAGGTCATCGCGATCTATGGTCGCGGTGACCAAATCGCGATGCTCATTGCCTCGGTTTTCCTTTTTCTTGCATCATTTTTGGACCGTTCCATCTGGTCCACCTGGAAATCATAAAATTTACATTTACACCCCCTCCAATCATAAAATTTATATTAACATATATAAAATTAATTATCCGAAATCCGGGATGTGACAACCATCCCCTACCTTGTGTGAACATTGTGGAAGAAGACATCCTGGTGAATGCTGGAAGCTTACAGGAGCCTGTCTGAGATGTGGATCTCGTGACCATTTCCTGAGAGATTGCCCACATATTAGATCTATCCCTGCTCAGCAGCCAGAGAGATCACCTCCTACTACTTCCAGAGGTAGGAGGCCTAGTCAGGCAGTGCCTGAAGGTGGTAGCCACAGAGGAGTGTCAGAGTCAGTGGCAAGACCCGATAGTCGAGCTCCTGCACGAGTTTATGGTGTTAGAGCTCAGGAAGACAAGGATGCGCCTGACGTGATAGCTGGTATTATTTCTATTTTTGATACTACAGCTATTGCATTGATAGATCCATGTTCCACTCATTCATATATATGTGATGCCATGCTGAAACACCGAAATATGGAAACTGAACCTACTGAATATATTGTGTTAGTCTGTAATCCGATAGGCCAAAGTGTAGTTGTGAATCGTGTGTATAGAAATTGTCCTATTCGGATACAAGAGTGTGAATTCCCAGGAGATTTGATGGAGTTGCCATTCCATGAGTTTGATGTGATCCTAGGTATGGATTGGTTAACTCGGCATAAAGTGGTGATTGACTGTGAACTGAAACGAGTGACCCTCAGAACAGTAGATGGTGCAGAAATCACAATGGTGGCTGAACAGAGGGATTTTCTCTCCAATGTTATTTCAACCACTACAGCCTGTAAACTGATCAGAAAGGGGTGTGAAGCATATTTGGCACAGGTGGTTGATTCCAGAAAGGTTAATGCTGAAATCCAGAATATACCCACTGTGTGTGAATTTGCAGATGTGTTTCCAGAGGAGCTTCCTGGTTTGCCACCTCATAGAGAAGTGAAGTTTGTGATTGATGTGGTACCAGGTACGTCTCCAGTATCGATAGCTCCCTATAGAATGGCACCAGCGGAACTGAAAGAACTGAAGATACAGTTACAGGAATTGCTGGATAAGGGCTTCATTAGACCCAATGTATCCCCTTGGGGAGCTCCAGTGCTGTTTGTGAAAAAGAAAGATGGGTCATTGAGATTGTGTATCGATTATAGGCAGCTGAATAAACTTACTATCAAAAACAAGTATCCGTTGCCGAGAATTGATGATTTGTTTGACCAGCTGAGAGGAGCCTGTGTCTTCTCAAAGATAGATCTGAGATCAGGTTATCATCAGTTGAGAATAAAAGAGTCAGATATTCCGAAAACTGCATTCAGAACCAGGTATGGACACTATAAATTTGTAATGATGTCATTTGGGCTGACTAATGCACCTGCAGCCTTTATGGATCTGATGAACAGAATATTCCGACCATACTTGGATTAGTTTGTGGTGGTATTTATCGATGATATCCTGGTGTACTTATAGACGGCAAAGGACCATGACAGGCACCTCAGAGTAGTACTACAGATTCTGAGGGAGAAGCAATTGTATGGCAAATTGAGCAAATGTGAGTTTTGGTTGCCTGAGATTGCATTTCTGGGTCACATTGTATCAGTAGAGGGTATTAAGGCAGATCCGAAAAAGATTGAAGTAATAGTGGAATGGAAGCTTCCCAGAAATGTTACAGAAGTCAGAAGTTTTCTAGGCTTGGCAGGTTATTATCGACGGTTTGTGAAGGGATTATCCTCCACAGCAAGTCTGCATAAGAATGTCAAATTTGAATGGACTGACAGATGCCAGGCAGCTTTTGACCAATTGAAGGCGATGCTAGTTGAGGCTCCAGTCCTGATTCAGCCTGTTTCAGGTAAAGACTTTGTGATCTATAGTGATGCCTCACATCAGGGTTTAGGTTGTGTATTGATGCAGGAAGGCAAGGTGGTTGCGTATGCGTCCAGACAGTTGAAAAATCATGAGCAGAACTATCCGATCCATGATCTGGAACTTGCTGCCATAGTATTTGCTTTAAATTGTCCAGGTTCGATGTACACTAATATTTGTATTTTTTTAGATTTTTCAGAAATTTTCGGAATTATTATATGATATTGTTTTTAGTTTATTTATGATATATTGTTTATGATTTGTTAATTAAAATTGATTTTGGGATGATTTGGTATATATATTGTTTGTAATAAATTGATTTTGAATATATATATATATATATATATATATATTATTTATGATATATTGATTTTGAATATATATATTTATATATTCTGTTAGTGCTAAATGAATTGATATTAATTATTTATATTGAATTTTGTCAATGTGTTTATTGATTTGAATTTAATAAAATTTAATTTGACCATAAAGAAATGATATTGTGAAACGGCCCTAGGATACTTATATATAGAAATGGATATAGGAGGTTGGTATACCAGCTGGGTTCAGTGAGCAGTAGTACTGCACCGACATTGATATTGCTATTGATGACTTATCATGTACCTCCTCATGGATTCGTCCAGGGGTAGGGAGACACGTACCTCCTCACGGATTCGTCCTGGGATAGGGAGACACGTACCTTCCTAAGGATTCGTTCCTGGGATAGGGAGATATGTACCTCTCTAGAGTCCGAACCCTCGGTCCTAGGGTAGAGAGATACGTACCACTCTTAGGATTCGTCCTAGGGTGGGAGTTATGTTCGACAGACAGTCACTGTGGTCGAACGACCCATATTCCAGTCCTGGTTTATGTTGAGTATTCTAGAGGGCCAGAATTGAAGTGATTTGAATAATATATTTATAAGTGAATTTTGAAAGTGATTTTATACGTTTATGATTATAACCTAGTTTATGATTTGGTTTATATGGACTATAAATTGAAATGAGTTGTTTCTTTGAATCAATTGCACCCGTTTTATTTCTGTAAATGCTTGGAATTAAAATATGTATATTGTGATATTTTTATTATGAAAAGGTATTTATGAGTTTATTATGAAAAGTTATTTATGAGTTTTAATAAATGAGTTTAGTGTACACCCACTAAGCGATATGCTTAGCGCGTCGTTTTTATCGCGCGTAGGTCACAGGGATACGGAAGAGGCCAAAGACTGAAGAGAGAGTTGCTGACAGAGTCCCGGAGTCACTACAGTTGGGTAGTTATATTTTTTGTATATATATTCTGTAAGCATACATATACAAAAGTCTGTAAATTTCAAATAGTTTATATATGTGTTTTGTAAATAATCTTATGATTTCTGTTTTTCTTTTGTAGATTGTTTGTAAATATTGAATTATGAATTATTTTATTTTAATCTGTTGGAAAGTCGCACTAAATGGCAGAGTGCGCATTTGATTGAAAATGATATTTGAAGTATTGTTGTGAATTTTTTTTTATTAGAGTTTTGTGGAAAACAGGTTTTGGGAAATAAAAAAAACAGAGGGAACTCTGCCGAAATTTTTTAAAGTGTATTTCGATGAACTCACTAAAAAAATATTTTTGAATTACAAAATAATATGATTTTAAATGGTTTGAAATGAGAAACGAGAATTTAGAAAGTTTTGAAAACCCGGTAACACTCCCTGGGTCGATCCAGTCGTAATCATAGTATCATAATTCTCCAATCTCATCCTGATACCCCATTTCAAAGGTTTTGTAATGTCTATTCTAACTTTGATTCTCAAGAATTTTGCCCACAAGTCTTTCGAATCCATCAGAAAATCGAGAATGGTACCAACTTCTCTTGCTATTAATCTTGCCACCTTACAATTTATGCACATCAAAGGAATGTTGTATATATGATTCCAAAACTCAGAGAATTTAAATTGGCGCTGTGAAATTGCACCTGGTCTCACTGGTTTCTCAAGAACAATAAAATTTTTATCAAAGTGCCAGAGACTCCTGGACCAGACCATCGCTGTATCCTTAAGGGACTGGAAATGGAAAATGAATCCATTATCACCGACCATCTCAGTTTCTACTCGACCCACGGTATCCCAAATTTGTTCAATAGTTCCACGAAATGCCTCATGATTAACCTTCCTGCAAGAGAGAATCTTCCCTACCAAGCAGTGTTCCACACTTCCAATACCTTCAGCTTGAAAATCCCCTGCAATATCTAAGACTGGACTATCTTCCTCTGATAAGGGCAGTGACTCACAAAGCCTCGAAATTTCATCTGTAGCTATAGGGAACAACACAGCAGCTTCAACATAACCGGCCACCACTACCAGATCCAAACCCGAAATATCCACAACCGACACAGACCCACACCACGACAATAAAGCAAGCTACCAATCCACACACACTCAAGTCAAGGCACCCAATTGGAACTATACCCACACACAAGCAAATCAATAGCACCCAGTCCAGGCCACACCACCTCAAACCGACCAGCCCCTACAAGACCCAAATTCGGCCCACCCAGTCACTGATACAGATCCACTCCACGGCAACCAAAGCACGCCACAATTCTACCCCCAAAGCACGCCAGCAGCACCCAAACAAAACTTCACCCAGGCCGAAGATCGAGGAAGCACTGGCCGCTCGGGGACACCCCAGGACCAAATCGCCCCAACAACACCTCAATCCGCCCCATAACAGCTCTACCGAGTCACTGGAAACCAGATCCACGCTACCTCAGCCAAAACGTAACCGATCGCCAGAGTCAGTTGAAGACACCAAACCAGATCCGAGCACGCCAACAGCACCAGTCGCCAGTCAGTTGACCGGAGAAGACGCCAGCCGCTCGAGTACGCCCCAGATTAGAACTGATCGCAACCCACCGAAGGGAGGAGAGGAAAGGAAATGTGGGGAAGGAGAGTCCAAGAACCCTAAGCTGCCCAGACCACCTCTTACCAACAAGAGCAGAAGGAGGACATGAGAGGACAAGGGATCATCGGACGAAGATCTGCCACCATAAGGGAGGAAGAGCTCCCTAGGGATGGCTACTTGTACACTCTGTTTCTTCAGAGAAAAACGTGAGGAAAAGACAGAATGTGTCCAAATAATGATGCAATTGGAGTTTTTTAATCTTCATTTTTCCAGATTTAATTTTTAATTAGATTTGTTTTCAAATCAAATTTTAGTAATAATTTAAAAATAACAAAATTAATTAAAAAAACAAAAATATCAATAACTAACTTCAATATTACTCTTAGAATTTAATGTAGTATTGAATGTACTAATTTTACTACCGTAACATTTAATTTCATATCTTATCATTGGCCGGTAGCCTGTTACTATATAGAGATGAGAGTTCACAAGAATACTAATCTGTTAATGGGGCGACAACAAAACCCAAGAAATTTTCATTTGTAGGATTATTTTGTAAAGCCAAAAAACTTAATATAATTTACTTTTATATATATATATATATTTCATTAGGATAGGAAACGGAATTTAGGTTGATTACAAATTTGGTCATAAACTATTTTCAATAGAGAGGGTTTATCTATTTATTTATAGTTTATGAAGAATTTTAAAGAGAATTTTTAACGAATTTTAAAATTATTCTATACTTTTTTTTTATTTTGTAACTATCAAGATGTGCTATGTCTAACCATTTTAAAATTAGCAACTATCCAGTTTTATAGGTAATAAAATATAAAAAATGTAATATTTATTTATAGTTCAAATGGTTAATGTATTTTCATTATACTTTTTTAATAAGGATTCAAGTTTTACAATATGTATTGATTAAAATAAATAGATAATTTTTATTATTTATTATAAAAATAAATATTCACACAATACATTTACTAAGTGATTTATAATTACCAAAGACATTAGATTCATTAAAAGCAAATTTCAGTTTTGATGTCACCTCAATAGTAAAACCCCACAAATTTTATTGAATATGACAAAGTAAAAACACAAACAAAATAAATAAAAGTTAATAAGATCATGACAGATCATCCCGACCCCAACAGTGATCTTTATTTGTGATCGATCGATCTCTTTTCACAGTCTACTACTTGACGGACTTCCTTAACACATGTGTAATCACAAACTCCATGCATATTACAGATCAGACCACAGATCATAACAGTTATTAACAAGAGAGAAGTTGAATGTTTTTTTAATCTAATTAATTACCTTTGTGCTACTTGAACCTAGTTCTTGCAGGTTGAAAAATAATGTTTCTAAGCGATTGCAATTCAGAGGTAATATGTGTTATGCTCATTCTATCTTGGGGTGACTCCATTGAACAAGCCACTCCAATCCTCACCATTGATATCATACATTCCTTTTTCATGTTGTTTCTTGCTTGGCTCATCATCCTGTGATTATTAGGCTCAGTCACTTCTTCATTTATGAGAATTGGATCCACAATTTCCATTACCCCATCAGGCAATGCCATTCTGGCAAAATTATGAAGATTGAGATCTCCCTCAAACATAAGATCTGTGGGTTTCTTCCTTGTCATCATTTCCACCAGCAAGCTCCCATAACTGTAGACATCTCCATGTGTTGAAACTTCACTTCCTAAACCGTACTCTGCAATACATCAGATTTACCTAAAAAATTATATACTACTTCAAAGGAATGAACAATAATACAAAGGTGTTAACATGTATTGTTGTTACCTGGGGCAGATACTCTATTGTTCCTCTTATTCCAAGAGTTGCTTTCATTTTGATTCGAAACTTACTAGTCCAAAATCTCTAACATTAGCAGTCATGTCAGATTGCAATGAAAGACTATTAATGTCATGGGCTTATTTGATCAATAATTTCTACTCTACAAAAAAGAGGTAGAAAAAACAAAAATTAAAAATTAAGCTCTAGTTACAATATCTATTGACAGTCTTTATAAAGAGACTTACTCCAAATGACCTTCTTTTTTTTATTAAATTATACAATTATAAGATTAATTATAAGTCCGTCAATAGTTCCCAAGATTATTTACTAAAAAAATAGTGTCTTGAGAGTATTTTTTTTATAATATTTAGACTCACCCAAGAGAATTGCATATTAAAACCAATCCAAATCACAATCTCATATTTGTGTAGAACAACTGAGAGTCCAACAACAATTACCTCCAGTGCAGTTTAAAGACATTAATGAGCATATATATTAATAATTTAAAACATAAAATATCGCCACCATTAAAATGTACTTACTCCTTCAAAACCCAAATCTTCAAACATTAGCTTTTCAATATCAAAATCTAAGAAAAGCTTGGATACTATTTTGCATAAGCTTGGATACTAATTGATTACTCATTAAAAAAAATTATGATTGATTTCTTAAATATAAATTAAATTCCTCCAAATTATTGTGTCAGTTGCAATAAATGACAAAAATTCTATGTCATTTATTACGGATCCCTTTTGTTTTTAATTTTCTTTTTCTAAAGGATTTTGCCTATTAAATTAATTGGTACTCAAAAGCAGAAATAGCTACTGACATGGTATCAGAATTTAGTTTTACCCATATGTTCTGGATTTGAGTCTTTCCATATGTATTTGTTTCTGTATTGAATCAACCATTTATCTCTGCTTCGGCAATTAAAACTTTTCCATACTAAATCTATGGGAACTTTTCTATATATATTTTGGCATCCTTTTTCGTGGCCCTGGATTTAAGTGAATTCAGATAGTCTCTCAATGAGTAAACCAAGTGCTATTGACTGCGCCTGCAGTGCAACGTTTCACTCATTCCATAGCAGTTTCTGTGGTTTTTTGTTGTCAGCCTTGGCGTTCAGACTCCTTTTATGCTGAATTTATAGTCAATTATCTCGGCTGTTTCATGCACTGAGGCTGGTGACAGCTTTGGTGGAATGCTCAATTGTTGGTATTCTTATGTTACACAAAACTTTAAGGTGTTAAAATTTGGATGGTTTTTCTGGTATATTTTGCACTAGATCAACTCAATAATCAAAAGAAAACATCATATAGATTAATATCCGGAAGTATAGAAGATTGCAAATATACGAATAGCTAGAAACAAAGAAACAATAATTAATTAGTAAACAACAAAACAAAAAAAGGGAAATTCTTCATGGCTCTAGCTAATGTTGATGGTTCCAATCAGGTACAGCATTTAAACTTTAGGCACCACATTCGCTTGGTAAAAATTTGTTAAAACTGTATTGCATTCCATAGATAGCTTCAGCAGATTCAGACCCTAGCAAGAGAAGAGATCAAATTTATATATATATATATATATAGATACATCAGTCATGTGCAAAATTTTACAGGTATTTAAAGTAATAACTATATCATGAACATATATACCTCTTGCATGCCAAAATTGACATCAATCTCCTCAAGTGCACCACACACTTCCCTGTTCTTAAACTTTTTAAGCAAAGTAACAAAAAGTTCAGGGGACATAGGCATAAACTCCAAATTTTCCATCACAATGTAAGTGACTGAGGACCCATTAACAAAGTCAACCCCAGCAGTTGAAGATACATAACTCAGCGTACAGCTCATTTTTTGCATGCAAGTAGGACAAGTCATGTTTGGGACATCAGCCACGGTGTGATGACTATAATAATTTGCACAACAGTAGAAATATCTAGTTTCCAAATCATTATTAGACAGTGTAAGAGGGATCCCAGTGACACGTATGGAAGCTCTGGGATTTAGCAGTGACTTTTTGGTATGGCCTGGTTGCAAGCAGGAATCAGGAAGATTTTCAATGGTTTCATAGAGGTAACTGAGTGAACCCACCATGTTTTTCTCTTTAAAGAGCCTAACAACAGTGGCAAGAGGCAAAGAGAGAAGGTGAATGAGAAAATCAATGAAGTCTTTGCCAGCTTCAGCTAGAATGACTTTCTTTGCTTTTGTGTCAACAAGAAGCTTCAACTTTATTGTCGAGGCTGCCATGGCTACTTTTGTTCTGTTTATGAGAGCAGGTGACTAGGCTTTGCTTATAAGCTATCATCTTCCTTTCTGTTTGTCTACAAGCTATTCTTTTCCAAGTTTTCGACTGCATTGAATGTTGATCAACAAAATCTTTGCCAGCTTCTGCAAAAAGTACTTTCTCAGCCTTTGTGTCAATGAAAAGCTTCAACTTCAGTTCCAAGTTTGCCGTGGATCCTCTCTTTTTATGAATTGGTTTTCAAAGCGAAAAATCTATAAATATATACAGTTGTTGAAGCTAGCTAACCAGTGGAGTTAATAGTCACTTGAGATTGAGATTTGTTACTCCTTTGGGTTCCCCATATTCATATGCATGTATATGGGCATTTTATTTAATAATAGTTAGTAGAAAATTAAGTGAAAATTGAAAATTGCAGTGCAATAATTAAATCTTGAGACACTATTGGGCCAGTTAATGCAGCAGAACCATAATAATGTAGAATGCAATCTAGAGAATTGAAAACAACCATCCTCAAGCTAGATCAAGATCCATATAAGTTTTCCACTCAAAAGTTACAATGATCAAGATTAGAATTTGAAGTCAAATTGGAATCCATGTATCTAATTGAGGTGACAAGTATTACTGCCTAACAATTTTACAGGACCATCCAACTATAAAGGTTACAGAACATTGAATTACATTTAATTTCACAAAAATGCATCCAATGGCTAGATATTGTCCCAATAGTTAGACCCAAAATTTACAAGATGTAACAGAAGAAAATAGGGAATTTAGCAAAATTGCCCAAAAATAAGTCAACAATTGCAAAACTACTCAGGCTTCACTAATTTTACAACGTCTACCTAAAATTTTTTGTTGGACAAAATTGCCCTTAGATTTACATTTGACCTACTGTATTCATGTTTTCACTTTACCATTTTTTGACCAAATTGTTTTTACTGTTGTTCATTTCAACTGCTGTTCATCGCCGGAGCTGTTCGTCTTCTTCGTTTGTGTTCTGTTCTTCTGTTCGTCCGTCGCGTCTTTGTTTGCACCGAAGCAGCTTCCGCCGTAGTCGCGTTCTTCTTCGACCACAACAAGTAAATCGTCTGCTTCTTCCGCCGCAACATTCTAGAGAGATTCAAAGTAAGGAAAAAATTTCTTCTTCTGATTATTTATATACAAATCACTGTTTTAGGCATCGGGCCACGTCTGGCCGATGGTTTTGTTTCATCAGGCCACTGTGTCTAAGTGGCCCGATGAAATAAAACCATCGGGCAGCTGAGACCCAATGATTTTTTCATCGGGTTACAGCAACGAAATCGTCTCCTTCTTCCGTGGTAAGGAAAAAAGTTTCTTCATTGATTTTTCTTCTGATTTTTTGTTTAGAAATTTGTGTTTTGAGCATCGGGCCACGGCTGACCGATGGTTTTATTTTTTCGGGCCACTGTGTCTCAGTGGCCCGATGAAACTAAACTATCGGCCAGTTGAGACCCGATGAGTTTTTCATCGGGTCTCATCTGACCGATGGTTTAGTTTCATCGGGCCACTGAGACACAGTGGCCCGACGAAACAACACCATCGGCCAGCTGTGACCCGATGAGTTTTTCATCGGGTCTCCGCTGGCCGATGGTTTTGTTTCGTCGGGCCACTGTGTCTCAGTGGCTCGAGAAAACAAAACCATCGGGCAGCTATGACACGATGAAAAACTCATCGGGTCACAGCTGCCCGATGGTTTTGTTTCGTCGGGTCTCAGTGGCCCGATGAAACAAAACGGTCGGCCAGCCGTGACCCGATGATTAAATTTTATCGGACCACAGCGACCCGATAGTTTTGTTTCATGGTGGCACCGTGGCCAGATGAAACAAAATCATCGGGTTGCGGTGGCCCGATGACATTTAATCATCAGGCCACGGCTGGCCGATGGTTTAGTTTCATCGGGCCACTGAGACACAGTGGCCCGATGAAACTAAACCATCGGCCAGGCTGCAACCATCACCATGAAACAAAACCAGATGAAATGAAATCATCGGGCCACTACGACCCGATGAAATGAAAGTATCGGGTCACTGCAACCCGATGAAATGAAATCATCAGGCCAGCCTGGTTTGATGAAATAAAATTAAAATACTGTCTTCAATTCGACCCTTTTTCCTTGTATCTTCGTTTTATAACTATTAATATTTATGTTATGTATTTGTAGATATTGGTATGTAGATTACGATTGAATTGTTTATATTACTTGGTTAATCTCATTATTGTAATCTATATTTGTAAGCGTTATATTTTTTAGTTTGTTGATGAATTCGAAATTTTTTTTTTATTGCAGGCTAATAATCAATGGCAAGTGACAAGTTGATTGAGACTACAAAAATTAAGGAAAATATTTTTTTTCCATGCCAAAATGACGACGTATTGTAAATGGGGTTGCATCGGATTGATTAAGAGTAAGCTGACGGAACGACAACAACAAAAACTAAGAGGAATGTGCTTTGGGCATTTTTTAGATGTTAATGAAATGTCCTTCACGGGTCAATTTTGTCATCACATTTTGTTGCGGGAGTGCCATGTGGAAAATGCTGAAAATGAAATGTGGTTTATGATTGGTGGGAATAAAATACGGTTCAGTGCAAACGAGTTTTGTCTCGTGAGCGGTCTACGTCTTGGGGATACAGTCGTCCCTACTATAATCCCAAAGGAAGATGATCCATATAGAATTCGCCAGAAATATTTTAAGGGAGCCAAAAAAGTGACTACAACCAAATTGCAAAGTTTGTTCGAACATCGTCTGGAGGAAGAAAATGATGATGATGACGACATGATTAAATTAGCTTAGTTACTGATCTTAGAGATGACATTGCTTGGAAAGGACTTGAGGACTAAGGTTGAATATTGGGCAATGAAGTTAGTGGATAATTTAGAAGAATTCAATCGATTCCCATGGGGTTCCTATGTATATTCAAGGACATTCAATTCATTATCGACCTGTTACAAAGGTAGAGATCAGAGGTTTATGGAGAAGACTAAAAAGGATCTGAGCCATACAACAAAGAAGATCAACCTGTATGGATTTGTCTATGCTTTTCAAGTAATTTTATGTGTTTAACATTTTTTACCCTTAACTTCTTTAAAACTCTTATTGAAACATGATTTTGTTTTATTTGCTAGGTGTGGGCTATTGAAGCGATTCCGCTGTACTCAAAGCTGAATTATGGTACTAGAGTGTCTCGTACAGCCCCTCGTATTCTGAACTAGGAAGTCAAAACGAGTCCTGGATATGAGACTTTGAGAACTGAGATTTTTATAAGGCGAAAGGTATGAATTAAATTAACAGAGTTCTCTTAGGTATATAAAATTTATTATAACTCTATGTTGTTTGTTTTTCTTTTTTGTTGGTTAGATTTCAACGTTTGAAACTTTGAAACCCACGGATGAAGAATTGAAGTTGTCATATTTAACGGAGTTGGAGAAGGCTAGCATCTCAAATGATCCGTCTGCCCTATATATAGAGATTGGTGATAAGGAAGATCATGAGTATTGTGATGACAATCAGAGTGATAATGTTGATAAAGAAGAGCAACGACAATCGAAAGATAAACAAGCTGAAATACAAGAAGAGCGGCCTATTGGACGGAGTCCATCGGTATGTACCCAATATTGTCCCTTAATTGTATTGTTCAGTAAATAATATGTAAATGTTAATTTAACTTTTTGTTGGACATTATGTTAGGACTCACAAGATTTGCATAGAAAAATGGATGGTCTGCACACAGAAGTCAAGTGTCTATAGACTTCTATGACCGCACTGAATGATAAAGTTGACAAAGGGTTTCCAACTCTACAAACAGAACTTGATGAGATGCGGAAAGGAGTTGAAAAATTGATTGAAGTTGTTTGCAAGACAGCAGGCAGTAATGAACAATTTGAACCTGGAAATAAGGTGCCAGAGGTAATTTTTATTTTATTTAATCATGTCGAACTTTGTTATTTCCTTTTTGACATTGTATTAACCGTATAATGTTGTATTCATTGTATCAGAGTGACGACTTCTTTGATACAACCTACAACGTGGATGATATAACTGATGTTAAAAATGATTTTGCAAAGAAGGAGGCAAAGGAACCTGATCAATGCCTAAAACTTACTATTTACTCTCCCTTGCCGAATATTGTGAGTGCCACAGGTAATCAGAGTGTCGTTGCTCTTGAAAAAAAAGCATTCGGCGTAAGATATGGTACGAGGACGCGTAAGCGTTCTGTATTCGTATCTAGCCCGTACGTGGACCCCACTAGGCCAAAAAAGCAAAGGACATGGACTGCAAATCCAATTAAGTTCAAGCCTTTAAAACCGGTTCACTCGGAAGTACAGTCGGAGTACGAGACTTTAAAAAAGAATAACAAAGCTAGGTAAGCATACATAATTTAAGTGCATCACCTATTTTCAGACTTCGTTAACTCTTGTGATGTTTAATGTCATTTACTCTGAATATTATACAGTATGTGCAAGTGCTACATTGGGCAACCAATGGATGCGACTCCTAATTTTTTCAAAACGTTTGAGAGTGCGACCGACTGATTGGACGGCTGGGTTAGTAAATAAATTGAAATTATTTTGTTAATTTCATACTAATGTCATTAAGTTGCACTGTTATTTATGTGAGTTTTCAATGAAAATATTTTGTTCATGATCTAACAAAAAACAGCACATTGAGGCTTATCTGGCAGTACTACGGAGGTGCCAGCTTTCGCATCCGACCATTTTTTCGCAAAATTACAACTTGATTGATCCATCATTCTTTGTAAGTTGTAATTGAAATAAAAATTATTTAAATGTTTTTCATGAATTACTTATAAATAACATATTGATATTTTAAATTGTTGTAGACAACCCTTTAACACATATGGAAAAAAACTTCCGAAAGACCCAGATGAAACCATATCAAAGGAGGCCTACGATCCCCTTACCTTCAAATGGGAGGATTTTTACCTTGGGTATGTTCGCGGAGAACAACCCGAGGGGTCTCGTCCATGGTGGGAGATCGATAATGTAAGTGTAATTATGCAACTATTTAACAATTCAATATTTGTATAAGTTAAATGACAATTATGTGTTCAATGTAGTTGTTGATGTCTATGAATGTGGATGATTATCACTGGGTCTTGGCGGCTGTCAATCTTGTTGAAAGAAAAGTACATATCTATGATTCTCTATGTCAGGACACTGATCCGTATTTTCGAGAGCAATATGTCTCCCCACTAGCACATCTTTTGCTGTCCCTTATGTATAATGGAGGCTATTTTGAACATAAGGGGAGAGAAGTACAGGTCACTCCATTCGCTTGCAAAAGACTAGGTCCTGATACTGTTCCACAACAACGCGAGGCGTAAGTCAAATTGAACTCTATATTTTTATATTGATTGTTATTTTAATTGATTTAATAATTGACAGTGTTATTATATTGAAATTATTGCAGTGGTCACTGTGGTGCATTTACCCTTGTGTTTGCTGAATACATTGTTGCACACAGACAGAAGTTTGATTTCAATGTAAAGCAAATGAAAGCTCTCAGGAAGAAAATGTCCATTGAAATATTTGCAAACTCTACATGGCTAGACGATGAAGAATGACCTGTACTTTTTTCGAAATTTTGATTTATGTGAATATTATTGATTATTGAGAATGGAAAGATTATTGAATAATAATATTGACATTATTCAGAAAATGATTGTAAATTTTGTAAACGCTAATTTTTTTGCTTTGATAAAATGATTGGAAAAGTCGCATCGAACGGAAGGTTGCGCAAATGATTCAGAAATGTGATTTGAAGTGTATACATATATTGTTAAATGCCTATATTTCGTAAATCAGGTTTTGGATAGTTAGAAAAACAGAGGAAACTCTGGCAAAATTTTCATAAGTTAATTGATTAAAATGTCTTCCAAAAACCAAATAAAAATGTTAATTACATACAACAAAACAGCAATTTGAAATAGTACAATAATGTCTTCCAAATTGTACAATAATGTTAATTATATAGTCCATCTCCTGCAATGATCCAAATAAAAATGCAATTACATACAACAAAACAGAAAATCATAAATAAATCAACATCATATCTTGCATATCCTCATCACCCAGATGGTTCAGCTACTTTAGGATTCTTGCATGTTTGGCTGTTGTGGCCGTAGCGCCAATAATTTCTATACCTTCTGCGTACAACCTCTTCTCCAATCGAAGGCATACGTTGTTTCTTTGGTCGACCTGGTGGGCGTCAGGCAACTGGTGGAAGAATAATTGTATTTGCAACCTCAGCTGGGACCAACCAGTCACATTGATGGCCTACTGGATGAATCTCACCATTGTATGTTGAAAGCAGATAAGCAGTCGAGTAGTAGGTGAGGTGAATGTTGTGTAATGCAATCCTCTATATTTTATGGCAGCTAAAGCATGTGCACATGGAATCTGATCAAGATCGAATTCTCTACAACTGCATGAACGATTTTCTAAATCAACAATGCCATTCTATTTTCCATCGTGCATTTCAAACTGGTACAATGCAATTGAGGACACCTTCATATGTTGCGCAGATTCATCACTAATCCCAATAAGTGCCTCAACCATTTCTATCAACTGTGTATCATAAGAAGCAGCCACTGTACATCGATCATGAAACCAACGTTGCATCATATCTAGAATACGGTCAATCATAGCAACAATGGGTAACTCTCGAAAATCTTTCACTGCATTATTCATCGACTCAGCAATATTAGTAGTCATAATGTTGTACCTTTTTCTCGGATAAAAGGCTCGGGACCACCTCTCTTCTCCAACATCAACAACATACTGATGAGCTCTAACACTAATGCTGGACAACTGTAGCATATAAAATGAGTGATCATTAACTCTGTATGCCTTGGCTGCCTTCCGAAATGGTATGGAAAGATCTTTGTTCTTATAAATGGAAATCATATTTCGTTCTAAATGCATGAAACAAGCACCGTGGTATTGACACGCTCAAACGCGTGGGAATAAATCCCAAGTGTAGGATGTGTCGAAGTAATAATATTTCCGTGAGTACGGAGTCGAATCCACAAGGAAGTGGTGGAACTAATTCTAAAACTAGAGATTATATTAGAACGGTAAAATAAATCAAGTTGTTGTTTTTGGGTTTTTAATAAAAATATAATTAACTACTAATACAATAAAGCGAGACGGATTAAATGTTAGATAATGCTAGGTGGTCACACGGTTCCAATTCCGAATAAGGAAATATATTGACTATTATGAAGCACGTTATTAACAAGATAAGACTTCTTCAACTAAGGTCACACTACATTGTATTGCTCCCGCAATGGTATGGTATGTGAATTCAATCAAATACACCTATTGGTCCTAGAGTGCAATTAATTGAAAATCATAGTTAATATAATACAAAGGTTAATTAAGTAATTTCTTATCGAAACTAACCTAGTATTGATTCTTGAGTCAATTAAGCCCTATTGCAATTTCAATGATTTCTCATATAATATTACAATAAATATTAAATCGGTTCTCATCAAAGAGCATGCAATCTACTTTCGCAATTGCAAAACACAAGAATTGAACACAAAGTAATAATATAAAATACGCTCAAAATCAATATCATGTATTACAATAAATATCAAATCAGTTCTCATCAAAGAGCATGCAATCTACTTTCGCAATCGCAAAACACAAGAATTGAACACAAAGTAATAATATATAATACGTTCAAAATCAATATCATGCATTACTGTTCATGGCGGCATTACTGTTCACAATATACTATTCACGTGTACGGTACTGCTCACATGTATGGTACATCTTCAATTTAATCCACCAAAACTTCCTCGATAAGCTCATATGCCTCATGCCAAGAATACATGTCCCGAATTGCCCGGTTTTGCCTCGACTCATCGTGTATTCGCATTAAACGTACATATACATCAAAATACTATTTTCATCAAACGTACTCACAAAATACATCAAACGTACCAAAAATACTCAAAAATACAACCAAAAGAAATGATCCAAGGGTCGTAAATATATAACAATAAATGACCGATCAGGTATGCATTTGGAAAAACCGTTGCAATAGCTTTGACAATACTGTTTTTCCTATCAGATACAAAAACAAGATCTTCAACATCTCCAATGGTATCATGCAGACAAGATAGAAACCAACTCCAAATGCCAAAGGAAATATTTGGTCGTTCCCGTCCTGACATACAGCGACAAACAAGATGCCACCATATGAACCCTTCATAAACGTGGCATCAATTGCAATAACTGGTCTAATTGCAGCATTAAAACCATCTATGCACGCTTTCATGGAGAATAACATATACATGAACCTATTTTCATCATCAGTCTTAATGTTCGTCATCGTCCCTGGGTTTGTTTCCTCTAATATGTGACAATAATAAGGTACTAAAAGAAATTTCAGCTTATCCGTGTACCTCTTCCATAGCAATATGTTTAGCCCGATATCCTTGGTGGTAATTTACTATAATGCCCAATTCATTTTGGATATCTCTTATGATTTGCTTTGGTCTGTAGATACGACCATCACGAAATTTCTCCTTGATATGTTGTCCAATAAACTGTGCACTAGCCTTTCTATTCCATGAAAACCTTTTCTCCATTGAGCAACTGTGTTTGTCGTCAAATCTTGTAATCCGAAAAAAAAAATCAGTGTTTGTAACCTTGAATGCATATAGCCGCCATTTGCATTCGCCAACAGCACAACGTACCTCAAAACGTGAAGTATCCGACTTCCACACTTTCAAATTGAAACGATTTGCAGCAGCGTACCTTCTTAGTTGGGAGTGCAACTCTTTTTTACTGTCAAACACTTCCCCATTTACAATCAGAATTGGCATAGCTCTCGAAGCTACTTCAACATCATTAATTGAACACATTACAGACATGGCTTAAACCAACTCTTCATTACTGTTTCCAACACCCTGAACATCTTGGGACTTTTCACTATCTCTGACTTCGTTACTGAAATCATCAACAAATTGAACTTCATCATCAACCGTAGCATCATTTAGATTTGGTGTGTAGCCCTCCTGAATGTAGTTACTTCCCTTCGATAAAGGAAACTGAAAATTGATGGGATGATGTTGTTGATTAGATGACTCTGGAAAACATTGCTGCTTCAATTGTCGGTCACTATGCTTAATCTCAAACACGGTTATACAAACTAAAGGGTCAACATTCTTTTGACATAATAATATTACAACATCATCATCATCACTTATCTCTACTGTAACATCCCGGATTTCGGATAATTAATTTTTTTATATGTGAAAATAAATTTTGTGATTGGATGGCTTACTCGCGGTGGAAAATGTGATTTTTGGCAGTGAGCATCGCGACCACAGATCGCGATGAACTGCTCGCGATGAAAATGTCAAATTTTGGCAGTGAGCAACGCGACCATGGTACCGCGAGGTGTGCTCGCGATGAAGGCGGTGCAAACGCTCCAGTGAGTACCGCGACCTGGTGGCGCGACCACAGGTCGCGACAGCTGAAAAATATAAAAAAAAGTGGCTTCTCGTAGAAGCTAGAAAACAGCACAGAGAGAAGAGAGAGGCAGAGAGTGAGAAAGAAAAGAAAGAAGAAGAGAGAAAGAAGAGAAAAAAAGAAAAGAAAAAGAAAGAAAGAAGAAGAAAGAGAAGGAAGAAGAAGAGGAAGAAGAAGATGAAGGAAAGAGAGAAAAGGAAGTGTAGGTGAAAGAGAAAGGGAAAGGAAAAGGAAAAAGAAAATCGTAGAACCGCGATTTGCAGAACGAAAAGTATTTCAGGTTGTATCCAGGTTGGTGTACTTTCGTTTTCGGAATCTTTACGAAAAGTATTTCGTTTTCGTTTTCGTTTTCGTTTTCGATTTTCGTATGAAAATTGTTTATTTTATATGAAAAATCGATGATTGATATACCTATTGTTGATTTTGGAATGATTTTATGATAGATCGTATTTTGATCGTGTTTTCAAATATTTCGATTTCGTTAAAAATACTTGATTTAGATTTTCGTATAACTATTGATTATTTTTCTTGAAGAGTATTGTGTGAATTGTATGTTTATTGAGCAACTATTGTTTACTGAGTAACTATTGTGAAATTTATTGTGAATCTAGTTCATCGGAAACGGCCATAGGATACTTAGACATAGAAATGGATATAGGAGGTTGGTATACCAGCTGGGTTTACTGCGCAGTACTGCGCCGCTATTGATTGCTATTGATGATTATTATGTACCTCCTCATGGATTCGTCCAGAGGTAGGGAGACACGTACCTCCTCAGGATTCGTCCTAGGGGTTGGGAGCTACGTACCTTCCTAAGGATTCGTTCCTGGGATAGGGAGTTATGTACCTCTCTAGGTTCCGTACCCACGGTCCTAGAGTAGGGAGATACGTACCACTCTTAGGATTTGTCCTAGGGTGGGAGTTTGACCCATATTCCAGTCCTAATATGTTGAGTATTCTAGTGGACCAGATTTGAAGTGAATTGAGAAGTGAATTGAATGATTGTCTTAACTGATTTTATATGTTGATCCTATTGTTGAAATTAAAGTGATTAAAACTGTTTTATGGTTTGCTTTTGTAAATAAATTGATTTGTAAATGATTAGAATTGAAATATATATATATATATATATATATATATATATGGTGATTTGTTTCTTGTTGAAGGTTATTTATGATTTTTTTTTTATTGAGTTTAGTGTACACCCACTAAGCTATATGCTTAGCGCGTTAGTTTTGTTTCTAACGCGTAGGTACCAGGGATCCCGAAGAAGCTAAAGACTGAAGAGAGAGAGATTTGCTGACAAAGTCCCAAAGTTATTACAGTTGGGTAGCTATATTGTTGTTATATATATATATATATATATATATATATATATATATATATATATATATATATATATATATTCTGAAAGCATGCATATACAGAGGATTTGTAAATATGTTTCGTAATATGTTTTGTAATTAAATATTTTATGATTTCTGTCTTTTATTATTAGAAGGTTTGTAAATATCAACTCCTGAATGATTTTATTTTATAAACTGTTGTTGGAAAGTCGCACTAAACGGAAGGGTGCGCAATTGTTTGAAAACGATATTGAAGTGTTGATATTGAATTTGTATTTGAATTGTTTTGTGGAAAAACAGGTTTTGGAAAATCCGAAAAACAAACGGAACTCTGCCGAAATTTTGTAAAAAGTTTATGTATTGGGCTCACTCGAAAATGGTTTTAAAATTTATAAATTATATGTATTGAATTGATGGGCTCACAACGGTTTTCGGTTTATTAAAATGAATTTAGAAAGTTTTGAGAGTCCAAGTAGCGCTCCCTGGGTCGGTCCAGCTGGGTCGGGTCATGGGGTGTTACATCTACAGGCATGCTTGGGTGGATGGTATGAGCAACCGTCTTTATAATGACTCGAAAGCAGTTTCTGTCAATCCCAGTGATGGCATACACTTTATCTAATAGTTGAGCAAAAGTTGCATCTCTCGGAAATAACACCCATTTTGATCTCTTGCCATCATACTAATAAACCCCTTGTTCACATACCCAATGTCCATCCTAGTTAATTATCAACTACACATCATCCATGCTCATTCATGCATTAAAAAAAAAAAAAAACTTAAATTCAATTAAAGTATCAAAACTGTCGGGCTGGCATGAACAAAAACCATCGGGCCAAAAACCATTAAACCGCCATGATAAAAATACAATTTGAAAACCATCGGGCCGCCGTGATGAAAATACAATTTGAAAACCATCGGGCCAAGGCCATCGAGCCGCCATGATGAAAACCATCGGGACCAAAACCATCGGGCCACCATGATAAAAATACATGATGAAAACCATCGGGCCGCCATGATGAAAATACATGATGAAAACCATTTGGACAAAAACCATCGAGCCAAAAACAATGAAAAAACATGAAGAAAAACCATCGGACTAAAATCATCGGGCCAAAACCATTGGGCCGGCATGATGAAAAAAAAAATTTGTAAAAATTCGTTTTTCATTTTTTTTATGGAAGATTAACAAATGTGAAATGTCTACAACTGATTCAAAACCCATAAAAGTGTGCATTGACTAAAAAAAAAAGTTTAACACTAACCTTGGAATTTTTGAAGAGAGAACTTTGTAAGATGGATAATCTTTTATTTGTAAGAGATACCTTGAGATTTTCTTGGCTTAGGTTGGGTAAGAGATTTATGGAGAAGAGAACCGGGTGAAAAAAAAAACAAAATGTGAAGAAGAGAAAAGAAGAAGAGAAGAACCGGGTGAAGAAGATGAAGATGAAGATAGTGAAATAGAGGCAAATGTAAATGAGATTTTCTTGTCTTAGGTTGAGTAAGAGATTTATGGAGGAGAGAAGAGAGGAAAAATAAGAAAATGTGAAGAACAGAAGAGAAGAAGAAAGAACCGAGTGAAGAAACCTTGACTAGATGATAAAGAAGAAGAAGACAGTGATGAGTGGGCAATGTAAAGTAAGGGTAATTTTGTCTAAAAAAAGGCTTTGGGTAGAGGTTGTAAAAATTAGTAGAGTCTGGGTAGTTTTGCAATTGTTGACTTATTTTTGGGCAATTCCCAAGGGAATTTAGTAAAATTGCCCAAAACAAAATTAAATGTTACAAAAGTACCCATCCCCCACTAATTGTTGCAAACTGTACCCAAATCATTTTTTTAGATAAAAATGCCCTCATTTGTTTAACCCTGCCCTCACAATTTCTTTTTCACTCCTCTTTTGTTTTCACGAGTTCACCGTTGTGCTGTTTTTGTTTTACGCATCTTCTTCCTCCACGCTTCTTCTTCCTCCTCACGCCGGTCTTCTTCTTCCGCCGCAGACTGTTCTTCTTCTTCTTCTTCTCCTCTTCTCTATTT
This sequence comes from Xanthoceras sorbifolium, assembly GCA_003430845.1. Taxonomy (NCBI): domain Eukaryota; kingdom Viridiplantae; phylum Streptophyta; class Magnoliopsida; order Sapindales; family Sapindaceae; genus Xanthoceras; species Xanthoceras sorbifolium. The sequence goes on from CM010614.1 coordinate 16,966,141, forward strand.
CACTCTTCTTCTTCTTCACGCGGCAAGGCAACGCAGAATGGACTGTTCTCTACAGCCGCGGCGGACTGTTCTTCACGGCGGGTTCTCCACGGCGGCGGCGGCAACTCTTCACGGACCGTACCCACCACTTTCAGGTAAGATTACTCATTTACAAGCAAGTATTGTCCATAATTTTAGTGTTTAGGTTTTACAAACATTTAAATTGGACATTAGTGTTTAGGGTTTACAAATTTTGTATGTAATAATGAAATTAACAAATGTGTTTAGTTAGTTATGTTATGAGTTTTTCAATTTTGTATGTTTGAAATATTGAATTCGTTGAATTAATAATTGATTTGGTTGAATAATACAATACAATTCAGTCTAAAATAATAGAAACTAGAAAGTTATACTATTTATTTTAGACTGAATTGTATTGTTTATTATTCAGTCTATGCATAATCTAATTATTAATAAACTGTGTAGGGAATTCAGGCTATTTGGAAAGCAAAATTGAAGACGATAACTCCAGTTCCAGTGATGATGCTGATTATTATTAGGTACTCAAGAGTTTAGTCAATTGTTGATGCAATGTCACTTGGTTGTATTGTTTCCGGGCACTTGAGTAATATTTGTATTCCTTTTTATTATTTTCTTGTAGATCTTGCTAACTAGATTGGTCATCAGATGGGTGATAGGGTATGGATAAGATTGAGCATTGTTGTATAGTATAAACTAAACTTGATACAAATTCACTTTTGGCATTTAATTTTAAATGTTATGATTAAGTTATTTACATGTCTTTGGCTCCTGTTGTTTGTACCCACAGAACAGGCAATAAAATATGTTACTAGTTATATGTAAACAATACAATTCAGTCTAAAATAATAGAAACTTGAAAGTTATACCATTTATTTTCTATATATATATGAGATATTATAATAATTAGGATTTTAGATAGTAGGATACAATTCGAACTCACAACTTTAGTATCAGTGTGTGGGGCATATCATTAGGCCAATCTTATATTGTTTTTATTTTTAATATTAACTTTGAAAACTCTCATTTATCAGTCTGAACATCAATATTTATTGCGAAGCGTGGTATCTATTTTTATTGTTATAAATATTTTTCATTTTTCTTGAGTTTGAACTTTGTACTTTGTTGCTTTTGCAAGTTTTGCTTGAGTTTTTCTCAGCTGAAACAACAGAGTATATCCGACTATGAAGCAAAATTGATTAGATGTCAAAAGTCCTTGTTGTATGCTTCTGCAGATTTAAGGTTTTGTAATCTTTTGATACGCTACCAGGCTATTATACATTAAAAGTCTTTTTTTGGTTTCTCATGTTTGATTGACTAGAATGACAGGCTTAACAGTATCTGTTATATATTCAGGATTAATATCTTGAAGTCCACTGATGTGTAAAATGTATATCTTTTTACAGATAAATGTATCCAAAGCTAATGGCAGCAGTTGAAGCAAGGGCTGTGTGGCAGAGGACAGCTAATCGTTGCTTGGTCCAAGAAGATGCCAAAAGAGCTAATCGTTGCTTTGTCCAAGAAGATGTCCAAGAAGTTCAATCGAGCTAATCGTTGCGGGTTATTTTGTTTTATTCCTTCCTTGTTGTTTGATGTTTTTTATGGCAAAAGAAGCTGGATGGATGGATTGTTCCGTGAATCCATTCCTTGTGTTTATTCAACGTGTGTTGCAGTCTATTGAAGAAACCTTGACAATTCCTTTTGTTGTCTTGTTTCTTTTTATTATACTTTGATGTCTAGCTGTTGTGATTTAAAGTCAATGTCTTCTTTTAATATGTTAGATTCCATGCTTTCCTTTTAAACTGACATGTAATTTTATATTAGGAAATAATTGACAGTGGTATTATATTAATTTTATTGTAGTGGTCACGGTGGTATTATATTGATTTCAAAGCAAAGTAAATGAAAGCTCTTAGGAGGAAAATGTCTATTGAAATATTTGCAAACTCTACACCATTAGACGACGATGAAACATAACACTGACATGTATTTTTTTTCAAATTATTCTTTATGTGAATAAATCTTTTCTGTAATATCAAGTCTAAAGATTATTGCACATAATATTAATGAAACATAACAATGACATTAAGTTTAAATCTGAGAAATTGTAAAGATTATTGTTAAACGATCTAAAATTGATAAAATTGCAAAACATTATCCACTGAAAAGTGAATCGAAGAACTACATAAATGTCAACAATGTATTAAAGAGACTGAACTCCGTCGCCTGCAATGATTAAAAGAAATATGTAATTAGATACAACAAAACGGAAAATGAAAGAATAATCGGGTCGGCTCAATGAAAAAAAGTATCAACCCGAGTATCAAAATCTCCGATGAAAAAAAGTATCGGGACCATGCCGGCATGATGACAAACTGTCAGGCCGGCATGATGAAAAACCATCGGGACTGGAGATGGTCACTGGTCAGCATTATCTCTCTCTCTCTCTCTCTATATATATATATGTGTATATATATATATATATAGATTTTTATATGTCAATAAAAAGCCTACAAGCCAACTTAGTCATCTTCCATACAAACAGTACTAAAAACAGCCATGGCAGCAGCCTCCTCAATGAAGTTGAAGCTGCTTATTGATACAAAGGCTAACAAAGTGCCTTTTGCAGAAGCAGGCAAAGACTTTGTAGACTTTCTATTCTATTTGATTTCTCTGCCTGTTGGTACAGTCATTAGGCTCTTAAAAGAGAACAGTTTGGTGGGTTCTTTTGGTAAAATTTATGTAAGCATAGAGAATCTCAATGAAACATATATCCAACCCAACCAAGACAAGAATTCTCTGCTAAATCCCACAGCTCCTATCTGTGCTATAGAATTCCCACTTTTGCTGTCTGATCGCAACTTGAACACAAGAAAGTTTCATACTTATGCGAAAAACGATTGACCCTTCGTGTCAATAAAAAGCTTCAACTTCATTATTGAGGCTGCCATGTCTCCAAGGCTCCTTTTGTTTTTTGAATTGATGATGGCCAAGTTCGTGTATATATATAATAAGGAAAGAAAACTGAAGAGCTGGCTGCTTTAAAAGAAGATGAATTTATGGTTTTACCTGGGATCGAAGATCAGGTCCTTTGGGTTCTCTATGCTGATGTTATTAATATATACAGACTTTTGTGAATCAAATAAATTAATGCATTTAGCAGATTTCATATCCAAAGCGCAGTTATTACAGAAAAAAAAAAAAAAGATCGATCCAAGATCCATCCTTGGATTAGGTGGTTAGTCATTCAAACATTAGAACAAAGACAGCTTGTAATCCAAACATTAAGAAAACTAAACATAGACCAGCAGCTTATAACTCATTGACAGTTCAAATCCCCCCACGTGATTGTATTTGCATTTGTTTCCTGAATTTGTTCTGAGTTTGAATATGTATTTGGGCTCAAGTCACGTGGCAAGTCCGTCGGTCTTGCACGTGAGGGGGTTACTGACACCAATCAGGTGCAGTCTAATAATTGTTAACTCACAAAGTGATGAATAACAGTGAGCTGCGCGCGAACATGAGTTAGCAATAAGAGGTTGCCTGTGAGCAGCCCAGGTCGCACGAGCAGAAGAAGCAAGTTTTGGCAGCGCGAATCCTGATTTGTGCAGGAACTCAGCTTGGAAGGATTTATTTCCTGTTCAGAGTGGTTTTCCTTTTGGCCCGACCTTATACCTATTTATTCATTGTAAATATATTATGTAATGTATACTAATGTAACGCTGATCAAAAAGAAAAATGAGAGTGAGAAAGAGAGTATGTAATATTTTATTATAATGGATTGAGTATGAGTGCGCTTCGTAGATGTAGGAAAGCTTTTCCGAACCACGTAAAATTCTTGTATCTTATTTTTTTTTATTTGTTTTATATTGTTATCCGTGTCTGTGTTTGAGTTTAGCTAACCGTATAATTGTTAGGAATTTCGCAGCGGAAGAATAATTATGACGACAAAATAGAGAAATAAATAGAATAGTGGAGACACAAAATTTACGTGGTTCGGCTTAAAGCCTACATCCACGGGCGAAGACGATCAAAGGAATTTTACTAAAATTGAGATATTACAAAACAAGATAATTTATCTCAAAACCCCAATACACCCAATAGATACTTTCACAAGATCTCAAGCTCACTTTCTCTCAAATAATTCTCTCACTTGAGGAATTCTCTCAAATAGCTTGGATGGTTTACAAATGAAGAGAAGGGGGGTATTTATAGGAAAATTTTAGTTACTATTCATGCGTATACTATACTGTTCACGCGGTACTGTTGACGTCACTGCTTACGCATACGTACTGTTAACGTCACTGTTCACGCGTATTTGGTGCACACTGTTCACATTTTACTGTAGCACATACTATTCCTATTGGGTCAGCCCAATAATTTGTAAATGGGCTTAGCAAATGGGCTTTGACAAATTCAAGACATATCAACAAATCTCCACCTTTGCTTGAATTTGCTAGCTAAAGAATTTCTTCAATCATCTTCTCCAGAAATGCCCCTAAGGCAATCACTTTTGATAAATACCAACTAAGTCCAAGCAATGCCTGAACTTACTTACTAAAAGAGATTTTGTCAACATGTCAGCTGGATTGTCTGCAGTACCAATTTTCTTAACAGAAATATCACCTTGAGAAATAATATCACGAACAAAGTGGTACTTCACATCAATGTGTTTCGTCATTTCATGGAACATTTGATCTTTAGTTAAATGAATAGCACTTTGGCTATCACAATGGACGACAATCACTTTATGATCCAAACTGAGCTCACCAAACAAGTCTCTCATCCAAATGGCTTCTTTTATAGCTTCGACAACTGCCATGTACTCTGCCTCTGTAGTGGATAATGCTACTGTAGACTGTAAAGTAGTTTTCCAACTGATAGCAGTATCACCAAGAGTAAATACATAGCCAGTAATGGATCTCCGTCTGTCGAGATCACCTGCATAATTTGAATCAACATAACTAACCAAATGTCCCTTACTCCTTCCAAATTCCAAACAAGAATCAGTAGTACCCCGTAGATACCTCATAATCCATTTCACTGCTTGCTAGTGTTCTTTACCGGGATTAGACATATATCTACTAACAACACTGACTGCATGTGCAATATCAGGACGAGTACATACCATAACATACATGAGACTATCAACAGCACTAGAGTAGGGAACATGTGACATGTATTCAATATCATTCTCTGACTGTGGTGACATAGCAGTAGAAAGTCTAAAATGAGCAGCAAGTGGAGTACTTACAGGTTTAGCGTTCTTCATACCAAAATGCTCCAAAACTTTTTCAACAAAACTCTTCTGAGTAAGGTAAAGTTTTCCTGCAGCTTTGTCTCTTCGAATCTCCATACCAAGAATTTTCTTGGCTGCTCCCAAATCTTTCATTTCAAATTCACCACTCAATTCTGATTTTAATTTGTTAAGCTCAAACATATCCTTAGCTGCAATCAGCATATCATCAACATATAACAGCAGATACACAAATGAGCCACCTTTAAGTTTTCTGAAATATACACAGCTATCATACTGGCTCCTAGAATAGCCGTGGCCAACCATAAAAGAATCAAACCGCTTGTACCACTGTCGAGGAGATTGTTTCAGACCATACAATGATTTCTTCAACAAAAAAACATGGTTTTTCTTCCCTTCGATCTCAAAACCCTCAGGCTATTGCATATAAATTGTCTCATCAAGCTCTCCATGCAAGAAGGTAGTCTTAACATCCAGTTGTTCCAACTCCAAATTATGCATAGCAACCAAAGCAAGTAAGACACGAATAGAGCTATGTTTAACAACAGGTGAGAATACATCATTAAAGTCAACTCCATGTACCTGACTATAGCCCTTTGCAACCAACCGTGCCTTATACTTCGCATCTTCAACACCTGGAATGCCTTCTTTCCTTTTAAAGACCCACTTGCATCCAACAATTTTCTTATCTTTAGGCGGTTTAACTAAATCCCAAGTTCTATTCTTGTGAAGAGACTCCACCTCTTCCTGCATAGCCACTAATCACTTAGCAGAATCATTACAAGAGATAGCCTCCGAATATGTTGAAGGTTCACCAACTGCATTTGTGTCTTCTGCCACAGCTAGTGCAAATGAGACATAGTCTACTAGTCTCTGAGGCCTCCTCTTCTTTCTTGGTGGCTTATGTCTAGTAATAGAGTCTTCTTCTTCACTTTGTGGTGTTTCCTCTTCTTCAATAGAAGTAGGCATCTGGATCCGATTTTGTAGAGATAGTTCATTCTTCACCTCAAACTCCACCTGCTTAGAAGAACTTGCAGCATCTGTATTAGAGGAAACATAAGTCTCCTTTCTGGTAGAAGTCTCATTTACGGGATGTAACATAGCAGATTCATCAAATATAACATCTCTGCTAATTATTACTTTTGGAGAATTTGGATCAGGGCACCATAATTTATATCCTTTCACACCATAAGGATAACCAATAAATATGCACCTTTTAGATTGTGGCTCTAATTTGCCATCATTAACGTGTGCATAAGCAGGATAGTCAAATACCTTTAGGTCAAAATATTCAGCCGGTTTACCAGACCATAACTCCTCCGGAGTCTTTATCCCAATTGTTGTGGATGGAGAACGATTCACCAAATGACAGGCTGTAGAAGCTGCTTCTGCCCAGAAGTCTTTAGATAGGCCAGAATTTGATAACATACAACGAACTTTCTCCAAGAGTGTTCTGTTCATATGCTCTGCTACACCATTCTGTTATTGTGTGCCTCTGACCGTAAGATGACGCACAATGCCTTCATTTTTGCAGAATTCATTAAAATCACCTTGACAGAACTCTAAACCATTGTCAGTCCTGAGTCACTTTATTTTTCTTCCAGTCTGTTTCTCTACTAAGGCCTTCCATTGCTTAAAGGTGGCAAACACATCATTTTTATGCTTCAGAAAATATACTCATACCTTTCTAGAATAATCATCAATGAAGGTAAGCATATATCGAGCACCACCTTTTGATGGGACAATTGCAGGCCCCCAAAGATCTGAATGAATGTAATCCAAAGTACCTTTAGTTCTGTGAATTGCAGTACTGAAACTGACTCTTTTCTGTTTGCCAAAAATACAATGCTCACAGAAGTCTAGCTTTAATGTACTCTGACCGCAGAGAAGGCCTCTTCTGCTTAACTCTGATAGACCTCTTTCACTCATATGTCCCAGCCTCATATGCCATAATCTGGTGACATCTGAGTCAAACAAGGAAGATGTGGACACGGCTGCTGTACCTGTCACTGTAGAGCCTTTCAGAATGTACAGTTTGTCTATCTTCTCAGCCTTCATCACAATTAAAGAACCTTTAGCAACCTTTAAAACTCCATCTCCGCCAATGAATTTGTAGCCATTCGAATCCAGAGTACTTAAAGAGATAAGATTTCTCTTCAAGTCTGGAATATGTCGGACATCTGTCAAAGTTCTGACTACTCCATCATGCATCTTGATTTTGACTGTGCCCATTCCAGCAATTTTACAAGTATGGTTGTTGCCCATCAATACAACTCCACCTTGCACCGATTTATATGTGGAGAAATAATCTCTATTGGGGCACATATGGAATGAGCAAGCCGTATCCAGAATCCATTTATTTCTGGCTTTGGCTTCATCAGCACATACTAAGAGCAGATCACATTGTTCTTGATTTTGAACAATACTGGCATCAGCGGGTTCGTCTCTCTTCTGATCTTTGTTTTGTTGCTTGTTCTTTAGCTTGAAGCATTCTGACTTGATATGCCCCTCTTTCTTGTAATAATTACAAGTTAAATTTTCGTGTCTAGACTTTGATCTAGACCTTGATCTTTGATTGCTAGAAGAACTCTTATCTGGAGTCCTTCCTCTAACGAGTAGACCTTCTGCTGGGCTGTGATTTCTACTTGTTCCAAGCTCCTTATCAATAAGCTCATTTGAAAATAAAGCTGCTTTAACATCCTCTAACTTTAGAGTTTGCCGACTGTAAATTAAAGTATCTCTAAAGTGCTTGTAGGATGGAGGTAGTGAGCGAAGCAACATAAGAGCTTAATCTTCATCATCATAAGAAATCTCCATGTTTTCTAAATCCATAAGGATAGTGGAGAATTCATCAATGTGAGATTTGATAGATGCACCTTCGGCCATGCTGAATGTGTATAGATGGTGCTTTGCTACCAACTTGGTGGTGAGATTCTTTGTAACGTACAAAGATTCAAGCTTGTCCCATAAATCTTTGGTGGTCTTCTCTTGCATGACTTCTCGTAAAACTTCATTTGAAAAGCATAACTGAATGGAAGCAAGGGCCTTATCATCCATCTCCTGTTTCTTCGCCTTATCCATAGTACTAGGTAATTTATCTTTACCTAGTAGTGCTTGATGCAAACCATTATGAATTAGGATTGCACGCATCTTGACTTGCCACATGGTGAAACTCATGTTGCGATCAAATTTCTCAATATCAAATTTTGTCGTCGTCATGATGTCAACACCTCTGGTCAACGCCAATCAACACCTCTAGTTAATAATTTGGAATAGTGTACATAGTAGTGAATAGCACACCAGGTAAGTTCTCAGGAAAGAGAGGTGGGTCACAACGGATACACTTAAATATCAAGTCTTTCCTTAGCCAGAACCTTGCCTAGACATGTACTTTCCACACCACCACACTTACATCCAGCAACCACAAAACTAGTAAACTCAAGAACAATTCTTTTCTGATGTGGAAGATCAGACAATACTGCAACCACAGAGCATATTAAGAATTTCCTTGAGAATCTCACGCCTTAGCAGCTTCGAACACAATCGGAAGCTCTGATACCAGTTTGTTAGGAATTTCGACGAATAGTTATGACGACAAAATAGATAAATAAATATAATAGTGGAGACACAAAATTTACGTGGTTCGGCTTAAAGCCTACGTCCACGGGCGAAGACGATCAAAGAAATTTTACTAAAATTGAGATATTACAAAACAAGAGAATTTATCTCAAAACCCAAAACCCCAATACACCCAATAGATACTCTCACAAGATCTCAAGCTCACTTTCTCTCAAATAATTCTCTCACTTGAGGAATTCTCTCAAATAGCTTAGATGGTTTACAAATGAAGAGAAGGGGGGTATTTATAGGAAAATTTAGTTACTATTCATGCGTATACGGTACTGTTCACGCGGTACTGTTGACGTCATTGCTTACGTCACTGTTCACGCGTATTTTGTGCACACTGTTCACATTTTACTATAGCACATACTATTCCTATTGAGTCAGCCCAATAATTTATAAATGTGCTTGGGCTTAGCAAATGGGCTTGGACAAATTCAAGACATATCAACAATAATCATTCTGATGTGTTACAATTCGGCATAATTCCTAACAATAATCTCGTACACCCTTATCATGCTAAGGAAAAGACTTGTTAAAAATCTTTTGCATTCCATAGACGCCTATTGATCAGCTTCAGAACCTAGACAGGAAAAGCCAAATGCCTCAGAATTCAAACGAAACAAAAATTGCACGTACTATTTAAATTATACAAGTCAATTCTTTGCATAGAGAATCAAGTTCTTCATGTAAAGACACATGTTAACTTAATCCAAAAATAAATTAGTAAGGGTAAAGGAAGGAACAGTGATCGACATTCCTCGTTTTAGCCCAACTTGACTACTCTCTCTTCAAGTTCGCTTACTTCCTGTACACTTAACTTCTTTAGCAAGTTAATGACAATATTAGTAGTAATTGGCTTAGCGGGTAATGCTAGACGTTCCACCTTATCTCCCAACTTATACCCCCACCAATGATGTGATATTTACTAAATGGATTCATAATTAATGTTGATTACTTGTCACATTATCTTCACCAATTTATATATCATTATTCGGAATATAAGTTGAAAACTAAGGTGGGATGTCTAGCATTTATATGTAGACATACAAGAAATTATATTTGTAATCATATATAATCGACAATTGTTTTGCATTCGGGACAAATACTCCGCGAGTCTTAAGCCACATACCTACAGCAAGAAGAACACACCTTTGGATCCTTAAAACAGACAGCAAACGGGGGATTTCATTCATAGATATTGCACTTATTTATACGTTGTTGCAGGTAGATATCACCAAAATTTTTAATGCCTGCGTAAAGATTATCAAGGCAACCCACTTGGAATTTCTTGTTTAACAGCCTGACAACTGTGCGATAACTTGTAAGGAAATAAAGTAGAAGAGGAAATCTAAGAAGTCTTTGCCAGCTTCTGCGAAAAGCAATTTGTCAGCTTTTGTGTCAAAGCTTCAACTGCTGCAATTTTGGTGCTTCCATGGCTGGCTGGCTCCTTTAGTGATGTCTTCTGGTGGTAGTAAACAATGGATGTATCTCCTTTTATATTCAAAGATTGAGATAATGTCTTGTCATCTTTAAAATATCTTGTTAGTTTCCACTCCAATGACAGCAGACTAGAAATGAATTTAAAAACATGAAGGTTTGAAAATAAATTGGAATCCATAAGAGCTTAACAACATTCATAATTATATTCGAGATTTAATTCAATTTTTGCTCATTACCAACTATTATCATCTTAACTATATACTCTCTTTTTTCTACCATTTTGCATTGGAAACCCACGCACAATGGCATGCAGCAAATGCCTTTTTTTTCGTTTCTTTGAAATTGGACACTAGTTAGGTGAATAGTTTGTTGTGACATGATGATAGAGAGGAAACGAAGCTGACCAGGAAATGAAGATAACTAATTATTTTTACAAAATGTTAGTGTGATTTAAATAGACACATAGTGGTAAAAAAATTTAAAATTTAAAACTTAGCTTTCCTTAGTATATTATGATGAGATACTTAAATAAGAAGATTGGCTGATACATCAGTGGTGATTGCATTGTCCGAATCACTCTACCTTGATTTTTGTCCCAAGGAGGATTTAATTGTCTTCTTAACTTGGTTCATCAGATTTCAAATTCGATGTCTAATGGTTGTGGGCTCGGTTCGACCACAATGTACACCTGGGCTTGATTGTGGCTGACCTTGGATCAAGGTGTAGACCTTGACTTGGGCCTTCTTTGGACTTTGCACTTTGTAAGGTGCTTGCTAGACATGGCCCCGGTTCAAAACCGGTACAAAATGTTAGGTTCCGGTTCAAAACCGGTTCCGGAACCGGGACAATCGGTCCCAGTTCCGGTTCGGGCGGTTCCGGATTTTAATTTTTTTTTTTTTTTTTTTACAAAAAAAAAAAAAATTTTAAATTTTGGCCGTTGGCCACACTGTGGCCAAAGGCCATCTGCTGCCACCTGGCAGCTGGCAGCAGCTGCCAGGTGGCAGCAATGTAGCTGTTAGGGAGCCGTTGAACAACGGCTCCCTAGGAAAATTACCAAAATAGCCCCTAGAAAATTACAATTTAACCCCTAAAGTTTTAAAAATATTAATTTTTCCTCAATTCAAAAAACTATATAAACCCCATCAATTCTCCAATTCATTCACACAAATTCTCTCATTCTCTCAATATTTCTCTCATCTCTAATTCTCTCAATATTTTTCTAATTCTCTCATTCTCTCAATTTTGCTATTATTTTTCACTACTTCAATTGTTTTCATTATTTGTTTAAACACTTTATTTTATAAATTTATAATGGCATCACCATCAAGACCATCTATTTCCGGAGGTCGAAAATCTATTTTCGGAGGTCGAAAATCTATTTCCGGAGGCCGAAGGTCCGTTTCCAACAGAAACGCTGAGCAAAATGAGCAGGTACCAGATTTAAATGTTCAAGAAGTGCAAAGTCGCCCTTTCCCAGAATACAACAACGATCGAAATTTTGCTGAATACCTGCAAGAAAGAGAATTTGAGGAGGTAATTTTTGGTAATGAAACTCCTATTAATTTTAATCCTGATCATTCTCATCCCTCTTCTGGCGGTGGTCCCTCCTCTGCTCCAAACCTCCCAATCCCAAGTGAAACCGTACAATTGCCGCAGGGGCAGCCAGATTTGTCAAAGTACAAATCTGAACTTTTTAAAGTTCATATGAAGAGGGTGGAGAAGGATGGTTTAGTTATAGTGGTTTGCAATTATTGTTCCAAAGATTTTAAATGGAACAAATCCGGAGGGTACGGGACGTATTGGAAGCATATCAACAGCAAACATCCAGTCGAAGCTCACCATCAGCGAGGACAACACCAAATTGCAAGGTACACATCTCCTAACCATCCTTTATTTAAATATACTGATCAAAATAATAGGGACCAATTAGCAAGAATGGTAGCGACCGAACATCTCCCCTTTAGTTTTGGGGAAAAAACTGGTTTTTTAAAATACTGTCATAATGTTTTAAATCCCGCTGCATGTAGAGTACCTAGGACCACATTAAAACGTACTATGTGTGATATTTATAAAAAAGAAAAAAAAGCTTTAGTAAAATATTTTCAAAATTATCCGGGTCGTGTGTCTGTTTGTGCCGATATCTGGAGTGATCATTGGCAAAAACATTCATACTTAGGACTCACTTGCCATTTCGTTGACCAATCATGGGATTTGCAAAAACGAATATTGGCATTTAGAGTTTTTGACGACACCCATACTGCTGATAATATTTATAAATTAATGAAAATTATTTTTGAAGAATATTGTATTGAGAGTAAAATTTTTGCAATTGGTTTTGATAATGCTGCAAATAATACTGCCGCCGTTCCACAATTAATTCAATTGTGTCAACCCTATTTTGGCGGCAGATTTTTTCATCAAAGATGTGTTTGCCATGTTTTAAATATATGTGTACAACATGGTTTGCAAACACTATATGAGTGGATTACACCAATTAGGGATGCTCTATACTATTTGTGGAAACATCCTAGCACTATGAAACAATGGGCTAGGTATTGTAAAGCTAACGGGAAACATCCAATTAGGTTTTCCCGTGATGTTCCAACTCGTTGGAACTCCACATATAAGTTGCTTTGTGAAAGCTACGAGTATAGAGAATTATTAGTTAGATTTATGCAGCATAATGTTAATACCATTAATTTATATGAACACCATTGGGATGTTTGTACAAAAATTTGCATGCTTTTAAAAGTTTTTCATGATGCAACAAATTCTTTATCCGGTATATATTATCCAACTTCACATTTATTTTTATTTGAAGCCCTTAATATTGTAGGTGCACTTAATGAATGTTCACAAATAAATGAATCAGTTTCGTGTGTTTATGCAATGCGAGAAAGATGGATAAACTATTATAGGGACATTCCTGTAATTTATACTCTTGCATCAGTTTTTGACCCTAAGAATAAATTTAATAATTTATATGAATTTTTTACACTTTATTACCAATCTCTAGGGATAATGGACATAGATGTTAGTGGTTTATATAATAATGTTAGGAATTTATTTTATTCAATGTATGACGAATATCGTTCTGTTTACGGTCCCTCGCTGAACATTAATGTTCAACAATCGGAACCAAGCGGAAGCGGTAGTACTAGTCATTCGCGCTTTCCCTCCACATTAAGGAAGTTAGGGGCAAGCGTGTTTACCAAAAAAGCAAGGACGTCGGGGAGTTCGTCTTCATCAACCTATGTTTCAGAGGTTGATGTTTACATAAACACCTCATTTGAGTTTTTGGACACCCCAGACTTTAACGTCCTACAGTGGTGGAGGGAGCACGCAACTAACTTTCCAATTTTGGCCATCATTGCCAAACAAATTTTTGGAACCCCTGTCTCGACCGTCGCCGTCAAACAGGAATTTAGTGCAGGTGGCAATGTTCTGGACGAGAGACGAGCATTGCTCAGTCCTGACTCAATACAGATCCAGGTCTGTGTTGACAACTGGACCAAGGCCACATACCGGCAGCAAGAATTGGATCTGGTGTCCGACGACAATGACTTTTTTGACACCAACGAGGATACAACGGCAACCGAAGGAACAAGTGACGATTGATCACATTCGAAACATAACAGGTAAAAGAATTACGTGGGCTTTGATTCCTCCTAGAGGATACGTAGGCAGCTTAATTGAGGTAAAATTAAGTGCAAGCCCTAATTTTTTATTTATTTATTTAATTTTATAGTTTTATAATATTATCAAAATTTTATTTCAATTTTATTGTTATTTATATATTTAATTTTTTTTATTAATTTATTTTTAATTTTTAATTTTTTTTTATTTTCGCCGGTTCCGGCGGTGCAATCGGCGGTTGAACCGCCGGTTCCAAAAAAATCGGGGAGGAACCGAACCGGGCGATTCCCCCCGGTTCCGGTTGATAAAAATTTGGAACCGGAACCGGCGGTTCCGGAACCGAAACCGCCGGTTCGGTTCCAATGGCCATGTCTAGTGCTTGCAAGGATTGGGATTTGAGCCTTATAATATTTAGTTTGGACTTAAATTTTCTTGGTATGGTAACTGGACTTGACTGATTTTTGCCACTACACCGTACATGTAATATTTAATATTAATAGGTTTTGACATACACCAATGTTATGAGAATAAATAGTTGTGTCGTGCATAAATATTTTTTGATCTTATTAGATTGCAGTACATTAATAAGTTATAAATTTAAGTCATGAAAATTATCATTATTCTAACTCTCAAATTTACAGCGGTTCAAAAAAAAAATAATAATAACAGCTTAAATTTAATTAGTTGGTAAATACTGCTGATCGCACCACGGCTACGTTTAAAGACACCCACTCGTAAAATATAATTTGTGGATCTATAAGGTCCAATTCAGCCCACTCGAAATTTGTGTCAGAAAGAAAGATCTAAAGGTCCAATGAGTCCCAAACTGAGCCCACTCAAATTTCTAGGGTTTATGGGTGGAGTCGTAAAACCCTAAATTGAGGAGCAGAGGAGAACAACCGACCCAAACTCAAGTTTACGTTTAATTTCTCGTAAACTACGGATTATTGCTTGGTTTATTTGCGTTTTAGAAAATATTTCGAAGAAAATTGATCGTAACAGGAGTCGCGAAATCGAAATTGTGCAATTTTGTACTCTGTTTTGTCGACGAAACAAACCATCAAAACACAAGTGAAATTTAGACTGTCGTGTAGTCTGCTTTGTTTTAAATTTAAATTTTCTCTATTACAAGTACAGAGTTGATGAATAATCAACTGTAAGTTGAATTTGTCGCTTTTTTTTTCTTGGAAAAATGTTATCTTTATCAAGATTATGTATGCCATGGGTCATGTCGGGAACCAGACTGATTGTAAGAAGAAAAGATTATCACTGAAAATTTTTATTAACTTTATCAAGTCCTGTGAATTTCAGGGGTTTTAACATGGGGTTGTCTTCGAAGCAATCGAAAAGAGCAAGGGAGAGGGACAGTTATTTGGAAGACTTAAGTGATCTGGTAAACGAGAAAATGAGTGCCTGTGGAGTTTTGGGTGTGATATTTTTCGGACTCTCTATGTTATGAGCCTGAATTCATGATTTGTAATTAATGCAGGGAGAAGAAGAGGAAGAATATGATGATGAGGAAGAAGAGGACAGAGAAGTCGATGGTTCAGACGAGGAAGAGGAGGACAGAGAAGTCGATGGCTCAGAGGAGGAACATGAAACGGGAAATGACAGTGATGAGCAGAATGATGGCGGTAAAGATGATGAGATGGAAGAGCTCGAGAAAGAATACATGGATCTTCGTAATCAAGAACAGTAAGTTTCCTGTTTGGAAGTTTCATAAATAATCTTTGTATTATTGCGAGAAGAAAGACATGTTTATTTCACAGCATTTTTGTTATCTTGATGTTGATATTACTGAAGAATTGATTCACGAATCAACTTCATGCATGTTTCAAGTGATTATTTCTTCTGGATAGTAGTATGTTGCCTGGATTATTCTGTTATTTGTATCTCAGTAATTGGTACATCAGAATTATTGAAAATTTGGGCTTTGGCAGATGGTTGATGTGTGAATTCGGAAGTGAGTTGGGAAAATATTGAAATTATTTTGAATTGCTTGTTATTTTTATATTCAACTACCATCTTTACTTCTTTTATGACTTTCAAAATCTATTTTTATTAAGCGGATCAGTACTAAATGGATTTTTCATATTCTAGTGTTCAAATTAATTACACAAAACAGAGCATATAAATTTTCAGAGCTAGCAGTGTATTCTGTCCCTTTTCTATAATTTTTGTAATTTGTTCAGAGATATATTGAGGAACCTCAAGCGTCATAAGGATGAAGATGTTCTTAAAGGTCAAGCAGTTAAGAACCAAAAGGTATGATACTTGTAATCTGACATGTAGGTCTTTTCCATAACACTCACTGTACCGTGGTAGTGGCATTTGCTTATGTAACGATGTATAGATATTTTATTGTTATGTGCTGTTATCTAATCATTCTTTAACTAGTCTCCTATTTTTGGTAAAGGCTCTTTGGGACAAAACACTCGAGTTTAGATTCTTACTTCAGAAAGCATTCTCAAGTTCTAATAGATTGCCACAGGTATGCTCTACTGCCTACTCTGTTTAACTCTATTAGGGGTCTATGTCATATCTGAAACCTTATTGTTGACATGAATGATTTGTCTGCAGGAGCCTGTTAGATCGTCATTTTCTGTTTCAGATGAAGGAGTTGGTAAAGCATATTCAGACCTAATTACGTCATCCAAGAAGACTCTAGATTCTCTATTGGAACTACAAGAGGTATGGCATATTATTAAGAAACCATATGCCTCCCTTATTATGGCTTGTTATCTGCTCAGCTAGGCATATTTTACAACCACTTGATGCATTATTTTGGTTTTTTGACATCATTTTTAACCCTTTGCATCTGTTTACACTTTTGTTATGGTTTTTTAGGCTTTGCTTGAGAAGAATCCATTTGTTGCTCAAGCCCTAGATGGTATGGCACAGAGACTCGTCATAGTCTAATAGTCTATCTGATAGTGTTTAAATTCTACAGTAATATGTGCTATTTTCTTTCCACGGCCGTTTGCTCTTTTTTTATTAATTTTATTTATTTCATTAGTTTAATCTTGTAAATACTTAAACCCATGTTCTCATTTATAGGCAATTCTGGGCAATCATCTAACAAACATTCAAAAGATTCTAAGAACTTGGATGTGGAAGGTGATAATGAATGGTTGCAGGTTTCTCAAATGCATAAGAGGTACTTAAGTGATCTTGTGGTTATGCCCCTTTAGTTTGACTCACCATGCTAACATGTTATTTGTTAGGAGTTGCATTATATGCTTGTGATAGAATGAAAATGGAACAAATTTTCTCCTCTATGCCTCATTTCCCAACTTTTTTATGCATAGAATATATAATGGTAGTATATTTTCTGCAATATTTCATGAGTTCAATGTCTTTTAGGAAAGTGATAATTTGTGTGAGAAGAGAAGATTTAGGGTTGAGGTAGGTATTTATAGGGGATTAAAGGTTGACTAATATATTGCTGAGTTTGAAGTCATTTTGTTTGATGTAGCTCCTACTGATAATTGGATATGAGATGAAGAAATAGATTGTGGAGGAAGTGAATTATTTCGATTTAGGGCAAGATTGGTAGTTCTATAGAAAATATGATTGATGAGCCCCCAAAAAGGACTATTTCTTTATTCTCTGTGCTGAACAATGGGGGTTTAGACTGCAGGAATTAGATTTGGAATATGAAATGTGTGTTAGCAATTGCTTTGCTGCTTTAACAAGCTCAGCTACCTGCTTGTAGCATGGAGTTTTGTTTTGTTGTGCAGTGAATTTGATCCAGCTTTGAATATTTACTTTTGCAAATAATTAATCTTGATATGAACCATTTGACTGAAAACGTATGTGCGCCTATCTTGCAGAATAGCTTCTTTCAGAGACAAATCAATTGACAAATGGCAGAGAAAGACACAGGTGACGACTGGTGCTGCTGCTATCAAAGGGAAACTACACGCTTTTAACCAGGTTCGTCCAAGTGACTCAACTGACATCCACTCATGTAAGAGGGAAAATAAGCCTGATCTCATTCTCCTTTCATGATGCAGAATATCAGTGAACAAGTTGCTGCTTATATGAGGGATCCTAGTAGAATGATTAAGCAGATGCAACAAAGAAGCTCAACTGTTGCTGCATTTGAGGCTGTATGTACATACTCTCTATCTGTTATCTGGCTTAACGAGTTAAACTTCTTGTTACTTCCACTTTTACTGATTAAGGCTCTTGTGGATCAGCAGGTTCATGGAGGAGCAGACAATACTAAGGGAGAGGTAATTGTACTTCTGTGCATACTTCAGTTACGCGAATTGGGATTGTTTTAACTCCAAAAATAACATGTTTTGTTTACTATGTGGGTCCAAACAAGCCTTGTAACATTAATTAATGCTTTTCGTGTTTTACTGGATATGATGATTCGACTGAATTATAATTCTTGTCAGTTACAATCTTATCCTCTTGTTAAGATATTTATTGGATCATTTTACTCTGATTAGGAAGCTCATACTGATGGCGACCCTGAACTTCTGGATGACTCAGAATTTTATCAGCAGTTACTGAAGGAATTTTTCGAGACAATTGACCCAACATCCTCTGGTATATATTCTGCACGCAATATCCAGAATTCCATGAAGATCATACTCATTTGCTTATTTTATGTATTACTTTGCTTCCCTTGCCTTCTTGTCACTGAGACCATGTTCAGAGAACTCACATTTGAGGAGGGGGCATATATGTAATCTGCATATTTAAGAACAATGCTGGTTTAAAGTATAGTATTTTGAATGTTGGCTCTTTTGATTGATTGCCGGCAGAAACAGCCTTTTATGCTATAAAGAAACTACAAACTAAGAAGAGAAAGATAGTTGATCGGCGTGCCTCAAAGAGTCGCAAGATTAGGTATGATCATAAATTTGGAGTCATTTTTTTGACTCGGAGGTGCTTCTCTAATGTATCTTTCCTGACTATGATATATTGCAGGTATAATGTTCATGAAAAGATTGTCAATTTCATGGCTCCACTACCCATGGACCTTCCTCCGATGGCTCCCATATTATTTGAAAATTTGTTCGGGTCGAAAACACACAAACCTGCCGCTGTAAGCTAGTATGATTCTTTCACTTACTGTTTTCATATGGTTTTTGTTGTCTGAACCTCAAGCTTAATAACGTTTTTTAAATTGAAATACAACCCCCTTTTTTTTTCTTTTTTTTTTTCTGTTTTCATTCTTTGATGTATAATGTAAAATAATTCAAGACTTGAATTTTACCTGTTGGACATTTTTTTTACAAGGGAATTTTCGAGAATCCAAAGATTAACATACACTTCCATTCAAAACTACACAGATGCAGTAGGATCAAAACTCATTTTCATGGAACACAACGAGTACTTCATTAATATTCAAAGCTAGTTCTATAAATCACCTGGATTTTTATACGGTAGACCAGTAACATGACATGAGTGAAGGAAACGAAAAGGAAAAAATTGCTCTTTTAAATCCAATTAATACAATACAGGTCTTAGAAAATGTCAGTATGCAGAACTAGAGTACGTTATTTGTCACAGCAAAGAGCAATGGTCATTTAACTATAGAGCACGCCGTTCATACCCATGCTTAATGAATTCTTGTGCGAATGAGCGAGCAAGCAATCTTAATTGTCTGTGGCTTCATCATAATCACTGCAAACTGAGCAGAATGCAGTCTTATTAGCTTATAGAGGAACAATTGTCTAAGTGACGCGAGTTGGGAAGATAAAAGAAAAAAATTAGAATTGGGTAGGCATCAAGACTTACACTGACTGTTGAGCACCAGCTTGTTGTATCAACTGAGAATATATGTATTCATCAACCTTCTGCTTTGCCAATGCTACCTATTAAGTGTTTGTCATTATTGGAAGATAAATGAGAACCTTACATTACATTTGCAAAACCAAGAAGATAAAAGACAATTTCGAAGAAATTTCCAACAAACAATGGCTTATTATATGAAATTTCACTACTCATCCTTTAACGTTTCGACCGAGAATCAACCCCAAAAGAATAGAAATTAACTCAAACTGATAATAAAACATTATAACAAATATGCTGAATACGGATATTTGACTAAAAAACACGTGTGGACCAACCCAGTTTTTTTGTTGGGAAAAAATATTCAGATGTTGTAAAAGAATAAATATCACAAACCAAAATAACACCAAAGATTTTAGCGTGGAAAACTCTCCAAAATGAAGGTAAAAATCACAGGACCCGTAGCTGCAGCTGCTTAAAACTTCCACTATAACAATAATGAGATTACAAACTTCACCCTTAGGTGGATTTCTCATAAAATTACAATGATAATATAACTTCAATTTGTGGGTAGAATTTCACAAATTGGCTAACAAATTTTTCCCTCTCAGAAAACTCTATTTTTCTCAAAACTCAACTCTCTCACTTTGAGATGCAAACAAATGTTGAGAGATTGTATCCTATTTATAGGCAAATTTCCTTGACTATTCTCCACTAATCATGGTTATCAAACCAAATTAGTGCACCGAAAGTAGACAAAATCATGACTATTCTCTAAGCACAATGATTTTGCCTTCACCATTCAAAAAAGGTAATCAAAAAATATTGTGCACTTATTTTTGTTTACTGCCTTTTTTTTTTAATTTCAATTGGTTGCCCACTGAGGTAGATCCACAAATCTCCCCCTCCACCTCATGTGGAATATGACTCCTCCACACCTGCAATCTCTCTACATATAGCAAGTTTTTTTCTAGGCAGAGTTTTTGTCATCATATTTGCCCCGTTGTCATTGGTGTGGATTTTCTCAACTTGCAGTAGTTTATTTTCCAACACATCCACGAATCCAATGATACCTCACATCGATGTGTTTGGACCTTGTCTGAAAGGATGAATTCTTGCTAAGGTAAATTGCGCTCTGACTGTCGCAATAGAGAACATAACTTTCTTACTTCTGATCCAACTCTTGTCCACCTCAGTGGGCAACCAAATGAAATAAAAAAAAAAAGGGCAGTAGATAAAAATAAGTGCACAATTCGATGCACAATATTTTTTGATGGTGAAGGCAAAATCATTCTGTCTAGAGAATAGTCATGATTTTGGCTACTTTTGGTGCACTAATTTGGTTTGATAGCCGTGTTTAGTGGAGAATAGTCAAGGCAATTTGCCTATAAATAGGATACAATCTCTCAGCATTTGATCGCATCTCAGAGTGAGAGAGTTGAGAGAAATCCTCAGAGAAAAATAGAGTTTTCTGAGAGAGAAAAATTTGTGAGCCAATTTGTGAAGTTCTATCTATAAATTGAGGTTATATTATCATTGTAATTTTTTGAGAGATCCCCCTAAGGGTAAAGTTTGTAATCTCATTATTGCTATAGTGGAAGTTTTAAGCGGCCAACGGGTCCCGTGGTTTTTACGTTCATTTTGGAGGGTTTTCCACGCTAAAATCTTTGGTGTTATTTTGCTCTATTTTGGTTTGGGAAATTATACTGGGTTTGTGAAATTTATTCTTTTACAACATCCGAATATTTTTTCCCTACATTTTTCAGTAGTGGAAACAGCGTCTTTGAAACAAAGAACAGAATTAGACATCAATACCTATCAAAAGAATGTATCTACCTGTTGAGCACTACCGCCAAATTGAATATGCCTCTGTTTTTGTTCACCTTTTCCACCATAAACCTGAAAAACCAAAACAACAGAAAAGCAACGAAACTGAGAAGACATGCAAGAAGTAGTTATGTATAGGAAAAACAATAAGTCGCCAACTACATTTAAGTTGAAATACCACCAAATGTACAGCTAATTAAAGAGTTCCAATAGAAAAAAGTCAAAAACTGCAGATTCATCTACCTTAATCATTGCTCCAGACTCATTTCTGATCCTTGCTATGTTGGAGCCACATCTGCCGATCAACCCACCAACCAATGCTTCCGAAATCATCATCTCGAAGGTTACATATTCAGCTGCAAGATTGGTTGTCCTAAAGATGATGTGGTTATAAGAGAAAATATTAAAACTTGATAACATTGCAAATTGTATAAACTAAAACTAAAAAAGTATTAATTATGAGAAGCATGAAATAACCTGAAGCTGGGTCCACATACGGTTGAATTGGTCTTACAGCACTATAGTTGTAGGTCGGGCTGATAGATATCACCTGCCGGGGTGGGTTTTCCCTAAACAACATAAGTTTGGATTATAAGTAAACTTTCATCAGGCACTAAGGCTAAAGCCCAACTGGAAGCAAAAAGTAATGTTGGTCAAAGTTCAATGAGAAAACCTGAGTTGACACCCGATCTCCACCAGAGCCTTTAGCACTGCCGGAACATCACCTGATATCTGAGTTTAACAAGAACGTTGATCATCATTCGGCAACAGAATAACATAACAATTTCAACAACTAATGACGAAAAAAAAAAGAAAAAAATTCTCTACTAGTCCTATAATCCAATGTTGATATAATAATTCTAGCATAACAGCAGAAGCTCACCTGCACAACTCGATCAGATTCATGAGCAGATGCACACAAAGGCAACTGATTCGGAGCAAGAATCACTATTGTAGCACCAGAAGAATTCCTCAATTTCTCAATGTTTTGACCAGACATCCCAATCAAACAACCAGCTTGGGAACCAGCAATCAGAAGTCTAATCGTGTTAGCAGCTACATGACCTGCAGCAACTTTCGTTGATTCCATATTGCTGTCATCTTCCTATTAGAATCGACAACAATAAATTATTCATCCCGCTGTAATCTAACAAACAATAATTATAGTGAAATGA
The DNA here is from genome assembly GCA_003430845.1 of Xanthoceras sorbifolium. Lineage (NCBI taxonomy): Eukaryota > Viridiplantae > Streptophyta > Magnoliopsida > Sapindales > Sapindaceae > Xanthoceras > Xanthoceras sorbifolium. Next base: position 16,988,869 of record CM010614.1, read on the forward strand.
ATCGATATAAACCAAAATATACTCTTGTGCACTTCACACAATACATAGAAGTGAATGGAGTAAATTTGCTAAACTATGACATCATTTCCGATAAGACAAATTCGATCAGTATATAACGCTTCGAAAAGTTAAAAGTTTTTTCACCTTTAGAATCAAAGTAGCTATTTGTTGGAGCGCATTTTCAGCATCAGAAACCATGTTGTCGTAGTCTTTCGAACTTATGATAATGACTCGCTCTTCGTGTCGCTGTTCAATCAAAATTATTGATTTGTACGTTACTCCAACTAATTCAAACTTCAAAAATATTTATAAAAAAATCGAAAGCCCTAAATCTTAATCGAAGTCCGAGGAAAAAAAAATTCTTACAGCGATAGCGTCGGCAATTTTGACGGTGGCCTTAGTTTCTTCTCGAATCTTCTGGATTCTGTGGCCTTCTTTGCCTATGACCTTGCCGATCCGTCTCGACGGCACGACTATCCTAAACAACACGTCCTGAGCTTTCGCTCTCCGCTTCGGAACCGACTCTTCGCTAACTCCGTCTTCGCGGCGGCGCTTTCCGGAGGCTTCCCGCTGCGGTTGGAGTTCTGTTGCGGCGGCGGCGGGTACTGGTGTGGGGTCTGTTGTAATTTCGCCCGGTTCGGCCATTATTTATTGTTTATTTACTGAAGAAAGAAAAATACATAGAGCGAAGACCAAAGCAATTTATATTTATTAGTCAGTGACTAGTAGGCTACTACTCTTCGTTTCAAAACGAATTTCAAAATGTTTCAAAAAAAAAAAAAAGGAATTTCAAAAAAACAAAATTGATTTGTCTGAATTGACTTCGGTATTATTGTTGTGAAATTACTTTTGTATCCTTTTGGTCTCTCATATATTATCTATATATATATATATATCTATATATATGTATATATATATACACACGCTATTTTAATACACGCGCGATTTTTTTTTTTAGAAACTGGCACCTTCTAGGTCAGAACCCGTATGCAAATATTAGTGGGTTAAAGAAAATTGTAAGGTCACCAAAGTAATTAACCTTTAGTCTCTGGTGAGACGGTAACTACAGAAGGCAAGTGGCTTTTAATTTGTAGTATATGATTTGCTCTCATAAAATTTAAAGGTCAACTGTTATTATATAGTGGGAAAATTGTACAAATTTCTTCAAAATTTAGATATTATTTTAATTAATGATAATTTTTATTATAATTATATAAATATTTTTTAAAATTTATTGATTAATGAGTGTACTAACTGTTGACTAACTATTAAGTGTGTAGTTATCAGGGCCGGCTCACAAAGTTTTGAGGTTCTAGGTGAAAAAAAAAATTTGTGGCTCTTTACTCTAATGGTTTATTATTGTTAAAATAAATAAAATAGCTAAGTGTGCTGGTTGGGTCTGGTGGTAGAGTACTCTCCCTAGTGTTCGGAGGTCTAGAGTTTAATTCCCAGAACATTTCAAATTTAAATTTTTCTTCTTAAAAAAATTGGATCTTTTAAACAAAATGGGCCCAAAACTAACAAAAAATAAATAAAATTGCTGAAAAATAACAAAAAAATACAAATTGGGTCTGATTCCCATAACAAAAAAAAAAAATTGAAAATATATATATATATATATATATATATATATTTGGGCCTAGTGGTGCCCTTCTATTGAGTGAGGCCCAGGGCGCCTGGTAGTTATTAAATTATTTTTTAGTTTTATTAAATTTCCTATCAATTGATTATTTTTCAGTTTAGAATACTATCATTCAGATAGTTATTTAATAATTTTTAATAAAAAATAAAATAATAATTACACAACTATTTACAGGATAATTTGGTTCTTTTTCGATTTAGGATTAGTCAAACATCAAATTTGATTTTAGTCAACAGATTTTAGGAGATTTTTATATAACTTTTATAAAAGTTACCGCTGAGTGCAATATCACTTAAACTTAGATTAATTTGTATAATTATCCTGAATGGTCCTCTTCCAACCTAGTTCTAGTTTTATTTTTGTAATACATATATAATTTATATTTTGTACAAAATCTTTTTTGAGCTATATATTTTGTACAAAATTTGTTTGTTTTTATTTTTTAACAAATATTTATTCTTCAAAGATAATTTGTTTTTGTGTTGATGTAGTTGGATATATATATGTAAAATTAATTTTCAGTATAGAAGATATGATCTTGTTTCCTAAACTCAGAAATCTTTTTATTTATATTTGTTTAGCTAAAACCTCGTAATAGAAAAAAAATATATATATTTTAATTTTATTTTTTTATTGCATGAATATAAAATATAACTTTGAAATTTTCAATTTTCTTGAGCAAGGATTTCCATTTTATTCCTTATTTCACTCTCTTTTAGTAAGTTAGAAGAAAAATAAAAAACAAAAAAACTTCTCGAAATGTATTTCCGAATTCATAGTGATATTTATAATGGTGAAAATAATATAAAGTGAAAGCAATGATTTTTTTTATACTTTATTCAAAATTTAAATAAAGAAATAAAAAAATCGAAGAATATAAATAAAGAAAATAGGAAGTATAACAACATAGAAGACAGTTAATAAATTCTTAAATTTTATTATAAAAGAACCTTTATCGGGGCCGACGTCTATGGAACCTTCGCGGATCCGCAGATTTTTCATATACAGAAATGCCACCTTACCAAAAGGTGGTGGCGTTAGAAGGTGATGAGTGCTCTTACCAACCTTTGGGGTCTAAATTATATTCTTAAATTTCAGTATAAAAGAACCCTGTAGCATAGTAATAAATCAAACTGGCAAATGTCTTTTAAATGAAAAGATGATCAACATCATAGAATTCAAAAACCTAGAGATATAAAACAATAGAAGAAATTAAAAATAAAATAAAAATAAACCCAATTCACGGTTGAGAATTTTCTGCCTCCTTCTTGTTGCCGAGGAAAACACTTGTTAAAACTGTCTTGCATTCCATAGATGCCTTTAGCAGCTTCAAAACCTTCCAAAATATATAAAATAATTTTAATTAAATCACTCTTATGTAGAACATTAATTGGTTTAATAAAAATTTCAAAATCATTCGAATCCAAATCTTATTACAATAGTGTTATGTTATTTCAAAATCTCATGATGTAGTTAGGAAAAATCCACATAGATAATCATATGTCCTTTTATCGAAATTGATATTTTTTCTCATATTTTGGGGATCGATATCAAAAATATTCTTAAATATCCCCGCTATTTAGAAAATATTAGTCATATTTTTGATATTTTAATTGAAAATTTCAAAATTTTGAATCCTCAATATTTTTACTAATACCGATATTTACTTTCTTCCATATGAAGTAAATAATATATATATTTCGAGATAGAGAAATGTTAAGCTTGAAGCAGGATTAGATAGTACATGTATTTAAAATAGACGACAAAATTAAAATAGCAGAAAATAAATGACACAAGAATTTACGTGGTTCGGCTAAAATACAAGCCTACATCCACGAACCAAGAGGAGCAATTCCACTATATCAGAAAATTTTATGGTGTGTACATAATTAGAGATCATACTCTAATACCCCAAGAGGATAACTCACAATACCCTTTACAATAATTCACACCCCCAAAATTTTCTCACAGTACTCAATTTTATTCTTACAAAAAATCTCTCTTTTCTCTCTCTTTTTCTTCTCTCTAATTTTTCACTCACTCTATGTTTTTATATCTGCTGAAAGTTTGCCCATTTATAGGCAGTTGAGAGAGCAAGCTGCCAAAACAATTAAGCCATCCAAAGCCGCATTTGGTGCAGCTTTTGTTGACGCCATCCAAAGCCGCATTCGGTGCAGTTTTTGTTGACAAAGTTCAAGAAATTGTTTTAGACACATGGTGCACTGTTCACCATTTTTGAAAAATCAATTCAATCCACCAATCCACTTTTGATAAATCTCCACCTTGGATTGAATTTTGATCAATAGTAGTATCGCTCCACCTTGACAAAATATTTTATCAGTGTGAAATACCAATCAAGTCCAAGCAGTGGTTATACATATCCTGTAAGTGATCTCCTTTTGTCAAGATCACCTGCATAATCAAAGTCGACAAACCCAACTAGAGAACTACTACTCCGACTGAACTCCAGACATGCTTCTGAAGTTCCACGTAGATATCGCAGAATCTATTTCACTGCATTCCAGTGTGCTTTCCCGGGATAAGACATATATCTACTAACAACACTAACTGCATGTGAAATATCTGGACGCGTACAAACCATAGCATACATAATACTACCAACTGCATTGGAGTAGGGAACTCGAGTCATATATCTCTTTTCACTTTCTGTCTTGGGTGATAAAGCTGCTGACAATCTGAAGTGTGCGGCCAATGGAGTAGATACCGGTTTAGCATTTTTCATGCCAAATCTCTCCAAAACTTTCTCAATATATCCTCTCTGAGTCAAGAATAATTTTCCTTCTTTTCGATTTCTCTTTATTTCCATGCCAAGGATCTTCTTCGCAGCACCAAGATCCTTCATCTCGAACTCATTTTTCAACTGCTTCTTTAACTCATCAATATCTGACAACTTCTTAACTGCAATCAACATGTCATCAACATAAAGAAGCAAATATAAAAATGAGCCATCATCCGTTTTTCGAAAATAGACACAACTATCATAGTTTTTCCTTGCGTATCAATTACCAATCATAAACGAATCAAATCGTTTATACCACTGTCTTGGAGACTGCTTTAGACCATACAATGATTTCTTCAGCAAGCAAACATGATCTTCTTTACCTTCAACAATAAAACCCTGTGGCTGTTGCATATAGATCTGTTCTTCCAGCTCACCATGTAAAAATGTTGTTTTAACATCCAATTGCTCTAACTCTAAATCATGCATGGCAACTAATGCAAGCAAGATAAGAATAGAACTGTGTTTTACAACAGGTGAGAAAATTTCATTAAAATCTACACCTGGTACCTGACTGTAGCCTTTAGCTACTAACCGTGCTTTATACCTTGCATCCTCAACTCCTGGAATTCCCTCTTTCCTTTTGAAGATCCATTTGCAGCCAACAATCCTCTGCTTAGCTGGTGGTTTCACAAGTACCCATGTATCATTCTTGTGAAGTGATTCAATTTCTTCTTGCATAAAAATTAACCATTTTGCAGAATCAACAGAAGAAATAACATCAGAATATGTGATAGGTTCTCCAACAGAGTCTGTTTCTTCTCCAATGGTCAAAGCATATGCAACAAAGTCTGTGTATCTATGTGGTGGTCTTATTTCTCTTCGTGGTCTACTTTCAGCAATGCTATGACTTGCCTCTTGAGGCACATCTTCAACATCAATCTCCTCTTCTGATTGAGATTCTAAGATATTAGGATTTTGAGGCATCAATGGTAAACACGGAACTTCAAGCTCTACCTGCTTGGATGCACCACCTATCTTATTTGTATCAGAAGAAATTGAAGACTCTTTTTTCGACGTTAGTAGAGCAGATTCATCAAAAGTAACATCTCTACTAATAACAAATTTAGGTGATTTAGATCTAAACACCACAATCTATATCCTTTCACCCCAGATGCATAACCAAGAAAAATACATTTATTTGCCTTTGGTTCTAGTTTCCCTTCACTAACATACATATATGCAGGGCATCCAAATATTCTCAAATTTGAATAATCAGCAGGTTTACCAAACCATACATCTTCAGGAGTCTTGAACTCGATTGCTGTAGACGGTGAGCGATTTACCAAGAAACAAGCTGTGGAAATTGCTTCAGCCCAAAAGTCTTTGGACAGTCCAGCATTTGAAAGCATACACCGGGCCCTTTCCAAAAGAGTCCTATTCATGCGTTCAGCAACACCATTCTGCTGAGGAGTTTTGACTACTGTACGATATCTAACGATCCCCTCGTCTTCGTAAAATCTATTAAAATCTCCACTGCAGAATTCCAAACCATTGTCAGTTAGGAGTCTTTTGATTTGCTTTCCTATCTGCTTCTCGATCAGAGTTTTCCACATTTTGAAAGTGTCAAGAACATCATTTTTGTTCTTTAAGAAAAACACCCAGACCTTCCTTGAAAAGTCATCAATGAAGGTCAATAAATATCGAGCTCCTCCTTTTGATGGAACTGGCGATGGGCCCCATAGATCAGAGTGAATATAATCCAACGTCCCTTTGGTTCTATGAATTCCAGTACCAAAGCTTAGCTTCTTCTGTTTTCCAAACACACAGTGCTCACAGAAGTCTATTTTACCGATACTTTGGCCATACAAAAGTCCTCGTTTGCTTAGTAGGGTTAGACCTTTTTCACTCATGTGCCCGAGCCTCATATGCCATAATTTTGTAACTTCTGAATCAGGTATAGATGATTCTAAAACAACTGCAGAACCTGTAATAGTGGAACCTTGCAGTATATAAAGGCTACCAGTTTTCTTAGCCTTCATCACGATCAATGCACCTTTGCTAACTCTTAATACTCCACCTTCAGCTGAAAACTTGCACCCATTTGAATCAAGAGTGTCAAGAGAGATGAGATTCTTCCTCAGGTTTGGAACATGTCTCACATCAGACAATGTTCTCACAATGCCATCGTGCATTCAGATACGAATTGTTCTTATGCCAACAGTTTTGCATTGGGCATTATTTCCCATCAAAACAATACCTCTATCAATAGATTCATATGTCAAAAACCAATATCGGTTGGGACACATATGATAGGAGCAACCAGTATCCATAATCCATTCATTATTGGAATTGAAACGATCTTCTGTCACGAACAGAACATCAGCTCTTTCTTCAGCAACACTAGCTTGGGCGGTCTCTTCATTTTGTGGAGTGACCTTATTTTCTCTTTTCTTTTACAGCTTGTCACATTTGCTTCGAACATGACCTGATTCTTTACAGTATCAGCATACGACATCTCTGCCTCTAGATTTTGATCTGTGTTTTGACTTTCCTCTGCTTTTGTCTAGATCTTGTGATCTTCCCCTTTGTTCAGGTCTTCCTCTAGCATATAGACCTTGTGCCTGACTATTAGAAGATTGCCTAGTGATATCATGGTCAATCTTCTCTTTAGTTTCCAAACCAGTTTTGACATCCTTTAGAGAAATTGTGTCTTTTCCATATAACATAGTTTCTCTAAAATGTCTATATGAGAAAGGTAGCGAACACAGCAACAGCAGCGCCTGATCTTCGTATTCTATATTGACATCAAGATTTTGCAAATCCATGATAAGAGATTCAAACTCATCAATATGAGAATCCAAGAGATGTACCTTCACTCATGCGGAGTGAATATAAACACTACTTCTTGTAAAGTTTATTTGTGAGGGTCTTTTTCAAATAGAGAGATTCAAGTTTCTCTCACAACGCCTTTGTAGTCTTTTCAGAAATGACCTCACGTAAAACTTCATCAGAGAGAGATAACTAAATAGCGGAACGGGCCTTTTCATCGGTGTCCTCCCAATCTGCATCTTTCATATCAGCTGGTTTAACACATTTCAAAGCTTTCTGAATTCTACTTTGAACAAGAACAACACGCATCCGAACTTGCCATAAAGTGAAATTAATCTTTCGATCAAATTTCACGACTTCAAATTTTGCTGTCGACATCCTTAATTTTAACAAGGATAGGAACAAAATAAATGTACTATTCATCGTTTGGCACTATTTAGTGTGGGGCCCACCAGAGCACTATTTACTGTGGCACTATTCCATGTAGGGCCTACTAGGCGATGTACTATTCACCAATAACCGTATACTGAATAGTGTACGTAGTCGTAAACAGTACACCAGGTAAGTTTCCAGGAAAGAGAGGTGGGTCACACCGGACACGGTTAAGTATCAAGTCTTTCCTTAGCCAGAACTTTTCCTAGACATGTACTTTCCACACCACAGCACAAAATCAGCAAATCTCAAGAACAATTCTTTTCTGATATGGAAAATCAGACAATACTGCAACCACAGAGCACACTAAGAATTTTCTAACAGCTTAGAACACGACCGGAAGCTCTGATACCAGTTTGTTAAGCTTGGAGCAGGATCAGATAGTACATGTATTTAAAATAGACGCCAAAATTAAAATAGCAGAAAATAAATGACACAAGAATTTACGTGGTTCAGCTAAAATACAAGCCTACATCCATGGACCAAGAGGAGCGATTCCACTATATCAGAAAATTTTATGGTGTGTACACAATTAGAGATCCCCAAGAGGATAACTCACAATACCCCTTACAATAATTTACACCCCCAAAATTTTCTCACAGCACTCAATTTTATTCTCACAAAAATCTCTCTTTTCTCTCTCTTTTTCTTCTCTCTAATTTTTCACTCACTTTATGTTTTTAGATCTGCTGAAAACTTGCCCATTTATAGACAGTGGAGAGAGCAAGCTGCCAAAACAATTAAGCCATCCAATGCCGCATTCGGTGCAGCTTTTGTTGACGCCATCCAAAGCCGCATTCGGTGTAGCTTTTGTTGACAAAGTTTAAAAAATTGTTTTAGACACATGGTACACTGTTCACCTTTTTTGAAAAATCAATTCAATCCACCAATCCACTTTTAACAAGAAAGTTGTGTATAGGTATATTAGAAAATAAATATAAATCCATAAATAAGACATAGAGACCATAAACATACCTCGTCCAAACCAAATTCAACATCCTTCTCATCAAGCGCCTCCACATCCTTGACATTGAACTTGTTAAGCAAAGTAATGGAAGAAATAGTAGACATAGGCTTCACCTCCAAATCATCCATCACCATGTAAGTCACCACCCCTTTCACGAAACCCCTCTCAACCATTCCACCACCACAGCCACCACTAGGTCCACTACCTCCGTTGTTCGCAGTGGCTGGAGCGACATAGGACATCTCAAGCCCCATTTTTCGTGTGCAGTTAGGGCAATCCAAGTTGGGAAGATCAGCCACATAAGTACGATGGTTGTCACAAGTGTACAACTTTCTGGTCGTGTTCAATTCAAAATCAGACACCAGCAAAAGTGGGATTTCTGTGTCACATATAGGAGCTCTGGGATTTAGCAGTGAGTCTTTGTTTTGGTTCTGTTGTATATAGGTTTCATGAAGATTTTCTATGCTCTTATAAAGTTTGCCAAAAGAACCCACCAAGCTGCTCTCTTTCAAGAGCCTGATGACAGTACCAACAGGCAGAGAAAGTAGGTAGATTAGGAAATCTACAAAGTCTTTGCTCGCTTCTGCAAAAAGCACTTTCTGAGCTTTTGTGTCAATAAGCAGCTTCAACTTCACTGATGATGATGAAGCAGCTTCTCCCATGACTGTTTTTGATATAGGAATAGGATCTCATGTGACTAAAAATTGGTTCGCAGTGTGTGTGTATATATATAGACACACACACTGTGGTTAGCAGTTGCTCTTTATGAGCGATAGATAATTGTCGTCTGAATTTTTTTTTTTTTTCAAATTCTGTGTATATATAATTTCATTTTAATTCCTATATTTATATTTAACTTTTGTAACTACCAAGTTATTATAAATATATTAATTTAGTCTTTATAATAAATTTTTTAATAATAAAATATAAATAAAATTACAATTAATTATTATCAAATTTAAAAATTAAATATAAGAAAAAATTAATAGTAATTAAAATCTAAAAATTAAATAAAATAATTTAAAATTTGAATTTTTTTACATATAATCTATCTAAAATTTGTCGTTTCACTTATATATACAACTTTATAGTCAATTGACATGAACCTCCTTCACTGTTAAAATTCAAATATAATTTTTTTATTTCATTAGAAAAAAAAATAAAGGTGGAGATGGGATCTCCAAATTTTTTTTTTCTTTTTTTTGAAAGAAGATGAGATTTCCACTTTGATCTCTAACTATGGAGATCGTCTTCTTGGAGACAATGGAGATCTCATGTTCATCTGGAGGTCTGATTTCCATTGACACAAACCTTCATTACTATTGATGGAGACCAAGTATGATCTCCATAAAAGTGCGATCGACAAAGACGAGGGCTCCATAATAGAGAACTGACCTAGTCAAAATAGAAGTATGAAAATCAGATTTGGTCTCCATCAATGAAGATCAGGCATCCGAATGGACACGAGTTCTCTACTGTCTCCATGAAGACGATCTTCATCGTTAGAGATCAAAGTGAAGATCCCATCTCCACCTTTTTTTTTTTCTTAATGAATTAAAAAATTATATTTGGATTTTAATAGTGAGGGAGGTTTATGTCAATTGACCATAAAATTATATATATAAGTGAAACAATAAATTTCAGATAGGTTGTGTGAAATTTGTTAAACTTTTAAAATATTTGATTTAATTTTTAGATTTTAATTACTATTAAATTTTTCTTATTTTTAATTTTAAATTTGATAATAATTAATTTTAATTTCATTTACGTTTACTATTAAAATTTTTAGCGTAAGTACTAAATTGATATATTTATAATAGTTTAGTAATTATAAAAGTTAAGCATAACTATAGGAATTAAAATGAAATTATACACAGAATTTGAAAAAAAAACGTTTCAGGCAACACTTGTCGCTCATAAAGAGCGACTGGTTGACTGTGGTTAGATTTAACACGATTTTGTACAATATTTAACACGATTTTATAGCCATTAAATCTCTTAGATTTAGATGGCTAGCATTTAATAAATATTTTTTTTTCCTTTCATTCCCCTCTCTCCATCATTAATTTATTTTATTCCTCTTTTTTTAATTTTCTTTCCAAAATATAATCTATTAATATTTTCTTTTTCATTTATATGAAAATATTTTAAACAATATGATTGCCTTATTTCCTATGTTTATGCGTATATATATAATAATATAGAATTAAATAAAATTGTGTCAGCATACATCAAAACAATTTAGAGTAATGTATCCGAATTTAAAACAATTTAGATTTTTGGTTGATATGAGATTTTTCCTAATCTAATCATAAAAAAAAAAATTAAAAAAAATTGTGTCAAGATACATGATTTATGTATGAAGTAATGTGATTACATTGTCACGAGGAAGAAAATTAATAACCAATATATATATATATATATATATATATATATATATATATATATAGAATTTGTCACTCTATATTTTCATCAATCCAATTAAGTTAGCTTCAACATTCTACAACTTATTGTCATCTTTGAAAAAAAAAAATTACATTAGATTATGTTCAAATAAAAAGAAATAAATATTATTATTATTATTATTATTATTATTATGCATCTTCCTCGTGACAAATATATATTTACACATAAGCAGAGCAAGGGCTGTTATAGGAAATAAGACAACCATATTGTTTAAAATATTGTCATATAAATGAAAAGAAAATATTGATAGGTTATATTTAGGAAAAAAATCTATAAAAAAAGGAAAGAGAAAATAGAATAAATTAATGACGGAGAGGTGAGAACGAAAGGAAAAAAAGAAATAAATTCATTAAATTCGTAGCTAGCCAAATCTAAGAGATGTAATGACTATAAAATCATATAAAAAATTGTGTCTTATCATTCTAATATTTATTTATTTGTTATCAAGTTAGTTCATAGTGCACATAAACACTCATAGCTTAAGTGGTTAGTATTCCATCCTCTCACCTTAATAGTGAGGGCTGAAGTCCCATCATGTGCATTTACAAGTGGGTAATTTTGTATTTTATGGAAAATAGTCAAATTTTTTTTTGAAGTATCTATTTTGGATAAATCCAATTTAAATTCAAATTTTCTTTATTTCTATGATTCTATCAACTTTTTTTTCCTATATAGTGCCTTTTGAGTGGAAACTGAAATCTGCCAATATGTTGCTTGTGATTATCTTGTATCTTGTATGTATTATATATATTCCTAAAATCATGTAAGTTTACTTAATAATTGTTTTTTTAAAGGCTACAATTACAAGTCTGTCCGAACTTCCGAGATCAATCAGATATCTATTCCCATTATGGAATACATCAACTCTCACATATACTCTCACAATAAGGGGAACAAACTGCGCTCCCATATATTTACTCTTATAATGAGAGATATCTACCCTACAAAAAGAGGAGCGGACCAATCAACACTGAAGTAGAAAGAAGGCGCAGTGACCACTTAATTAGCATTAAGAGTACTATTTTTTTTTTTCATTTCTCTAATGCAAATATTGCATTTTTTTTCTTTTTTTCGAAAAAAATATAACTTTATGACAACTCCAATAATATAAATTAAATTCCTCCAAATTATTGTGTGAGTTTGATTCAATTCCCAAATTTATGTATAATGTATAACATATCTCTCCTATCAAACAAATTAGTATATATTCAAAAACAAAAATAATGCATTAAAAGTAAGTACTTAATTCCAATAGTTGTAAATAATAATGGTTTAAGAAAGTAAAAGCAAGTTTATTATCTATACATCAAATTTACACCATAAGCTTGAACCATTTTTATTTTATTTTATTTTTTTCCATTAAGGCAGTACTGACTCGGGAAGTTTATATATATATATATATATATATATATATATATATATATATATATATATATATATATATTGATGATAAATTGAGACTTTTGTGATGATACTAATGCAGTTGAAGTAGTAGCGCTGATATGTCCCCCATAATTTAATCTTCAAAAATTATGAAGTCACTTCTAATATCATGATAGAAGCTTGTTAAAACTGTCTTGCACTCCAAAGATAGCTTTAGAAGCTTCAAACCCTAGCAAGATCACAACAAATATATATACACATTAGTCTTATATATCATGTATAGATATTTATGTATGCAGTTATACTTGTAAATGTAATTCAAAAGTATCAAGTTATTACTACGAACCATCCTGGTTTTTCCAAAATTAATATTTTCAATTCTCAACTGTTAAAAACATATAATCAATGAAATTATGGGTTCAAGTCGTATGATCTGTCCTAGATTTCAAATTTATAGTTAAAAAAGAAAAGAAAAAAGAAATAGATGATCAATGGGTACATAATTTTGCACATTGTGTAGCGATATCAGGTCTAATAATTCAGGATCTCGCATGTAAATACGTGGGAGATCCTGCAACTGATAAATTTTATGAATACGCATACCTCTTCAGTGTCGAATTTGATCTCAATCTCCTCAAGTGCACTCACATCCTTGACATCAAAATTGTTGAGCAAAGAAACAAACATTTTGGAAGACATAGGCATGAACTCCAAATTATCCATCACAACATAGGTAACTAAACCTTTAAGAAAGCCATCCCGCCATTCAGGAAGTACATATGTCAACTCTCTGTTCATTTGACGAAGTCCACACTGAGGACAGTTCAACTTTGGGACATCAGCCACATGTGAATAACAGGAAACACATGTGTAATAAGACTTTCGAGTATTAATGGCCGAACCACGAGGATTATCATCAGACAGCATAAGAGTACTGATTCCAGGGGCGCATATAGGAGGTCTGGGATTGACAAGTGTGTTCTTGTTTTGGTTTGGTTGGATTTGGAAGTAGAAATCAGGAAAATTTTGAAGGCTCTCATAGAGGTGGCCAAGGGAACCCACGTCCATGGTTTTCTCTTTCAAGAGCCTAACGGCAGTGACTAGAGGCAAAGAAAGAATGTGGATGAGAAAGTCTATGAAATCCTTGTCAGCTTCTGCGAAAACTACTTTATTGGCATCTGCATCAACACGTAGCTTCAATTTTATTTTGGGAGATGCCATTGCAAATGACTGTTAATTTCAGTACCAATTTGAGGTCTCTAGTCGGTTTTATATATAACCAGTGACCAATATATCTCAGTAAAAATGACACACATTCAGCCTATTAATATCTCAAGTTCGAGTCGTTAATATTAATTTAATAAAAATCAGTAAAAATTAATTAAGGAGTTTCGTTTAGTAAAGAGAAAAAAAAAGTAAAAATTATAGGTATAATAAATTCCAATGTAAAAATTCTCTCCTCAAAAGGTTTAGCAAGTAAAGTATATAGAATGTAAATTCAGTGGTGGACAAATAAATTCCAATTCTTTGTTTAATGCCTTGGTGCAAGTTACTATCTTAAATTTCATCAAGGTTTTTTTTTTTTTTTTTTAAATGTTAAATTTCATCAAATTAATTACTAGTTTCGACTATATTTAAAATTGTTTTAACTTAAGAAATAATTACTTATAACTTAATTCGAGAAAAAATGATAGGTATTTGCTAAATTAATTTAGAAATGAAATGTATTTGGTAAACTAAACTGGATTATGTAAAATGACTAAATGAACATTATAAATAAATATAATATTCTATTCTTTTTATACATAGATTTCAGTTGGAGTTTTTTAATCTTCATTTTTCCAGCTTTAATTTGTAATTTTTTGAGATTTTTTTTCAAATCAAATTTTAGTTATAATTTAAAAATAACAAAATTAATTAAAATAACAAAAATATCAATAACTAACTTCAATATTAATGTTAGAAATTAAAAATTTATTATAGTATTGAATGTATTAATTTTACTGACCTAACATTTAACTTCATATCTTAACGTTGACTTGGTAACTTGTTAGTATAAATTTAGTATTGGACTACATAGAGATGAGAGTTAACAAGGATACTAATCTGATAATGGGGGCGACAACAAAACCCAAAAAATTTTCATTTGCAGGATTATTTTGTAAAATTAAAAAATTTAGGGTCCGTTTGGAAGAGTTTCTCCGAGTATAGCTTTTAGGAATAAATCTTTTAGAAATAAAGCTTTTACTAGTAGAACTTTTAAGGAAAAGCCGTTGGCCGTTTGGTTGTCAATTAAAAAAGCTCTTTTATTAGTTTTAAAAACTCTTTTAAATGATAGAATTACCAAAAAAGATATATAAAAGAATTTGAAACATAATAAAAATAATATGAGAAAATATATTTCTTTGTAATTTAAAAAAACAATTGTAAAATATTATAAAAGAATACGAAAATACAATTTTCTAAACATAATAATTAAAATAATAATAACAAATTATGCTAATAATACACTGCAACTTTTGTAATTGATATTGTTCTTATGAGAGGAAAAAAAAATCAATCCCCATTAAAAAAAAAACTTACAACATAATATACAAATATATACATACATACATACATACATACATACATATATATATATATAAATTCAATCACAGTAAAAAAAAAAAAAAAAGCATAAGACAATATACATATATATGTATAATACTTGACACACACACACACACACACACATACACACACACACACACACACACATATATATATATATATATATATATATATATTAATAATATGTTTGTGTACATGTGAAAGAACAATCTTATTCGGAATAGAGAAATAAAACAATAATGATTAAAAAGATGTAAAATAGAAGGAAACTCACAAATTAAAGATAAATTTTTGAAAATTCAAATGTATTGGGAGCAGTGAAGTTATGTTTCGCATGTTAAAAAACTAAATTATTAGGGTTTTTAATTTAAAACTAAGTTATTAGGGTTTTTAATTTAAAAGGGTATTGTGAAATTATAAAATATACTAGGGTTATATAAGACATTTTAATATTTTTTTTAAAAGTTCAAAAAGCTCTACTTGGAAAAGCTCAAAATTTGGTTTCTCCGAATAAACATAAAATAGCTTATTTAATCGCCTGAAACCTCTACTGGGGTGGTAACCAAACGACACAATAAAAACTGAAAAGAGTTTTTAGGATTAAATAAACTCTTTTGGCCAGTAGATGAGCTATTACAAACGTACACTTAATATAATTTACTTTTTTTTTATATATATTTCATTAAGATAGGAAACGGAATTTAGGTTGATTACAATTTTGGTAATAAATTATTTTCAATAGAGAGGGTTTATTTATTAATTTATTTATAGTTTATGAAGAATTTTAAAGAGAATTTTTAACGAATTGTAAAATTATTCTATACTTTTGTTTGATTTTGTAACTTTCAAGATGTGCTTTGTCTAACCATTTTGGAATTAACACGCATCTAGTTTCATGGGTAACAAAATATAAAAAATGTATAGTTTACTCATAGTTCAAATGGTTAATGCGCTTTCATTACACTTTTTTAGTGAGGGTTTAAGTTCTATAATGTGTATTTATCAAAATATATGGATAATTTTTATCACTTATTATAAAAGTAGATATCCGGATAACGCCTATACTGATTGATTTATAATTAACAAAGACAATAAAGTTAGATTCAGTAAAGCAAATTTCAGTTTTGATGTGATCTCAATAGTAAAACCCCACAAATGCACATCCACTTATAGTAAAGTGGTTAGTGCACCTCCCTCCCACCTCAATGGTGAGGGGTTTGATTCCCACCATGCACAATTACCAACATGTGTGGGTAGTTTTCTCCTCTTATTGTGGGAATACTATTCTCCCCTTATTGTGGGAGTAGATGTTTCCCGTTATGGGAGTAGATATCTGGGCCGCACGTTTAGTGATTAATCTCGGCAGATCCTGACAGTTATTAATATTGTAATTGTACCCCCTAAAAAAAAAGTAAAACCCTACAAATTTTATTGGATATGATAAAGTAGAAACACAAACAAAATAAATAAAAGTTGATAAGATCATAGATGCAGAAGACAGATTAGCCCGACCCCAGCAGTGTTCTTTATTTGTGATCGATCGATCTCCTTTCACAGTCTACTACTTGACGGACTTCCCTGACACCGGTGTAATCACAAACTCCATGCATATTACAGACCAGAACACAGATCATAATAGTTATTAACAAGGGATAAGTTGATTGTTTTTTGAATCTAATTGATTACCTTTTTTCTAGTTGAACCTAGTTCTAGCAGGTTGAAGAAGAATGTTTCTAAGCGTGCGATTGCAATTCAGAGGTAATATGTGTTATGCTCATTCTATCTTGTGGTGACTCCATTGAACAAGCCACTCCAATCCTCACCATTGATATCAGACATTCCTTTTTCATGTTGTTTCTTGCTTGGCTCATCATCCTGTGATTATTGGGCGCAGTCACCTCTTCATTTATGAGTATTGGATCCACAATTTCCATTTCCCGATTAGGCAATGCCATTCTGGCAAAATTATGAAGATTGAGATCTCCCTCAAACATAAGATCTGTCGGTTTCTTCCTTGTCATCATTTCCAACAGCAAGCTCCCATAACTGTAGACATCTCCATGTGTTGAAACTTCACTTCCTAAACCATACTCTGCTATACATCAGATTTATATAAAAAAATTATATACTAATTCTGAGGAATGAACAATAATACAAAGGTGTTAACATGTATTGTTGCTACCTGGGGCAGTATACTCTATTGTTCCTCTTATTCCAAGAGTTGCTTTCATTTTGATTCGAAACTTATGGAAGAAACCTTACTAGTCCAAAATCTCTAACATAAGCAGTGATGTCACGACCAAGAAGAACATTGCTTGGTTTTAGATTGCAATGAAAGACTATTAATGTCATTGGCTTATTTGATCAATAATTTCTACTCTACAAAAAAGAGGTAGAAAAAACAAAAATTAAAAGTTAAGCTCTAGATATGATATCTATTAATAGGGTCTTTACTAGGAGACGCATAGTTTGTTATCGAAAGAAAAAGTATGGGTTTGACATTGAATCTTACCCCAAATGACCTTCTTTTTTTATTAAATTATACAATTATAAGATTAATTATAAATCTGTCGATAGCTCTGAAGATTATTTACTAAAAAATGGTGTATCTTGAGAGTACTTTTTTTTTTTTTTAAATAATATTTAGACTCACCCATGAGAATTGCATATTAAAGATAGTCCAAATCACAATCTCATATTTGTGTAGAACAACCGAGAGTCCAACAACAATTACCTCAAGTGCAGTTTAAAGACAGTAATGAGCATATAGATTAATAATTTGAAACATAAAATATCACCAACATTAAAATGTACTTACTCCTTCAAAACCCAAATCTTCAAACATTAGCTTTTCAATATCAAAATCCGAGAAAAGCTTGAATACTATTTTGCATAAGCTTGGATACTAATTGATTACTCATTAAAAAAACAATTATGATTGATTTCTTAAATATAAATTAAATTCATCCAAATTATTGTGTCAGTTGCAATAATTGATAAAAATTCTATGTAATTTATTACGGATCCCTTTTTTTTAATTTTCTTTTTCTAAAGGATTTCGCCTATTAAACTAATTGATACTCAAAAGCAGAAATAGTGTATGGAAAGTAAGGCCTTTTAAAAAACTAGTAAGTAGGTAGGCAATCGTGCATGGAAGGAAAAAACAAGTTTGAAATTTGTTTACAAAGCCGCTCTCGGAGATTTACTAAATCTCCTGTAATAAGAAGACATTTATTTTCATAATATGGTGAGAAAACTCCCTATACATGCGAGTAAATACGCATGATGAGCATTAACCACTTAAATATGAACTATTAGTAAATGAATATATTTACAACTTAATCTTGAACTTTATTTAATTATATATACATACATATATATATATATATATATATATTTTACAGATCATACAATTAGATATGAATTACAGTTTTCAATCGGTTGACCCATGTTGAAGATATGAATCCTAACTTTTGACATCTAATAATCCACTTCTATCACCAAAATAGAAACTTGTTAAAATTGTCTTGCTTTCCAAAGATAGTTTCAGAGCTTTCCAAAGATAGTTTCAGAAGTTTCAAACCCTAGCAAAAGAACATATACACATAAGTCTTATATAGATTTTTTGAACAAATATATTGTTGGGAAAAATCTGTACACAATACTCTGATTCTACAACACCAAAGTCCAATCAACAAGCACAACGGAATAATAATATTTTTCCCTCTTTGTGCGTAAAATACAAGCCAATCGATATATAAATCACCAATATGCAATGCAATGACAGCAATCACAAACAATAATCAACACACCAGTTTTTAACGTGGAAAACCCTGCAATACGAAGGTAAAAACCATGAGGTGACAGTAAACCATCCACACTAAAAATTTCCACTATGAATATAGTGGGTTACATAAAGTTTCTCTTTAGATAACACTAGAGGCACATACTAACATCAAGATCTTCACCTAGAGGTGGATTACAACCAAAATACATCAAACTAAAGTTTGGATACTCTTACCAAATGGAGCAATACGAGAGAGGAATCAATGATTCAAACCGATAGATGCGTAGCTTGAGTCGTTGCGAACAACATACTGAAATTTGGAGAAGATCGAAGGAAAATCCACCGTTGGATCTTGAAACCTAGACCACCATTTTCTTTCCCTTTTCTTTCTCTCTCTCTCTCTCTCGGCTCCGCTGCTCCGCTTTTTATTTTTTCTATTCTGCTGCCCCGTTTTCTTCTTCTTTTATTTTTCTTCTTTTGTTTGGCTTGCCCGGCCAAAACACACACACACATACTTTTGTCTCTCTTTTGGGCTTAAGTGACCCAAGTTGGTTGTGGCCCACTTGAAAGTGGACCAAACCCAACAAATCTCCCCCTCCACCTCATGTGGGGTAGGGCTCCCCCCTACCTACGATCTCTCTACAGGTGGCAAGCTTCTATCTAGTTAGAGTCTTTATCATCATATCTAACCCATTGTCATCAGTATGAATTTTTTCAATCTGTAACAACTTCATTTCCAATACATCTCGAATCTAATGATATTTAACATCAATATGTTTAGAACGATAGTGAAAGGAAGAATTCTTACTTAGATGTATGGCGCTTTGACTGTCGCAGTAGAGGATAAACTTCTCTTGCTTCTGGCCCAATTCTTATAGGAACTTCTTCATCCACAAGACGTCTTTACAAGCTTCAGTAATAATAATGTACTCGACCTCAGGTTCGTAGCTTCTAAATTCAGGTTCGCAGCTAAACCCAACACAACTTTGATAGATGACATCTTCACAACAGGTGAAAAAATTTCTTCAAAGTCAATACCCTTTTTCTGACTGAATCCCTTCACAACTAGCCTCGCCTTGTACCTCGGTTATGAGCTATTTTATTCATTCTTCAATATGTATACCCATTTGTTCTTCAGAGCCCTCTTTCCTTTAGGTAGCTTTACCATGTCATAAGTGTGGTTCTCATGTAAGGAATTCATTTCATCTTCCATGGCTTTCAACCACTCTTCCTTATTTTCATGTGAAATGACTTCATGGTAAGTCTCTAGCTCTCCCCCATCAGTGAGTGTCATATACTTTGTTGGAGGGTATCTCGTAGATGGCTGTCTCTCTCTTGTTGATCTTCTTAAAGGAATCTCAGCACCTGTTTGTATAGGTTCTGGTATTTATTCTTCAACAGATTCATTTTCTTCATCTGCTTGATCATTTCTATCACCATTATCACCTTGGCCTTCTTGATCATCTCCTCCATAATCATTATGCACTGGAGGTGGAGATATTGGTGTCAGATCAACAGATGGACCGGCAGAGGATATTGGCTTATCAGTTTCTTCAATAACTTCGCCAAACGGATCTTGAAGAAATACAACATCTCTGCTTCTAACAATTTTCTTATTCGATGGATCCCATAACCTGTACCCGAACTCTTCATGACCATAACCCAAGAAAATACACGGCTTTGCTTTGTCATCAAGCTTGGATCTCTCATCTTTTGGAATATAAACATAAGCTCTGCAGTAGAAAACTCTCAAGTAATCATATGAAACATCTTTCCCTCTTCATACCCTTTGAGGCACATCACCGCCAAGTGGAACTGATGAAGAAAGGTTTATCAAATCAACTGCAGTTCTCATAGCCTCTCCCCAGAACGGATTAGGTAGCTTGGCATGAGAAAGCATACATCAGATTCTTTCTTCGATGGTTCTGTTCATTCTTTCTGCCACACCATTCTGCTGAGGAGTTTTCATTACTGTCTTCTCAAGCCTGATACTTTGACTCTTGCAATATCTTTCAAAAGGACCCCGTACTCACCGCCATTATCTGATCGAACACACTTCAATCGTCTTCATGTTTCTCTCTCAACATTAGCATGAAATTGCTTGAAGACATCGAGTACCTGGTCTTTAGTTTTTAAGGAAAAAGCCCAAACTTTTCTAGAATGGTCATCAATAAAGGTTACAAAATAAAGAGCACCACATAGAGTTCTACTTTGCATGCTACAAACATCAGTATGTATCAAATTAATAACACATGGTTTTCTAGATGGAGGATGTGTATAAAATGTAACTCTATGTGTCTTCCCAACTATACAATTATTACAAGTTTTAAGAGAAGACATACCTTGTAGTTGAGGCATAAATTTCTTTCTAGCAAGAGTGTGGAGTCTTTTCTCGCTGATGTGACCAAGCCTCCTATGCCAAAGATCAATATTAACCTTTTTCTGAATTGCATTTACCTCTCATTTGCAAAGTGTAGCTTGTGTAACATAAAGAGTATTAACTTTCTTTCCCTTGGCAACCACTAGAGAACCTCTGGTGAGCTTCCATTTACCTCCACCATGATAACTATCAAAGCCCTCATCATCAAGTTTACCTGTAGAAATCAAGTTGAGACGAATATCCGGGACATGTCGGACATCTATAAGTACTAACTTGTTGCCGATGTTGGTTTCCAAACAGATATCACCAATACCAACAATCTTGGATGTATCTGTATTTCCCATTCTAACTTTCCCAAAATCACCACAAGTGTAAGATGTGAAGAACTCACTATGGGATGTTACATGATATGATGCACCAGAATCAATCACCCAATCGGTATCCTGGCAAACAAGGTTGACATAGGCACTGTCGAAGACAATCTCCACATCACCATCCTTAGTAACTGTGTTCATCTCATTCTCATTCTTCTTGCCTTTACTTTGTTCCATTTTTAGTATTCTACATTCTTTAATCACATGCCCTGGCTTGTTGCAATGGTAGCAAGTTATAGTACTCCTTCTCGATCTCGACTTAGATCTCCCCTTGGAAGAATCCCTTTTTCCATGACCACGCGAATTTCTGTTCCGACTTCTGCCATGTCTTTCTTCTTTCTCAGTTAGAAGTGCCCCAGAAGAAGATTCACCTGTTTCTTTTCTTCTTGCATCTTCATTTAGCAAACTGTCTTTAACCAAATCTATGGTTAGTTTCCCACCTGGTGCCGAGTTATTGATTGTCACCACTAACGTTTCCCAGCTCTCAGGAAATAAGCTAAGAAGTAAAGAAGCTTAAACCTCATCATCAAGATTCAAGTCTAAGGCAACCAATTTATTCACAATACTCTAAAACTGACTTGTGTGCTCAACCATGCTGCTTCCATCTTTATATTTTAGATTAACAAGTCGTCTAATCAAAATAGTTTTGTTTCTTTCCGTTTTCTTCTCAAAGATACTCTCTAGCTTTTTCCAGAGAACATGAGCCTTAGTTTCATCACATAAATTTTCAAACACATTTTGATCAACCCATCTTCTAATATAGCCAATCGCTTTTCTGTGCAAGATATTCCAATCACCTTCAGACATATCATCTGGTTTTCCATCACCCAGTGTAATAGGCTTGTACAAATCTTTGCAATAAAGCAAGTCTTCCATCATACGCTTCCAAATAAAATAATTTGTTGAATTCAATTTAATCATTCCATTGGACCCTTCCATTTTTACACACAAGAAATTAACTTCTAGCAACCAAGAGCTCTGATACCACTTTGTTGGGAAAAATCTGTACACAATACTCTGATTCTACAACACCAAAGTCCAATCAACAAGCACAACGGAACAATAATATTTTTCCCTCTTTGTGTGTAAAATACAAGCCAATCGATATATAAAGCATCAATATGTAATGCAATGACAGCAATCACAAACAATAATCAACACACCAATTTTTAACGTGGAAAACCCTCCAATACGAAGGTAAAAACCACGAGGTGACAGTAAACCACCCACACTAAAAACTTCCACTATGAATATAATGGGTTACATAAAGTTTCTCTCTAGATAACACTATAGGCACATACTAACATCAAGATCTTCACCTAGAGGTGGATTACAAACAAAATACATCAAACTAAAGTTTGGATACCCTTACTAAATGGAGCAATACGAGAGAGGAATCAACGATTCAAATCGATAGATGCATAGCTTGAGTCGTTGTGAAAAACATACTGAAATTTGGAGAAGATCGGAGGAAAATCCACCGTTGGATCTTAAAACCTAGACCACCATTTTCTTTCCCTTTTCTTTCTCTCTCTCTCTCTCTTGGCTCCTGTAACACCCCCTGACCCGACCTGACTGGATCGACCCAGGGAGCGTTACCGGATTTTCAAATACTTTCTAAATTCACTTTATACAGTTTCAAATCATTGTGAGCCCATCAAATAATATTTTCAAAAACCATTGGAAAACCACGTAGTTTATAATTTAAAAATATTTTCGAGTGAGCCCATCGAAATACACTTTTTACAAAAATTTCGGCAGAGTTCTGATGCGAATTTTTTGTTACCTGCAAGTATACGGGGTCGGCACAAGTAATAAAATGATGAGTAAATTATCGTCTCCACAGGGATATTTAGGCGTTGAGTACTAAAATTAACCAAGCCTATTTCTATTTGAATAATCGAAAGATATTAAATGATAAAAATATAAAAACATGAAAATAAAGCAAGCAACCAATATGAGAGATTAGTTAGGGTATTTGAATTCACCTAATCCATCCGATTGAATTTCATAAAACATTGTTGAGGTTTAACTATGCATGATGATGACCGTGTTCATCTAATTTATCCAAAGTCCCCTCTCGAGGTAGATCGGACCTATTCCGCATACACTAATATCCTATCTCTCGATGGTATATCCAAGTACATGGAAATGCATTAGTTACAATAAACACCCTATGTGATCACACAAGCAAATTAATATATCTCTATCCAATTCTACTTGTGGTGGACATTATATCGAGCACGTGGTGGGCGTCTCCTCTCGGTACATAACACACCACCAATTTATCATCTAAATGTAGACCTTCACATTCAAAAGCATTAAGCACAATAAAACCACTCAACAACACAATAATCAACCGCAACAAATTAAACAATCAATTCATTCAATCATCATAGAATAAGATCCATCAAAACCCCAACTCACTAGTTTAGCTCATAATCATGGTTTTCAATAATTAAACTAAATTAAATTAACTAAAACAATTAATATAAAATGAGACGGATTCAATGGAGGATAATGCGAGGTGGTCACACGGTTCCAATCACGGAAATGGAAAACATATTGATTATTATTAAGCACATAATATCATGAGATAAATCACATAAAATATATTCATAAACAATAAAATCCAAATCCGTTCACGGTTCCGAAAATCACCTAACAATAGTTCTAACAACTCAAAATCATAAACGAACAATCAAGGAAGATAAATGAGATGAAATACAACCCCTCGAAGCTCTCAAGACTCGAAGTTCCGCTTTGGTCCGGCTTGAACTTCTCCGCTTTCGATCTTCGTCTTCTTCGATGAACACCCACGATCTAGAGTTGTTGTGATGATTTGTGATGCTTGGGATGTGTTTGGGAGGAGCAAGGAGGATGGAGATCACCCTTGGAGCAGCTTGGGAGCTGCTGGACTGCACTGCCACGAGCTCTCCCCTCCCTTCCTAGCTGCTGCAACTTTCTTTTTATATGCAGCCCAATTAGGGCGCGTTTTTCTTCACCGCGACCACCACCGAGACCTGTGGTCGCGGTGGATTGGTCGCGGCCTTCACTGGACGGCTAGGAGAGGCTGGAACGCGAGCAGCACCGCGAGGAGGACACACCGCGCTCGAGCTCGCCTTGCCCACTGCTGCCATTTCTTCTCCATCGCGAGCTTCACCGCGAGCTTCACCGCGAGCTACTGTGGTCGCGGCTGTCCTTGCGCTGCTCACTGTCTGGATGGCTCATCATCGCCGCGAGGTGGAGGACGCGAGCACAGGTCGCGGTCGAGCTCGCGCAGCTCACTGGTTTGGGTCTGGTCCGTCTTCAACGCGAGCGAGGGCGCGAGGAGAAAAGCTGGTCGCGCTGCATGGATTTTCATTTTTTTGTTTTCTTTAAACTGCAAAACGACGCCGTTTTGCACCACCCCTTTGGTGCCACAATGGCGCCGTTCCACTTAAGTTAGAAACCTTAGGTGCAAAACGCACCGTTTCACTTAAGTTTGGTGGAACTTTCTAAAATTACAGTTTTGCCCCAGAACTTTGCTATTATTTCATAGATGCCCTTCCACAAAGTTACTGAAATTACACATTTTCTCCACAAATATATAAAATCATCACTTAGGTCCCTAAACCTGCACACTCAAGGAAAACACGTGAAAAGCACCAAAAATACTCAAGAATACAATTAAAAGATACGGTTTAAGGGTCGTAAATATATGAAAATAAATGACCGATCAAGTTCCCTTTGTTTTTCTGATTTTCCAAAACCTGTTTTCCACAATTCAAAGCAAATAATAATCACAACACAATTTAATAATAACACTTCTATATCCACTTTCAAACCAATGCGCACTCTGCCGTTTAGTGCGACTTTTCAAACAAAATATAATAATTCATAAATTAAATATTTACAAACCTTTGCAAATAAAAATAGAAGCCATAATATTCTTTACAAAACATATATATATATATATATATATATGTATATATATATATATATATATATATATATATATATATATATCGAATGTACAGACTTCTGTATATGCATGCGAATCCAAAGATAACATACAAAATTTTATAACTACCCAATAACGGTCGAGACTCTGACTTTTTCAATCTGCAGGTACTCCTCTCTACTCTTGCTGTCCTTTGAGATCCCTGTTACCTACGCGTTATAAAAACAACTAACGCGCTAAGCATATAGCTTAGTGGGTGTACACTAAACTCAAATATTAAAATCATAAACAACTTTTTCTTAATAAACGAAATAGCACAATATAATCAAATCTATACATATTACGATGCAATTCATTTACAGAACTAAAATACAATTCATAATCCAAGACGTATAAAATCATTTATATTATAATCATAAACGTATAAAAATCAATTCCGAATTTCACTTAGAAATATATTATTCAAATCACTTCAATTCTGGCCCTCTAGAATACCCAACATAAACCAGGACTGGAATATGGGTCGTTCGACCACAGTGACTGTCTGTCGAATATAACTCCCACCCTAGGACGAATCCTAAGAGTGGTACGTATCTCCCTACCCTAGGATCGAGGGTTCGGACCTTAGAGAGGTACATATCTCCCCATCCCAGGAACGAATCCTTAGGAGGGTACGTGTCTCCCTACCCCAGGACGAATCCGTGATGAGGTACGTGTCTCCCTACCCCTGGACGAATCCGTGAGGAGGTACGTGTCTCCCTACCCCTGGACCAATCCATGAGGAGGTACATAATAAATCATCAATAGCAATGTCAATATCGGTGCAGTACTGCTCACTGAACCCAGCTGGTATACCAACCTCCTATATCCAGTTCTATATCTACGTATCCTAGGGCCGTTTCAATACACTTTTCATATCACAATTCACAATTCGAAATTAAATCTAACTAATATAAAACTTTCGATCAATATTCGGAAAACATATATTCAACGATTTGGTCATTTGAATTTCGGAACCAATGATTTCAACTTAAACACTATAAATCGAAATTAAATCGAACTTAGTCAATCGAAAACAATATAAACATATATTTACGAAATGATTCTAAATTATTTCAAACCAAAATATAAATCAAAACACAAAAAAAAAATGTCGAAAACAGGTGTACACTAACCTGGATACCGTTTCCTTTCGACAAATCGCGTTTCTAGGGTTTTCTTTTTCCTCTCCTTTCTCTTTCTCTTTTCCCTTTCCTTCCTTTCCTTCTCTCTTTCCTTCCTCTTCTCTTCTTCTTCTTCTTCTTCTTCTTCCTCTTCTTCTTCTTTTTCTTCTTCTTCTTCTTCTTCTTCTTCCTCTTCTCTTCTTCTTCTTCCTTTTCTTTTTCTCGGTCTCTCCCTTTCTCTTTTCCTCTATTTTGTTTCGTTGGCTTCTTTGAGAAGCCAAAATTTTTTTTTTTATATTATTTCGGTCATCGCGACCGTCGTCGCGACCTGTGGTCGCAGTGACCAGGTCGCGTTGCTCTCTGGAGCAACTCCACCGCCTTCATCGCGAGCAAACCTCGCGGTGCTTTGGCGCGCTGGTGGTCGCCATGCTCACTGCCCAAATTTCATTTTTTTCATCGCGAGCAGTTCATCGCGACCTGTGGTCGCGGTGCTCACTGCCAAGAATCACCATTTTTCATCGTGAGCAACTCATCGCGATCTGTGGTCGCGGTGAGTGGTCGCGATACTCACTGTCTCAGTTTTTTTTCACTTCTTTTTCTTCATGCATCGTTTTTGGACCGTTCCATCTGGTCCACCTGAAAACTATAAAAATAAACATACTTTTAATTACGTTTGATACCCCTCAAATCACAAAATTTATATTCACATATTCAAAATTAATTATTTTGAAATTTGGGATGTTACAGCTCCGCTGCTCTGTTTTTTATTTTTTCTATTATGCTGTCCTGTTTTCTTCTTCTTTTATTTTTCTTCTTTTGTTTGGCTTGCCCGGCCAAAACACACACACACATTTTTATCTCTCTTTTGGGCTTAAGTGACCCAAGTTGGTTGTGGCCCACATGAGAGGGACCAAACACAACATATATTTATATATATATATATATATATATATATTTATGCATTGACCCATGAAATTTGTTTTTCTTTTTTTTTTTTTTGAAAAAGAAAAAAAAAAAAAAACTCCGCACCCTAATGTATACACCCATCTAATAATATTATATCGCTTTGCATTAATAGATAAGTAATCAAATACATTATTCATACCACGTAATATGATTATATTAACATAATGAATACTATACAGTGTTCTTTGCGGATTATAAAAAATAAGGACTGTTCTAACTAGATAATAATTAAGCATGTATATATGTATGTATGATGATCATGAACATACCTCTTCAACACCTAAATCGACCTCAATCTCTTCAAGTGCATCGAGATCCTTAACACCAGGCTTTTTGAGCAATGAAACAAACATTCTGGTAGACATGGGCATATGGGCATGAACTCCAAATTATCCATCACAATATAAGTAGCTAACCCTTTGAGAAAGCCACCCTCCACAGCCACCGAAAAATTTGCAGGCGATGGAGGGACGTTAGACATCGCTAGGTTCACTCTACCTTTGCAGCTAGAGCATGTCAGGTTGGGGACTTCGGCCACGTGGTCGTAACATTTCGAGCACTTGTACCACTTTCGAGCCTTGAAATCGTAATCAGAGAGCGTGAGAGGGATTCCAGTGGAGTACACGGGAGCTCTAGGGTTCAGCAGCGAGCTCTTGTTCTGGTTCGGTTGAAGAAAGGAATCGAGAAGCTTTTCGAGGATCTCGTAGAGGTGACCGAGGGAGCCCACGCCCGCCAAGTGCATGTTTTTGTCTTTTAAGATCCTAACAGCAGTGGCTATAGGCAAAGAAAGAAGGTAGATGAGAAAGTCTATGAAATCTTTGTCAGCTTCTGCAAAAAGAACTTTCCCTACCTTTGTGTCAACAAATAGCCTCAACTTTGTATTGGAGGATGCCATGGCAATGACTGTTAATTTTCAGGGTGCGTGCATGAATTATGCAGCAGAACGTCTAATTTTATATTGTTATAGAATTGATTCACAACATTATAAATTTATGTTTAGATAGTTTGGAATAAAGATTTGTGCACGTTAGTGTTGGATTCCTCGTGCATGTTAGTGTTGGATTCCTCGTGCCCAAGTATCTTAGTCCGATGCATACCAAACATAGGTCAGGACTTAGTCTCAGTCCAATCTAAACCAGTCCAGTCCAGTCTAATCTCAGGATTTAGTCCAGTCCAAGCCAGTCCTGCCTGCCAAACGAGCCCTTAAGGTTATTATTAATAATGTTCACTATAAAAAAAATGACATTTTGTCGTGGAGAAAATATACTATAATCCGCGATAAAATATGTTGCAAACACTATTAATTTAATCCCAACCCAATCCAATCCAATCATATCCTCTAAAAATAGTGCAATCCAATTTTATACACCAAACGCACTCAGAATGTCACTAGCTCACTCACTGTTTTGATGACCGTCAAGTTTCTGGTTGGGACTTAGAGCAGGAAACAGACCAAGGTAGGTGAGTCTGAGAGGCCCACTATTGTTCTTGTGGAGGCATACCAAGAGCTGTTTTATTTTCTTACACAAAATCTGGGTAATACCTTTTCTTTATACTCAAGAAACTAGAAAAATACCATTAATTTCTTTCTAATATTCTCTCTCTCTCTCTCTCTCTCTCATGATATTTGTAAATGGATGGGGTTAAGAATCATAGAACTGGTTTGAATCGATAGTCCACACCAAGTTGTTGTTTGGTATGGGTTGTATGTAGTAGTATACTATTCACTGATGTTTTCAATGGTCTATCGTAAAAGCTTTAGCACCAAGGTATTCTCTTTAAAGAACCTAATTACATTACCAACAAGCAAGGTGAGAAAGGTGGAAGAGAAAATCTACAAAGAGCACTTTGATGCATACATACCAATAAATGTTACAAATTTAAAATGTACTTACTCCTTCAAAACCCAAATCTTCAAACATAAGCTTTTCAATATCAAAATCCGAGAAAAGTTTGGATACTATTTTGCATAAGTCTCTCGTATAATTGCATAAGCTTTTCAATACTTATTTTCATAATATAGTGAGAAAACTCTTTATATATACCGGTAAATGTGCATAGTAAGACTTGAACCCTACCATTAAGGTGGATATATTGGAATGTGCATAGTAAGACTTGGAGCGGTTCCACATGAGCAAGGCAAAACCAGTGGTATCTCCACTTGCAGGTAATTTCAAGCTAAGTCAGCAGTGTCCTTCAAGTGAGAAAGAAAAACAGAAAATGAAGAAGATACCGTATGCTTATGTGGTTGAAAGTCTCATGTATGTCATGGTGTGCACTAGGCCAGATTTAGCTAATGCAGCTGGAGTCGTTAGTCAATTACTTTCAAACCAAGGAAATGAGCATTGGGCTGCAGTGAAGTGAATTGTTAGATATCTCAGAGGTACCTCTATAATATGTCTATGTTTTGGAAAGGGTGAATGTCTGCTTGATGGTTTCACCAATGCAGATATGGCTGGTGACATTGATTCTAAGAAGTCTACTTCAGGTTATCTGATTACTTATGCAGGAGGAGCAGTGTTGTAACACCCCCTGACTCGACCCGCCTGAATCTAACCAAGGAGCGCTACTCGGTTTCAAACTTTTCTATATGGGTTGCCTTGCATGTCTTGAATTCAGCTAATAATCAATGCTTCCAGAAGTGGATACTTGCTTGCATATAGCTAGACCAATATACCCAAGTATAAAGCTGGGTTTTCTTGAATCAAAATCAGCCTTGTTGTGCTTAGTTGAAGGCACAATCTCATGCACAACATGATGCAAAAGTGACTCCTTCACTTTCAAAAGTAAACATTTTTTACAACAGTTTTCTATGAATTGCATTTTATTTTCTAAAAGAACCAACCAAAAGATATCATCAGAGTCCAGTATCAACCCAAGAAAGAGAAAAACTCCATTATTTTCTCCGTTTACTTCTTTTGGAAAATAAAATAATAAAATAAAATAAAACCCACCCACGCCACTTCAAATTCCAAAAAGAACACAAAAGGAAACAAAAAAAACTCATTAAAAAAGCCTCATATAAAGACACAGAAAGCTGACAGCTTTTCTCGGCATCCAAACAAAGCTTAGGCCGTTCACTACATCTATTGATCATGTACATAAATCTACACATATACACACATGTATACATACATACATACACACATATACAGGGGCATATAATAATTATTAACAACCATGCAATGATTGTGTATGTATAATATTACGATTTTATTAAGATTTAATTACATCGACCTCCCCTGAGGTTTTGCCAACTACAAATGGAATCAACTTTATCATTTATTGACAACAACCTCTCTTGCCGTTAGTTGACTTTAGTCAAACTTAACAGGTTCAGGGGTATTTTTGTCTTTTTAGATTTTTTAAATTTTATTTTATTAAATAAAAATTAAGAAATTAAGAAAAAATCTCATCCCTCCATCTTTAAAATGACGGACGGTTAGGATTTATTTAAAAAATTTTAAAAAAATAATAATAATAAAATTAATTAAAATAAAAAATCAATTTTAGTTAATGAAGATCCATTTTCCATATTGGATTTTCACCGTCCATCAAAGAATCGAAGAACCCAGAAGAGTTCGAACCCTTTCGGATTCGTTCGAAGAAAAAAAAAATTGGGAGGAAGAACCTAGTTTCTGCATTCTTCCAGAAGGGTTCTTCGAGATCTAGGAATTTAAAAAAAAAAAAAATTGGGAAGAAACTGGGTTCTTCGAAGAACCCATTTCTACAGAGACGAACCCAAAAGGGTTCGAATCCATCTGGGTTCATTCGAAGAACCCATTTCTGGGTTCTTTGAGGAACCCAGATCTGGGTTCTTTGCGGAACCCAGAAACTGGGTTCTTCCTAATTTTTTTTTTTATTCCTAGATCTGGGTTCACCTTCGAAGGCGAACCCAGTGACAAACCCAGATGGGTTCGTCTTCGTTGACGAACCTTTAGTTTCTTCTCTTTTTTTTTTTTGGAGATCCAATCTCCAGATTGGATCTCCACCGTCCATCAGATTAGATGGATGGTGGAGATCCAATATCCATATTTCAAACTCAATTTTTTTTTAAAAAAATTAATTTTTTTTTATAAAATTAAAAAATAAATTTTAGATCTCTACCTTTCATTTAAAGATGAACGATAAAGATCTGAAATTTAATTTTTTATAATAATTTTTTAAAAAAAATCTCTACCGTCTATCTCAGCTGAGATGGACGGTGGAGATCTAACCTTATTTTTTTTATTTAATAAAAAGAAAATATTATTGTAGGGGTATTTTGGTCATTTTAACGGTTGAAATTGGTCAACAGTTAAGTCTAATGGAAGTCAACTAATGGTAGGGGAGGGCATTGTCAATAAACGATAAAGTTGATTCTGCTTATAGTTGGCAAAACCTCAGGGGAGATCGATGTAATTAACTCTTTTTTTAACTTGTTAAAATCAACTCAAACATAGAAAACAACCTGGGTCCGGTTAAACAGATTGGTTTGGTTACAAATGCAGACATAGTTGGTTACCTCTTCTTCTGTGATCAAAAAACTTGAAATTTGAGCTTCAGGTTTGGTCCCAACTGAATCACATAACCCTAAAAACATTTTTCAAGTAAAAAGGTAGCGCTTTCTTTTAAATATTTTCATAATTATATATAATAATTTAAAATAATTTAATTCAAAATTTACTCAATTTTAATTTAATTTAATTTAAAATATTTGAATGGTTATATTTTTCTTAGAATTAATTTTAAATAATTTTATTTTATTTTATTATTAATTTAATCTAATATTATTCTAATCAATATCACACTATATCAAAAATAAAACACAATTATTTTTTTGTCTAATCTCATACAACACCAAATAAGGAATAGTATTATTTTTATTCCAATTTTATACGGCACCAAACACTATTAATTTAACCCAAACCCAATCCAATCCAATCATATCCTCTAAAAATAATGCAATCCAATTTTATACACTAAACACACTCACAATTGTCACTAGCTCACTATTAATTTTTGGTTGGGATTTAGAGCGGGAAACAGACCAAGGTAGGTGAGTCTGAGAGGCCCGCTATTGTTCTTGTGGAGGCATACCAAGAGCTGTTTTATTTTCTTACACAAAATCTGGGGTATTACCTTTTCATTTATACTCAAGAAACTAGAAAAATACCATTAATTTCTTTCTAATATTCTTTCTCCCTCTCATGATATTTGTAAATGGATGGGGTTAAGAATCATAGAACTGGTTTGAATCGATAGTCCACACCAAGTTGTTGTTTGGTATGGGTTGTATGTAGTAGTATACTATTCACTAATGTTTTCAATGGTCTCTCGTAAAAGCTTTAGCACCAAGGTATTCTCTTTAAAGAACCTAATTACATTACCAACAAGCAAGGTGAGAAAGGTGGAAGAGAAAATCTACAAAGAGCACTTTGATGCATACATTACCAACAAATGTTACAAATTTAAAATGTACTTGTTCAAAACCCAAATCTTCAAACATAAGCTTTTCAATATCAAAATCCAAGAAAAGTTTGGATACTATTTTGCATAAGTCTCTCGTATAATTGCATAAGCTTTTCAATATTTATTTTCATAATATGGTGAGAAAACTCTTTATATATACCGGTAAATGTACTTTGTAAAACTTGAACCCTACCATTAAGGTGGATATATGGGAAGGTGTACTAAACCACTTAAAATTGAGCCATGAGTGGATAAATATATTTACAACTTAATCTTGAACTTTATTTAATTATAATTTGTTTTTTTTAAGTACAAATCATACAATTTGATATTAATTACAGTCTTCAATCGGTTGGCCCATGTCCAGGATATGAATCCATACTTTTGACATCTGATAATCCACTTCTATCTCCGAAATAGAAACTTGTTAAAATTGTCTTGCTTTCCAAAGATAGTTTCAGAAGTTTCAGACCCTAGCAAAAGAACATATACACATCAGTCTTATATAGATTTTAAAGAACATATATATTTATATATATTTATGCATTGACCCATGAAATTTGTTAGTCTTTTTGTTGTAAAAAATAAATAAGAAAAACCGATCGTTGCACACTAATGCATACACCCTATACACCGATTTTATATGAGGAGCCATATTATTCTCAACACCTAAATGATTTTATTTACGGAGTGCATGCTATACATTGTTCATTGCGGATTATAAAAAATACGGACTGTACTAACTAGATAATAATTGCATGTATTATAATTAAGCTCATATATATATATGTATGTATGTATGTATGTATGATGATCATCAACGTACCTCTTCAACACCTAAATCGACCTCAATCTCGTCAAGTGCATCGAGATCCTTAACATCAGACTTTTTGAGCAAAGAAACAAACATTTTGGTAGACATGGGCATGAACTCCAAATTATCCATCACAATATAAGTAGCTAACCCTTTGAGAAAGCCACCCTCCACAGCCACCGGAAAATTTGCAGGTGATGGAGGGACATAAGACATCTCTCTGTCCACTCTACTGTTGCAGTTAGAGCATGTCAGGTTGGGGACCTCGGCCATGTAGTCACAATAATATGAGGAGCACCTGTACGACTTTCGAGCCTCGAAATCGTAATCAAAGAGCGTGAGAGGGATTCCGGTGGCGTACACAGGAGCTCTAGGGTTCAGCAGTGAGCTCTTGTCCTGGTTCGGTTGAAGGAAGGAATTGGGAAGCTTTTCGAGGCTCTCGTAGAGGTGGCCGAGGGAGCCCACGCCCGCCAAGTGCATGTTTTTGTCTTTTAAGATCCTAACAGCAGTGGCTATAGGCAAAGAAAGAAGGTAGATGAGAAAGTCTATGAAATCTTTGTCAGCTTCTGCAAAAAGTACTTTCCCTGCCTTTGTGTCAACAAATAGCCTCAACTTTGTATTGGAGGATGCCATGGCAATGACTGTTAATTTTCAGGGTGCGTGCATGAATTAGGCACCAGAATGTCTAATTTTATATTGTTATGGAATTGATTCTCAACATTATAAATTTATTTTTCACCCTGACTATTATACTTCTTGGGAAGAGGAAAGGTATGTTTACATAGTTTGGAATAAAGATTTGTGCACGTTAGTGTTGGATTCCTCGTGCCCAAGTATCTTTCTAAAACCCTTTTTTTTAAACCTTAGATTTGGATTCGATTGTTGATTTAAGGTTATTATTAACAATGTTCACTATAAAAAAAGTGACATTTTGTCGCGGAGAAAATATACTATAATCCGTGATAAAATATGTTGCAAATGCTCACGTGACAAAATATTTTACCGCGAGTGAAAAACCCTTTTACCGCAGAACAATCGCGGCAAAAGATTCAAAATTATCTGTGGTAAACATAATATTTTATTTATAGTGGTTAATATATCAAAAGATCATTAAAAGCACTACGAGAGTTTAACTCTCCGTAAAAGTACCTCGATATCATTCCCATTTAACTTCAAGACTTCTATATTCTTATTAAACTCGAACAAGAAAAGTAAAAAATTTAAATTGAGAAGTGGATGACAACTCAATTCCAATTTTTGTTAATGTCTTGGTGCAAGAAAAAGAGATCATTAAAAAGCACCACGAGAGTTTCGGTAAAAGTATCTTCATATCATTCCCATTTATCTTTATGATTTCTATATCCTTTTAAAACTCCAGTAAGAAAAGTATAAAATTTAATGGATGACAGCTAAAGGTTCTCTTAGCTGTGCAGTTCAGAGTACTCCAGCTTCCCACTCGTGCACTGTTCAGAGGAAGGATAGAGTAGCTGCAGTTCCAGCTAAGAAAAGTGTGTCAGCAGATCACACTTTTCTCAAAGATGATCATCTTACTGATGATAGGTTTGTTGGTGGTTAATAGCTAATTGCTGATGTGGCCAAAGTTAGTTATTATTGATTGGCCATCCTTAATTCTAGGGAAGGTTGTTAGGGTGGTTAATCTCTAGAATTAAGATGTATATATATTTACATATCATTAGTATGTATAGTCAGTAATCAGAAAACTATGTACTCTGTTTTTAGAGAACTTTGAGTTCATTAATGGAAGAAATCAGTTTTCAATATATTCTTCTAAATCTTTTATCAAACAGCTTAACTACGTAAAATACTCACTGTATTTTTTAATATCTCGAGTTCGAGTCGCTAACACCAATTTAATAAAAATCAATAAAAACTCATTAAGGAGTTTCGTTTAGTAAAATAATAATAATAAATAAATAAATTATAGGTATCATAAATTCCAATGAAGTTAAAAAAATTCTCTCCTCGAAAGCTTTAGCAAGTAAAGTATATAGAATGTAAATTGAGTGGTGGACAAATAAATTCCAATTCTTTGTTTAATGCCTTGGTGCAAGAAAGCATAAAATTAGGTACTGCCTTAAATTTCATCAAGTTTTTTTTTTTTTTTTAATGTTAAATTTCATCAAGTTAATTACTAGCTTCGAGCCTTCGACTATATTTAAGATTGTTTTAACTTAAGAAATAATTATTTATAACTTAATTTGAGAAAAATTGATAGGTATTTGCTAAATTAATTTTAGAAATGAAGTGTATTTGGTAAACTTTACTGGATTATGTAAAATAACTAAAATGAATATTATAAATAAATATAATATTCTATTCTTTCTATACACATATTTCAGTTGGAGTTTTTTAATCTTCATTTTTCCAGCTTTAATTTGTAATTTTTTGAGATTTGTTAAATCAAATTTTAGTAATAATTTAAAAATAACACAGTTAATTAAAATAACAAAAATATCAATAACTAACTTCAATATTAATGTTAGAAATTAAGAATTTATTATATTATTGAATGTATTAATTTCATTTAATTTTATATTTTAACGTTGACCATTAGCATGTTACTATACAGAGATGAGAGTTAACAAGGATACTAATCTGTTAATGGGGCCAACAACAAAACCTAAGAAATTTTCATTTGCGGGATTATTTTGTAAAACCAAAAAAATTAATATAATTTACCTTTTTTTTTATATTTCATTAGGATAGGAAACAGAATTTAGGTTGATTACAAATTTGGTCATAAACTATTTTCAATAGATATTAAAATTATTCTATACTTTTGTTTGATTTGGTAACTTTCAAGACGTGCTATGTCTAACCATTTTGGAATTAACACGCATCCAGTTTCATAGGTAACAAAATATAAAAAATATATCGTTTACTCATAGTTCAAACGATTAATGTATTTTCATTACACTTTTTTAGTGAGGGTTCAATTCCTACCATGTGTATTTATCAAAATACATAAATAATTTTTATCCCTTATTATGAAAATAAATATGCGGATAACCTTATACTAATTGATTTATAATTAACAAAGACAATAAAGTGAGATTCATTAAAAGCAAATTTCAGTTTTCATGTGACCTCAATAGTAAAATCCCACAAATTTTATTGAATACGATAAAGTAGAAACACAAACAAAATAAATAAAAGTTGATAAGATCATATATGCAGAAGACAGATCAGTCCGACCCCAGCAGTGTTCTTTATTTGTGATCGATCGGTCTCCTTTCACAGTCTACTACTTGACAGACTTCCTTGACACCTGTGTAATCATAAACTCCATGCATGTTATAAATCGGACCACAGATCATAACAGTTATTAAGAAGGAAGAAGTTGAATGTTTTTTTGAATCTAATTAATTACCTTTTTGCTACTTGAACCTAGTTCTTGCAGGTTGAAGAATAATGTTTCTAAGCGATTGCAATTCAGAGGTAATATGGGTTATGCTCATTCTATCTTGTGGTGACTCCATTGAACAAGCCACTCCAATCCTCACCACTGATATCAGACATTCCTTTTTCATGTTGTTTCTTGCTTGGCTCATCATCCGGTGATTATTGGGTGCAGTCACTTCTTCATTTATGAGTATTGGATCCACAATTTTCATTACCCGATCAGGCAATGCCATTCTGACAAAATTATGAAGATTGAGATCTCCCTCAAATATAAGATCTGTCGGTTTCTTCCTTGTCATCATTTCCAACAGCAAGCTCCAATAACTGTAGACATCTCCATGTGTTGAAACTTCACTTCCTAAACCATACTCTGCTATACATCAGATTTATATAAAAAAATTATATACTAATTCTGAGGAATGAACAATAATACAAAGGTGTTAACATGTATTGTTGCTACCTGGGGCAGTATACTCTATTGTTCCTCTTATTCTAAGAGTTGCTTTCATTTTGATTCGAAACTTATGGAAGAAACCTTACTAGTCCAAAATCTCTAACATAAGCAGTCATATCACAACCAAGAAGAACATTGCTTGGATTTTGATTGCAATGAAAGACTATTAATGTCATTGGCTTATTTGATCAATAATTTCCACTCCACAAAAAAGAGGTAGAAAAAACAAAAATTAAAAGTTAAGCTCTAGATACGATATCTATTAATAGAGTCTTTATACGGAGACGTATCGTTTGTTATCAAAAGAAAAAGTATGGGTTTGACATTAAATTTTACCCGAAATGACTTTCTTTTTTTTTTATTAAATTATACAATTATAAAA
The DNA here is from genome assembly GCA_003430845.1 of Xanthoceras sorbifolium. Lineage (NCBI taxonomy): Eukaryota > Viridiplantae > Streptophyta > Magnoliopsida > Sapindales > Sapindaceae > Xanthoceras > Xanthoceras sorbifolium. The sequence continues at coordinate 17,027,078 of CM010614.1, forward strand.
TTAATTATAAGTCCGTCGATAGCTCCCAAGATTATTTACTAAAAAATGGTGTTGAGAGTACTTTTTTTTTATAATATTTAGACTCACCCGTGAGAATTGCATATTAAAGACAATCCAAATCACAAGCTCATATTTGTGTAGAACAACTAAGACGTCAACAACAATTACCTCAAGTGCAGTTTAAAGACATTAATGAGCATATAGATTAATAATTTGAAACATAAAATATCACCAACATTAAAATGTGCTTTCTCCTTCAAAACCTGTTAGAGATATAGCTACTGTGACCAAGCCTAGTTCTAGTGATGGTCTCAGTGAAGCAAAACAGAAAACAGATTGTGCCAGCTCATCAGTAAAACAGAAAACAGTTTATCAAACAGCTGGTGGATGTTTATCTACAGCTGGTCCTTCTAAACATACAGGTGGTGACAAACCCAGCAAGAAGGAAGAACAAAGCAATAATCATGATCATCATCACGGCAATCTTGATGATCATGGTTAGGCAGTTACAAATCTGTTAGATCTGTGGAAAAGTTGTTAGGGCTTAACAACTTTTCCCGCCTCTTTTGAAAAGCTGTTAGAATCTAAATTTCTAGCATATATATATGTAAAGCTTCAATCTTTGTAATTAATTTTAAGAGGAAATAAAATAAAATCAGGAAGAGAGAATATTTTCTCTAACCTGTTTGCTTACCAAGAAAATCTTCTCTCTGCATCTTCTGGTTTCCAGTTTCATCTTCTTGCTTCTCTCAGCTGTCTAGATCTTCTTCTTCTCTCAGCTGTGTTTCATCTTCTTCCATCTGTGAAAGCAATCGCCAGAGACCTGAAAAAGAAAAGAGAGACAAATGAGATCGAGATTGTTTGAAATGAGAAGAGTACAAACACAAGTCTAGAAAAGCAAGAAAGAGAACGAGTGCGGTTTGACTACAACAGTAACAGATATTTGTTTGGTCAAAACGGTGTAGTTTTGGAAATCCATTGAAACGGTGCAGTTTTATTATGGTATCAGAGCAAGAAGAAGCCACTGCTTCTGCTATGGATCACAGGAATCAGGTGACTTCACAGTTCACCATGAGCAAAAGCTCCAAGTCAGTGATTTCAATGAAATTAGTTCTAACAGTAAAGTTAGACAATAGCAACTTTTTGCTATGGAGGCAACAAGTACTTGCTGCTATCAAAGGAAATAGACTTTCCTCTTTTATTGATCCAGAAGTACAATCTCCAGACAGGTTTAATATTGATGGATCTGTAAATGAAGAGTTCTTGGATTGGGAGCAACAAGATCAGATCCTGCTAGTGTGGATGCTATCCTCAATTACACAAGAACTACTTCCTGAATTTGTTGGCTGTCACACTACTTGTGAAGCCTGGAAGTCTATTGAGCAGTTGTTTGCATCACAATCAAAAGCCAATGTTATGCAATTAAAGTTGCAACTACAAACCTTAAAAAAGGCAGGTTTGTCAATGACAGAATATTTGAAGAAAAAGAAGAGTATTATGGATGCTCTTGCGTTTGCTGGTCATCCTCTAACTAATGATGACAAATTGATGCAAATTCTTGGAGGCCTGGGGTCAGATTATCATAGTTTCATTATTCCTATTACCTCGGTGCAACACAACTATACACTCTCAGACATTTCGTCACTTCTTTTGACTCATGAAGCTAGACTGGAACAAGATTTAGTCAGTGAAAATCTGACAGTTAATATGGCAGCAAACAAAAAAGGTAATGGAGGTAATCAAGGTGTGTTTAAAAAAGGAAGTCCACAGAGTACAGGACAGTTCTATAACACTGGTAGTAGACAACCTAACCAGGCACCTAATCATAACAGCAATGGAGGTCGAAAAGGCAGAGGAAGAGGCAGAAACTTTGGCTCTAATAACAGACCTCCATGTCAAATTTGCCATCGTTCTGGTCATGGGGCATTTCGCTGTTATTATAGGTATGATCAGTCCTTCACACCTCAGTTTAATGGTTCTAATGGTGCAGGAAATTCTCAGGTGACTCAAGGTTATTTGAATGCCATGACTGCACAAATGGCATCCATGACAGCATCACCAAACAGTGTTGCTGACCCAGCTTGGTATCCAGACAGTGGAGCAACAAATCACTGCACTCCAGACAATAATAATCTGCAGAACAGTATGCCTTATCAAGGTTCTGACAGAATTTTCATGGGAAATGGTAAGGGACTTCCTATCTCTTCTATTGGACACAATTCATTTGTCAAAAATAGTCATGTTTTTCAACTAAGAAATATTCACATTCCACAAATCACAAAGAACCTACTCAGTGTTTCTAAATTTGTGAGAGAAAACAATGTTTTTGTTGAATTTCATCCTAATGTTTGTCTTGTGAAGGATCGAACTACGAAGATGGTTCTTCTTCAAGGAGTTCTTAGGCATGGTCTTTATGCTTTTGACTTGCCTATTGTTCCTACTTTTCAAAATCCATCTCCTTCAAGTCTCGGGGCTATTAAGCAATGTTATACCTCTGCTCTTACTGAGCCTACTATTGTTTCTAATTCTCATGTACTGCCTCTACAAATTTGGCATATGAGGTTGGGACATCCCACCTCCCAAGTTGTTAAACATATATTAAATAAATACAACATTTCTTGCTCTAGTTCTCCTACTTTATTGTGCAATGCTTGTCAATTGAGTAAGTCTCATAAACTGCCATTTTCACACTCTCAAACTGTCTATCATCAACCCCTAGAACTTGTAGTAGCTGATGTTTGGGGACCAGCTCCTATCCTATCTTCAAAAGGGTTCAAATACTATGTGAGCTTTCTAGATGTTTTCACTAGGTACACTTGGGTTTTTCTCCTAAAAGCTAAAAGTGAGGTTCATCAAGTATTCATTAATTTCAAAGCCCAAGTAGAATTATTCTTTTCTCACAAAATCAAAACCTTGCAAACTGACTGTGGAAAAGAATTTCTGGTGTTGAAAATTTTTTTGACTACTTGTGGCATTGCATTAAGAACAAGCTGTCCCTATATTCATGAGCGAAATGGGATTGTGGAAAGAAAGCATAGACACTTGGTGGAAACAGGGTTGAGTCTACTTGCTCAAGCTTCCATGCCTCTAAAATTTTGGGATTAGGCTTTTCTCACAGCAGTGTATCTAATAAATCGTATGCCTACCCCAGTGCTACATGGTAGAACTCCTTACAAGTGCCTTTTTGGCCATGATCCTACCTACAGCAGTCTCAGGGTTTTTGGCTGCCTTGTTTATCCCTATCTTAGACCCTATAACAGGAATAAGCTGCAGCTCAGAAGCTCTCCCTGCACCTTTATTGGCTACAGCTCTCAATGCAAGGGATATAAATGTTTAAGCACTACTGGCAGGGTATATATTACAAGACATGCTGTTTTTGAAGAAAATGTTTTTCCTTTTGCACAGCAATTACAGTTCTCAGATGGAGTTTCTAGAGCTCCAGAGATGTTCACTTCTCTTTATCCTCCATTGGTTCAAGGTTCTACTCCTGGTTCAACTAAGACAGCAGTTCCTAATTTTTCTCCTAATTCTCAGTTTGATACTGCAGCAGCTGTGCAGAATCTCTCTCCTGCTCCAACACAGCATTCTGGTTCTGAAAATTCTGCATCTACTACTACTGTGTCTCCAGCTTCTATTGCTGTGTCTCCAGTCTCTAATGGTGTGCCCCCTGCTCCTACTGCTACCATGGATTTTATCAATACTCATCCTATGGTTACTAGGTCTAAGGCAGGGATTTTTAAGCCTAAGGTTCTCCTGGCAGAGGGTTCCTCTTCTGAACCTACTACTGCTTCTCAGGCTCTCAAGGATCCTAAGTGGGCTGCAGCTATGGCTGAAGAGTACCAAGCTCTTCAAAATAATAACACATGGTCTCTTGTGTCTCCTCCTCATGGAAGAAAGATAATAGGGTGCAAATGGGTTTTTCGAATTAAAAGGAATCCAGATGGCTCTATCTTAAAGTATAAAGCCCGTCTAGTTGCCAAGGGTTTTCATCAAGTGGCTGGTTTTGACTTTCATGAGACCTTCAGCCCTGTTGTCAAACCTGCCACTATTAGGGTTGTTTTAACTCTTGCTTTGGCTAGAGGGTGGTCCTTGAGGCAACTAGATGTTAATAATGCATTTCTTAATGGTGTTGTTGATGAGGATATGTTCATGGAACAACCCCCAGGTTTTGTGGCTTCTAATCCTTCCTTGGTGTGTAAGTTACACAAGGCTCTCTATGGTTTAAAGCAGGCCCCAAGGGCATGGTTTGATAAGTTGAAGCATGCCTTACTCAACCTTGGTTTTCACTGTTCCAAGGCTGACAATTCACTGTTTTGCAGATTCACTCCTACTTATTGTACTTACATCCTTATCTATGTTGATGATATTATTGTGACTGGCAGCTGTCCTACTGCTATTAACAGCATTGTCCAGCAACTCAATCAAGCATTTGCTCTAAAAGATTTGGGTTCTTTGCATTATTTCTTAGGTGTTGAAGTGTTGCCTACTGCTACAGGGTTGCATCTCTCTTAACACAAATATATTCAAGACCTTTTACAAAGGACTGGGATGCTTACTGCCAAACCCTTTCCTTCTCCTATGGTGTCTTCTGCTGGACACTCTCTTTCTGCCTATCATGGCTCTCCTGTGGCTAATCCTACTGAGTACAGATCTGTTGTTGGGGCTCTGCAGTATGCCACCATTACTAGACCAGACATCGCCTATTCAGTAAATAGGGTCTGTCAGTTTATGCAGAATCCCTTGGACGAACACTGACGTGCTGTCAAGCGAATTCTGCGTTATCTTCAGGGTACCTCTACAGCTGGATTGCAGTTTTCCAGGTCCTCCTCAGCCTCTCTTAACTTAGTGGCTTTTTCTTATGCTGACTGGGCTTCTAATCCTGATGATAGAAAGTCCACTAGTGGGTTCTGTGTGTTTTTTGGTCCTAATCTCATCACTTGGAGTGCCAAAAAGCAGCACACCATCTCTCGCTCTTCTACTGAGGTTGAGTATCGCAGTCTAGCCTCTGTTGTTGCTGAACTTAGCTGGTTAAAGTCTCTTCTTCATGAGCTACGGGTTCCTCAGCCTATAATACCTACTGTGTGGTGTGATAATCTATCAACTATAGCTATGTCCAGGAATCCTGTTTTACATGCACGAACTAAGCACATTGAGCTTGACCTCTATTTTGTGCGTGACAAGGTCTCTCAACATGAAGTTCAAATTAATCATGTTCCTTCTTTGGATCAAGTGGCTGATATATTCACTAAGGCTCTTTCTACCCCTAGGTTTCAGTATCTAAAAAACAAACTCATGGTCGTTGCTTCTCCCATGACTTTGAGGGGGGATGTTAGAGATATAGCTACTGTGACCAAGCCTAGTTCTAGTGATGGTCTCAGTGAAGCAAAACAGAAAACAGATTGTGCCAGCTCATCAGTAAAACAGAAAACAGTTTATCAAACAGCTGGTGGATGTTTATCTACAGCTGGTCCTTCTAAACATACAGGTGGTGACAAACCCAGAAAGAAGGAAGAACAAAGCAATAATCATGATCATCATCACGACAATCTTGATGATCATGGTTAGGCAGTTACAAATCTGTTAGATCTGTGGAAAAGTTGTTAGGGCTTAACAACTTTTCCCGCCTCTTTTGAAAAGCTGTTAGAATCTAGATTTCTAGCATATATATATGTAAAGCTTCAATCTTTGTAATTAATTTTAAGAGGAAATAAAATAAAATCAGGAAGAGAGAATATTTTCTCTAACCTGTTTGCTTACCGAGAAAATCTTCTCTCTGCATCTTCTGGTTTCCAGTTTCATCTTCTTGCTTCTCTCAGTTGTCTAGATCTTCTTCTTCTCTCAACTGTGTTTCATCTTCTTCCATATGTGAAAGCAATCGCCAGAGACCTGAAAAAGAAAAGAGAGACAAATGAGATCGAGATTGTTTGAAATGAGAAGAGTACAAACACAAGTCTAGAAAAGCAAGAAAGAGAACGAGTGCGGTTTGACTACAACAGTAACAGATATTTGTTTGGTCAAAACGATGTAGTTTTGGAAATCCATTGAAACGGTGCAGTTTTATTAAAACCCAAATCTTCAAACATTAGCTTTTCAATATCAAAATCCAAGAAAAGCTTGGATACTATTTTGCATAAGCTTGGATACTAATTGATTACTCATTAAAAAAAAAATTATGATTGATTTCTTAAATATAAATTAAATTCCTCCAAATTATTGTGTCAGTTGCAATAATTGATAAAAATTCTATGTAATTTATTACGGATCCCTTTTTTTTAATTTTCTTTTTCTAAAGGATTTCGCCTATTAAACTAATTGGTACTCAAAAGCAGAAATAGTGTATAGAAAGTAAGGCCTTTTCAAAAACTAGTAAGTAGGCAGGCAATCGTGCAAGGAAGAAAAAAACAAGTTTGAAATTTGTTTACAAAGCCGCTCTTGGAGATTTACAGATCTCCTGTAATAAGAAGACATTTATTTTCATAATATGGTGAGAAAACTTTCCATACATGCAAGTAAATGTGCATGGTGAGCATTAACCACTTAAACTTGAACTATGAGTAAATGAATATATTTACAACTTAAACTTGAACTTTATTTAATTATATATATACACACACACATATATATATATATATATATGTATTTTACAGATCATACAATTTGATATTAATTACAGTCTTCAATCGGTTGGCCCATGTCCAGGATATGAATCCATACTTTTGACATCTAATAATCCACTTCTATCTCCAAAATAGAAACTTGTTAAAACTGTCTTGCTTTCCAAAGATAGTTTCAGAAGTTTCAGACCCTAGCAAAAGAACATATACACATCAGTCTTATATAGATTTTAAAGAACATATATATTTATAAATATTTATGCATTGACCCATGAAATTTGTTAGTCTTTTTGTTGTAAAAAATAAATAAGAAAAATCCATCGTTGCACACTAATGCATACACCCTATACAACGATATTACATGAGGAGCCATATTATTCCCAACACCTAAATGATTTTATTTACGGAGTGCATGCTATACATTGTTCTTTGCGGATTATAAAAAATATGGACTGTACTAACTAGATAATAATTGCACGTATTATAATTAAGCGCATATATATATATATATATATATGTTTATATGCATGTATGTATGATCATCAACGTACCTCTTCAACACCTAAATCAACCTCAATCTCGTCAAGTACTGCATCGAGATCCTTAACATCAGACTTTTTGAGCAAAGAAACAAACATTTTGGCAGACATGGGCATGAACTCCAAATTATCCATTACAATATAAGTAGCTAACCCTTTAAGAAAGCCACCCTCCACAGGCACCGGAAAATTTGCAGGCGATGGAGGGACATAAGACATCTCTTTGTCCACTCTACCTTTGCAGGTAGAGCATGTCAGGTTGGGGACCTCGGCGATGGCCATGTCGTCACTATCAGCGTCAGCTACGTCACAATACAATAAGGAGATCTCGTACGACCTTCGAGCCTTGAAACCGCAATCAGAGCACCTGTACGACTTTCGAGCCTTAAAATCGAAATCAAAGAGCGTGAGAGGGATTCCGGTGGCGTACACAGGAGCTCTAGGGTTCAGCAGCGAGCTCTTGTCCTAGTTCGGTTGAAGGAAGGAATTGGGAAGCTTTTCGAGGCTCTCGTAAAGGTGGTCGAGGGAGCCCACGCCCACCAAGTGCATGTTTTTGTCTTTTAAGATCCTAACAGCAGTGGCTATAGGCAAAGAAAGAAGGTAGATGAGAAAGTCTATGAAATCTTTGTCAGCTTCTGCAAAAAGTACTTTCCCTGCCTTTATGTCAACAAATAGCCTCAACTTTGTATTAGAGGATGCCATGGCAATGACTCTTAATTTTCAGGGTACGTACATGAATTAGGCGGCAGAACGTCTAATTTTATATTGTTATAGAATTGATTCTCAACATTATAAATTTATTTTTCACCCTGACTATTATACTTCATGGGAAGAGGAAAGGTATGTTTACATAGTTTGGAATAAAGATTTGTGCACGTTAGTGTTGGATTCCTCGTGCCCAAGTATCTTTCTAAAACCCTTTTTTTTTAACCTTAGATTTGGATTCGGTTGTTGATTTAAGGTTATTATTAATAATGTTCACTATAAAAAAAAAGTGACATTTTATCGCAGAGAAAATATACTATAATCCACGATAAAATATGTTGCAAATACTCCCGTGACAAAACGTTTTGCCGCAGGTGAAAAACTCTTTTACCGCGGAATAGTAGCGGTAAAAGACTTAAAATCTACGGTAAAAGATTCAAAATTATCCGTTGTAAATATAATATTTTTTTATAGTGGTTAATGTGTCAAAAAGATCATTAAAAACACTACGAGAGTTTAACTCTTAGTAAAAGTATCTCGATATCATTCTCATTTAACTTCAAGACTTCTATATTCTTATTAAACTCGAACAAAAAAAGTAAAAAATTTAAATTAAGAAGTGGATGACAACTCAATTCCAATTTTTGTTAATGTCTTGGTGCAAGAAAAAGAGATCATTAAAAAGCATCACGAGAGTTTCGGTAAAAGTATCTTCATATCATTCTCATTTATCTTTAAGATTTCTACATCCTTTTAAAACTCCGGTAAGAAAAGTATAAAATTTAATGGATGACAACTAAATTCCAATTCTTGTTTAATGCCTTGGTGCAAGAAAAAGCATAAATTACTATCTCTTATTTCATTTATAAGTTAGACAGTTGCGTCTTCCTATCATACCACGTCCATGCTTTTCCAAAGTTGCTAGATTCCACATACAATAAAATCAGGTTTTGTAACATATATAACAAGTATTCCTGATCATATGGAATATGATATTCCTGAAACCAAAAAGAAAAATAGAGGAATTCAGGACATAACATTGCAGATAACAACTATAATATTCTAGTCTTAACACTATCAGCATCATCTTTATCATGAGATTTAAATTAGCATCAAGAAGATAGAGATTATTCTAATTCACAAATCAATTGCATGATTTCAAGGAAATCAACATTAATATATAGCTGGTGCAAGGCGTTTTCTGAACTTTCTATAGCAATATATAACATTCCTGTTGGTTCACATTGTAAAACAAAAAGCAATACTTAAGTTTATATTGATGAGTTTTGCATTTGCACTGACCAGAGATCAAGTTTCTGTTGTCAGGGTCTGAAGTTGCTGAAGGCATCTATGTTGGATCAGTTGATTACTAATATGATATCAAAGTTTGTTTTCAACCATATGTCCTGAATTCGAGTCCCTTCACTTGCATCTGTTTATGTATTTTTTGTAATCTGAATCTGTACGGATGGGCCATTTCCTGATAGCTTAAGCTTTTGGGTTAGTGCAAGTCGTACATCCTTCAATTGGGTTATTTCTTTCCCTATTAAGATCAGACTCTGAATCATCCATTTTCTCTGCTACGGCAGTTAAAACTTTTCCATACTAAATCTATTGGAACTTTTCTTTATTTTGGGCATCATTTTTCATGGCCCTGGATTAAAGTGAATTCAGATGATCTCTCAATGAGTAATCCAAGTGCTGTTGCCTGCTATGCGACTTTTAACACATTTCATAGCAATTTATGTGGGTCTTTTTGCTGTCAGCCTTGGTGTTCAGACCCCTCTTATGCTGAATTTATGCCAAATATCTCCACTGTTTAACACACACATGGAAGAGGCCTGTACCAGCTTTGGTGGACTGCTCAATTGTTTGTATTCTTATGGTACACAAAACTTTGATGTGTTACTATTTTGAATGGTTTTTCTGGTGTCTTCTGCAGTAAATCAATCTCGCAGGGCTTCTTCTTATCTGTCCATTTGGACATTGTTTATCTTCTGTAATGTCTCTGTAATGTCTTGTTTACTAGAAGGCCCTTCTTTCTTTATTTTGATCAAAAAAATTTTTCTTTTAAGTCAGAAGTAGTAAGCATACAAGATCTCAATAATATGCATACCAGATTCTATTCAAGTACTAAAAATAATCAAAAGAAAACATGATATAGATTAATATCCGGAAGCACAAAAGTTGACAAATATATGAATAGTTAAAAACAAAGAAACATTAATTAAACAGCTCCTGAAAATAAAAATAAAAAATAAAAAGCAAAATTCTTCATGACTCAAACGATTGTTGATAGCACCAATAAGGTATAGCATTTAAACTCTAGGCACGGCGAGCCCCGGTAAAAACTTGTTAAAACTGTGTTGCATTCCAAAGATAGCTTCAGCAGATTCAGACCCTGGCAAGAGACCAAATTTTATGTAAATATATATGCACAAATCTTTACAAGTATGTAAAGTAATATAACCATATCATAAACATATATACCTCTTGCGTGCCAAAATTGACATCAATCTCCTCAGGTGCACCACACACTTCCCTGTTCTTAAACCTTTTAAGCAAAGTAACAAAAAGTTCAGTGGACATAGGCATAAACTCCAAATTTTCCATCACAACGTAAGTGACTGAGGAATCTTTAACAAAGCCAATCCCAACAGTTGGAGATACATAACTCACCGCATAGATCATTTTTTGCCCGCAAGTAGGACAAGTCATGTTTGGGACATCAGCCACATGGTAATGACTATAATTAGCACAACGGTAGAAAGATGGAGTTCCCAAATCATTATTGGATAGTGTAAGAGGGAACCCAGTGACCCATATGGGAGCTCTGGGATTTAGCAGTGACTCTTTGGTATGGCCTGGTTGCAAGCAGGAATCAGGAAGATTTTCAATGGTTTCATAGAGGTAACAACAGTGGCAAGAGGCAAAGAGAGAAGGTGAATTAGAAAATCTATGAAGCCTTTGCCAGCTTCAGCTAGAATGACTTTCTTTGCTTTTGTGTCAACAAGAAGCTTCAACTTTATTGTCGAGGCTGCCATGGCTACTTTTGTTCTGTTTATGAGAGCAGGTGACTAGGCTTTGCTTATAGTTGTTTATATACACACACATAGAGGAAGAGAAAGGGTTGGCAATTGGTGATGAAGATTTGTTGCAGGCCAGTGTTTGGTTCCCAATTCCCATGATAGTTTTATTTTTCTTAGAAAAATTTATGATCATTTATGGTGGGAATGAGCAAGATTTTGACTCATTAATTAAAATATAGCAGAACAAAGCAGTAAATTTATAGTTCATTTGACTTAATAACTCTCTTTCCTTCCAAAACTTCTCTCCTTGTGGCTGTTTGAGTGGAAACATGAACATAAACCTTGATCTCCAGGATTTTATAAATACAGTGCTAACAATATCAAAACCTATGTTAGCAAAACCTGGGGTCGCAATAGCACCCCGATGAGAAACCCTGGATTGATTTGTTAGAAATTCAGTATACGAATAATCGGAAATAAGAAAAAACGTAGCCTTTTAAGAGCAAATAGACAAATGTTCCCATTAATTAACTGACCTTGCCGGTTGCCATTGTACTGCCAATAATTGCTATTCAATTTACTTATCAACCTCTGCAACAGAAATCTTAAAAATCAATTTAGATGTGCTTTTCAATGCTTCCAAATGCATACCCACCTTTTTTCTTTTATTTCTGAGTGTTAACATAAGAAATATATTTTCTAATATCCAATTAATGTGACCAGTGTACTAGGTTCAATGAGTGAGATGTTTCAGATTCCACTCTAAAGCCACCATACAAGCAAAATGAGAAAAGTAGAGAAGTTTCATAAGTCAAATTGGAATCCAAAACGTACCACATTCTTCTGCACTATTTTCATTAATTGATTCATTGCTACCAAGAAGAAGAAATTCATCAATTCCTAAACATAATTGGAAACCATTCCTCTTCCATAACTGAAACCTTGTCATTTTCCTATATATATATACACATCTATAGCTCTATGTTGTCCATTTGCACTACACTACTACTTCTGCCATGGCAACAGCCTCCACAGTGAAGTTGAAGCTCCTAATTGACAAGAAGGGAAATAAAGTACTTTTTGCAGAAGCTAGCAAAGACTTTGTAGATTTCCTCTTCTACCTTCTTTCTCTGCCTGTTGGCACCGTCGTTAAGCTCTTAAAAGAGAAAAGCTTGGTTGGTGCCCTTGGAAAACTTTATGAGAGCATTGAGAATCTCCACGAAACCTATATTCAACCGAACCAAAACAAGAACACATTGCTGAATCCTAGAAGTTCTCTATGTGCTACTGAAGTTCCCCTTCTGCTGTCTGATAATGAAGAATCGAGCACCCGAAAGGTCTACTTGTGTCCTCGTAACTATCAACATGTGACTGATGTTCCAAACTTGCTATGTCCTCATTGCAGGGTAGCAATTAACATTGAGACATCTATTATTGTCAATTCAGCGGCTGCTAACGCGGGTGCTGTGGTTGAGGGAGGTTTTGTTAAAGGGGTGGTGATGGATGACTTGGAGGTGAAGCCTGTGTCTACTATTACTTCTATAACTATGCTTAACAAGCTCAATGTCAAGGATGTTGGTGCACTTGAGGAGCGAGTTGTCGATATAGGAATCAATGAGGTATGTAGATCATCAATTGTCCTCTAAATTGCATCTGATGAAATATACTAATTAGAGTTTTTTAATTACAAAAATATGCTGCTTTATTTTTCAGGGGTTGAAGCTGTTGAAAGCATCTCTGGAATGCAAGAATGTAATGACAAGTGTTTTCCTTGGGAATAAGCTGTAACAGATGAGAATTGTCTGGCTTTGTTTGAGTTTGTAGCTTGTTTTTAAGAATTTGTCTTCAAAAATAAAATTTTGGCTATCATCTGCGTTTTTGTTTGTCTAAAAGCTATTTTGTTCCAAGTTTTCGACTGCATTGAATGTTGATCAAGCAAGACAATGTTGTCAAATCAGTCTGTACAAAACTTCAATAGCTGACAATGCTTGGAATCACTGAGCAAAAAGTACAATATAAAGCATCTGGAAATGTTTGAACTACTAAGCAAGGTTAATAATTGTGCTGATCTTTATGAGATAACCAAAAAAATTCAATTAGTTCATTGTCAAAAATTTAAAAATTAATTTACAGTCTAAATTACTGAGCATTCTAGTTTTGAATTGTCATCAAGAGCAGTCCAAATGTCAAAAGGAAAAGGCATCAGATTGGCTGCAGGAAATACAAGACAAGACCAACACTGATACATAGAAAACTTGAAAATCAAATAGCAATATAGACTTCTCAATTCCAGGCATAGCAAGACAGATAGTTCCATCAGATAGAGCATTCAAATTCTAATTATGCAGCCGTATTTCCGAGGAAAACACTTGTTAAAACTGTCTTGGACTCCATAGAAGCTTTGAGCAGCTGCAGACCCTGAAAGATTTTGTTAATAAAATAAGTGCTTCAGAATCTGCATATCCAATTAATAATTTAATAAAATAATAAAATACAAAGACAGAAATATTGATGATGATCAAAATACCTCATCCACACCCAATGCAACAACCTTCTCTTCAAGGAGAAGAACTTCAAGACCCTCCGGTTCTTTAACACTTTACTTGTTAAGCAAGGCAATAAAAGTATTCGCTGACATTGGCTTAACCTCCAAGTTATCCATCACGATGTAGGTTACGGTCCCTTTAACAAAACGTTTACCAGTATTTTTCATTCTCCAAGCGACATGAGCGACAACATCAGAAACTTCAATGTTGATATATTTTCTGCTCTCATTACAAATTGTGTTTGAAACATAGACATGTTACCACTACATAAACCAGAACACATGTAGACCTTACGAGAATTCAAATCCGACAGCAAAAGAGGGATTTCAGTAGGATGTAATACACCTCTAGGATTTATAAGCAAATCCTTGGTTTTGCCAGTTTTGATGTAGGTTTCGGAGAGGTGGCCGAGGGAGCCAACGCCCGCCAAGTGCATGTTTTTGTCTTTTAAGATCCTAACAGCAGTGGCTATAGGCAAAGAAAGAAGGTAGATGAGAAAGTCTATGAAATCTTTGTCAGCTTCTGCAAAAAGTACTTTCCCTGCCTTTGTGTCAACAAATAGCCTCAACTTTGTAGTGGAGGATGCCATGACAATGACTGTTAATTTTCAGGGTGCGTGTATGAATTACGCAGCAGAACGTCTAATTTTATATTGTTAACATTATAAATTTATTTTTCACCTGACCATTATACTTCATGGGAAGAGGAAATGTATGTTTACATAGTTTGGAATAAAGATTTGTGCACGTTAGTGTTGGATTCCTCGTGCCCAAGTATCTTTCTAAAACCCTTTTTTTTTTAACCTTAGATTTGGATAAGGTTGTTGATTTAAGGTTATTATTAATAATGTTCACTATAAAAAAAAGTGACATTTTATCGCAGAGAAAACATATTATAATCCGCGATAAAATATATTGCAAATACTCTTGTGGCAAAACGTTTTGCCGCGGGTGAAAAACCCTTTTACCGAAAAATAGTAGCGGTAAAAAACTTAAAATCTATGGTAAAAGATTCAAAATTATCCATAGTAAATATAATTTTTTTTTTATAGTAGTTAATGTGTCAAAAGATCATTAAAAGCACTACAAGAGTTTAACTCTCAGTAAAAGTATCTCGATATCATTCCCATTTAACTTCAAGACTTCTATATTCTTATTAAACTCGAACAAGAAAAGTAAAAAATTTAAATTGAGAAGTGGATGACAACTCAATTCCAATTTTTGTTTAATGTCTTGGTGCAAAAAAAGAGATCATTAAAAGGCACCACGAGAGTTTCGGTAAAAATATCTTCATATCATTCACATTTATCTTTAAGATTTCTACATCCTTTTAAAACTCCAGTAAGAAAAGTATAAAATTTAATGGATGACAACTAAATTCCAATTCTTGTTTAATGCCTTGGTGCAAGAAAAAGCATAAATTACTATCTCTTATTTCATTTATAAGTTACATAGATGCGTCTTCTTATCATATCACGCCCATGCTTTTCCGAAGTTGCTAAATTCCACATACAATATTAGGTTTTGTAACATATATAACTAGATATTCCTGATCATATGGAATATGATATTCTTGAAAACAAGAAGAAAACCAGAGGAATTCAGAACATAACATTGCAGATAACAACTATAATATTCAAGTCTTAACACTATCAGCATCATCTTTATCATGAGATTTAAATTAGCATCAAGAAGATAGAGATTATTCTAATTCACAAATCAATTGCATGATTTCAAGTCAACATTAATATATAGCTGGTGCAAGGCGTTTTCTGAGACTAACTTTCCATAACAATATTCCTGTTGGTTCACTTTGTAAAATAAAAGCATGTAGCATGACTGCAATTCGACAATCCTGAAACAGTCGCTCTTTCTCTTTGACAGTTTCAATCATGTTCGCGTGCTATTCTGTTTCCCGACATTGTCAAGGAAAACACTGTCTTGCACTCCATAGATGCCTTCAGCAACTTCAGAACCTGACAACATAAACTTGATCTCTAGTTAGTGCAAATGCAAAAATGCAAAACTCAACTGTAAAAACTTAATAGTTAAATAATTGGCTTGGCGTACCTCAACCATTCCTAAATCGACAACCACCTCCTCGAGTTTAGTTACTTCCTTGACACTTAAATTGTTAAACAAGGCGATAAAATCTTTTGTCAACATAGGCCTAACGAAGCCACCGTCAACTAGTACCCCAGTGTTTTCGGGAGATGGAGAGACATTGTTGGGTTTGGTCCAGCTCACATGTGGGCCATACCATTTGGGTTCACTAAAGCCCAAAAGAAACAAATGTATGTGTGTGTGTGTTTTTTTGGTCGGTCAAGGCAAATAAAAGAAGAAGAAAATAAGGAGGTGCAGCAGCAAAAAGAAAACAGAGAGAGCAGCGGAAACCGAGAGAGAGAGAGAGAAAGAAAGGGAAAAAAAAAGGTGAGTTTTGACTTCTAGTTTCCAAGATCCAACGGTGGATCTTCCTAAAATTTCAGACTCAAGCTACGCATCTATCGGTTTGAATAGTCGATTCCTCTCTTGTATTGCTCTATTTGGTAAGAGTATCCAAACTTTATCCAAACTTAGTATGTACCTCTAGTGTTATCTAGAGAGAGACTTTCTGTAACCCATTATATTCATAGTAGAAGTTTTAGTGTCGATGGTTTACCGTCACCTCGTGGTTTTTCCCTTCTCATTGGAGGGTTTTCCACGTTAAAAATTGGTGTGTTGATCTTTACTTTATTACTTTGTGATTGTTGCCATTTCATTGCATATTGGTGCTTTGTATATCGATTGACTTGTATCCTATTTTTACACACAAAGAGGGCAAAATATTATTGTTTCGTTGTGCTTGTTGATTGGACTTTGGTGTGTAGAATCACGTCATTATGTAGTTTTTCCAACAAAGTGGTATCAGAACTCTTGGTTGCTAGGAGTTAATTTCTTGTGTGTAAAAATGGAAGGGTCCGATAGAATGATTAAATTGGATTCAACAAATTATTCTATTTGGAAGCGTATGATGGAAGACTTGCTTTATTGCAAAGATTTGTACAAGCCTATTACACTGGGTGATGCAAAACCAGATGATATGTCTAAGGGTGATTGAAATGTCTTGCACAGAAAAGCGGTTGGTTACATTAGAATATGGGTCAATCAGAATGTGTTTAAAAGTGTCTGTGATGAAACTAAGGCTTATGTTCTCTGGAAAAAGCTAGAGAATATCTTTGAGAAGAAAACGGCAAGAAACAAAACTGCCTTGATTAGAAGACTTATAAATCTAAAGTATAAAGATGGAGGCAGCATGGTTGAGCACACAAGTCAGCTTCAGAGCATTGTCAACAAACTGGTTGCCTTGGAATTGAATCTTGATGATGAGGTTCAAGCTTATTTACTTCTGAGCTCATTGCCTGAGAGCTGGGAAACGTTAGTGGTGACAATTAGCAACTCGGCGCCAGATGGGAAACCAACTATAGATTTGGTTAAAGACAGTTTGCTAAATGAAGATGCAAGAAGAAAAGAAACAGGTGAATCTTCTTCTGGGGCACTTCTGACTGAGAAAGAAGAAAGACATGTCTGAAGTCAGAACAAAAATTCACGTGGTCATGGAAAAAAAGGATTTTTCCAAGGAAAGATCTAAGTCTAGATCGAGAAGGAATAATATGACTTGCTACCATTGCAACAAGCCAGGACATGTGATTAAAGAGTGTAGAATATTAAAAAGGGAACATAATAAAGGCAAGAAGAATGAGAATGAGATGAACACAGTTACCAAAGATGGTGATGTGGAGATTGGCTTCAATAGTGCCTATGTCAACCTTGTTTGTCAGGATACCAATTGGGTGATTGATTCTGGTGCATCACATCATGTAACATCCCATGGTGAGTTTTTCACATTCTACACTTGTGGTGATTTTGGGAAAGTTAGAATGGGAAATACAGATACATCCAAGATTGTTGGTATTGGTGATATTTGTTTGGAAACCAACATCGACAATAAGCTAGTACTCAGAGATGTCCGACATGTCCCGGACATTCATCTCAACTTGATTTCTACCAGTAAACGCGATGATGAAGGCCTTGATAGTTATCATGGTGGAGGTAAATGGAAGCTCACCAGAAACTCTCTTGTGATTGCCAAGGGAAAGAAGGTTAACACTCTTTATGTTACGCAAGCTACACTTTGCGAGGGAGAGGTAAATGCAATTCAGAAAGAGGTCAATGTTTATCTTTGGCACATGAGGCTCGATCACATCAGCGAGAAGGGACTCCAAACTCTTGCTAGGAAGAAATTTATGCCTCAACTACAAGGTATGTCTTCTCTTAAAACTTGTGATCATTGTGTAGTTTTGAAGACACATACAGTTGCATTTTATACACATCCTCAATCTAGAAAACCAGGTGTTATTGATTTGATACATACTGATGTTTGTAGCATGCAAAGTAGAACTTTGGGTGGTGCTCTTTATTTTGTAACCTTTATGGATGACTATACTAGAAAAGTTTGGGCTTTCTCTTTGAAAACTAAAGACCAGGTACTCGATGTCTTCAAGCAATTTCATGCTAATGTTAAGAGAGAAATAGGAAGACGATTGAAGTGTGTTCGATCAGATAATGGTGGTGAGTACAGGGGTCCTTTTGAAAGATATTGCAAGAGTCACAGTATCAGGCTTGTAAAAACAATAGTGAAAACTCTTCAGCAGAATGGTGTGGTAGAAAGAATGAACAGAACCATCAAAGAAAGAATCCGATGTATGCTTTCTCATGCCAAGCTACCTAAACCGTTTTGGGGGGAGGCTATGAGACCCGCAGTTGACTTGATAAACCTTTCTCCATAAGTTCCACTTGGCGGTGATGGGCCTCAAAGAGTATGGACAGAGAAAGATGTTTCATATGATAACTTTAGAGTTTTAGGCTGCAGAGCTTATGTTCATATTCCAAAAGATGAGAGATCCAAGCTTGATGATAAAGCAAAGTCATGTATTTTCTTGGGTTATGGTCATAAAGAGTTTGGATACAGGTTGTAGGATCCAGTGAATAAGAAAATTGTTAGAAGCAGAGATGTTGTATTTCTTGAATATCAGTTTGGCGAAGTTGTTGAAGAAATGATAAGCCAAGATCCTTTACCAGTCCATCTGTTGATTTGACACCAATCTCTCCACCTCAAATGCATAATGATTACGAGAGAGATGATCAAGAAGGCTACGGTGATAATGGTGATAGAAATGATCAAGCAGATAAAGAAGATGAGTCTGTTGAAGAAGAAGAACCAAAACCTATACAAACAGATGCTGAGATCCCATTAAAAAGATCAACAAGAGAGAGACAACCATCTACGAGATACCCTCCAACAGAGTATGTGACACTCATTGATGGGGAAAAGCCAGAGACTTACCACGAAGTCATTTCATATGAAAATAATGAAGAGTGGTTGAAAGCCATGCATGATGAGATAAATTCCTTACATGAGAACCACACTTATGACTTGGTGAAGCTACCTAAATGTAACACCCCCCGATCCAAACCTGCTCTGACCGAATCCGGAAGCGCTACCGTATACGGAAAATAAATTTTAGAACAGGACTTTAAGTAATGATCTAAATAAATATTTAAAATTATGGTCCAAAAAGATTTTCTGAAATTTTCGCCAGAGTTTCCTCTGTCTTTCCGACTTTCCAAAAACCTGTTTTCAACAGTTTCGTAAACACAATTCATATAAAATATTTATAAACATTCAACTTCAAAAGCATTAAAATCCATGGGCTCAATTATCACAAATATTTACAAACATACATAAAACTAAATATTCATTACATATATTTACAAAAAAAAAACATTTATATCCATACATGCCGATATAATACATATAAAACATCAAATACGTAGTGGGCTACCAAAAGTATATGAGTGATGTGACTCTGAACACTATCCCTGCAGATTCTACTCTTTCTGATCCTTGTCCCCTTCAGTAATTCTTTTACTTGCGTATGAGAAACTCAACACGCTAAGCATAACGCTTAGTGGGTGTACCCAAAATTCAAATGTGCAAATAGTACAATAACTTTTCAAATATACAAAATAACATTTAATAGCAACATATAGGGCCCATGTAAATCGAATATATCAAATAACATTTAGAATATACAAATCCATCGGAAAACTGAAACAAATATCATATCGAAGCAAATATCAATAAATCCATCGGAAATCAGAATAAATATCTTATGAAAACATAATAATACCAAATCAAATCATTTCTCATCTCAAATCATATACAGATCATATCACATTTCAAATTCCATTTCAAGCTCCTGATATACTAAATATATTTTTCGGACTGGATTACGGGCTATACAGAACAGAGTTGGATACCAAGGGAGGACTCAATGCGTATCCCATATACATATCAGAATTGGACACCAACGGAGGACCCGCTGTGTATCCCATATACATATCAGAATCGGCGTAGTACTACTCAGAAAACTCAATTAACATGTCAATCTCCTATATCCATATCTATGTTTACATATATCAAAGCCAAATCACTTTTCGAAAATCATATAATTCATTCCGAACAGAATCATCAATTTAAATTCTGAAATCATATCCAAATCAGTATACACATTTTCAGAATTCGAATCGCATCAATATACATATACATACAAATTACAAAATCGTTTCCGAAAATATTTATGAATCCAGAAATCGCTTCAAATCATATTTAAAATCACATGCAATTATATATCGTAAATCCATAGTAAATTCAAATGCCCCGAATCACTTTTCGAAACAAATCGCAAAACAATATATACAAAATCGCTTTTAATAATATTCTCCGTAATATTACTATAATCAAAACATTTCGAAAATCAATTCAGAATATTTTTCGTAAACAATATTACGGATCCAGAATATATTCCAAATATATGTAATCCAAAATATCCCAAATCAATTTCAAACAATATATCATAATCAATATAGCTCAAATAAACTAAAAACAATACAATATAACGATTCTGAAATATCTGAAAAATACGAAAACGGTATCACCAAACCTGAAATGCTATTCTTTACACAAAACTCTTCTTGACCAAATTCACCTTCCTTCTTCTTATTCTTCTTCTAGCTCTTTCTCTCACTAGAATCTCTCTCTTTCTCTCTCTATTTCTTCTTTCACGCCAATCTTTCTGGTTTCTGGTTTGTATATTTTTTTGTTCTTGGTTTTACTCTCTTTATTTTTTTGTTTGACCTCAATTCTCCACTAACACATTAATATATATATATATATATATATATATATATATATATATATATATATATATATATCTTCTAAATTTTAAATTGCTCCCTTGACTTCTACAAATCACAAAATGGCAACCAATTTACAATTATTCACATTCCATCTCGATAATTATTCCAAAAATATTACACACTTATCCAATTACTAAATTGACTTCACCAATATTCAATTGGACCCATTATCATCCAAATGTACCAAAAAAAATAATATCTCTAATGGGATCTAACTCGGTTAAAATCACTATTTATTTTTCAACCATATACCGAATATATATATGTTCCACCAATATAAATCACATACTTGACTGTTGCATGCTTAATAATAATTATTAATAATACTTTTCATAATTATGAAAAAGTAGGGGCGTTACACTAAAGGTAAAAGGACTCTGAAGAATAAATGGGTATACGATTGAAGACTGAAGAAAATAGCTCACAAACGAGGTACAAGGCGAGGCTAGTTGTGAAGGGATTCAATTAGAAAAAGGTGTTGATTTTGAAGAAATTTTCTCACTTATTGTGAAGATGTCATCTATCAGAGTTGTGTTGGGTTTAGCTGCGATGCTGAATTTAAAAGTTGAACAACTTGATGTCAAGACTGCATTTCTCCATGGTGATTTGGAAGAAGAGATTTATATGGAGCAACCTGAAGGAGTAGAAGCTCAGGGCAAAGAAGATCTCGTTTGCAAGTTGAGAAAGAGCTTGTACGGTCTCAAGCAGACACCTAGACAATGGTACAGAAAGTTTGATTCCTTTATGGAGATTCATGGGTATAGTAAGACAAACTCTGACCATTGTGTATTTGTGAAGAAATTTTCTGATGAGAATTTTACTATTCTCTTGCTGTATGTGGATGATATGTTTATCATTGGCCATGATACGAGTAAGATCGAAGCTTTAAAGAAAGATCTCATTAAGTCCTTTGCTATGAAGGATTTGAGACCAACTAAACAAATCCTTGGCATGAAAATTATTCGTGACAGGAAGAACAAGAGACTTTGGTTATCTCAAGAGATATATATTGAGAAAGTTTTGGAGAGGTTCCACATGAGCAAGGCAAAACCAGTAGTATCTCCACTTGCATGTCATTTCAAGCTAAGTAGTCAGCAGTGTCCTTCAAGTGAGAAAGAAAAACAGGAAATGAAGAATTGAAAGTCTCATGTATGTCATGGTGTACACTAGGCCAGATTTAGCTCATGCAGTTGGAGTCGTTAGTCGATTTCTTTCAAACCCAGGAAATAAGCATTGGGTAGCAGTGAAGTGGATTCTTAGATATCTCAAAGATATCTCTAAGATATGTCTATGTTTTGGAAATGGTGAATGTCTGCTTGATGGTTTCACCGATGCAGATATGGCTGGTGACATTGATTCTAAGAAGTCTACTTCAAGTTATCTTATTACTTATGCAGGATGAGCAGTGTCATGGCAATCCATATTACAAAAGTGTGTTGCATTGTCTACGATTGAGGCCAAGTACATTGCTATTACCGAAGCTTGCAAAGAAGTCTTATGGATGAAACAGTTCCTACAAGAATTGGGCCAGAAGCAAGAGAAGTTTATCCTCTATTGCGGTAGTCAGAGCGCCATACATCTAAGTAAGAATTCTTTCTTTCACTCTCGTTCTAAACATATTGATGTTAGATATCATTGGATTCGAGATGTGTTGGAAATGAAGTTGTTACAGATTGAGAAGATCTATACCGATAACAATGGGTCGAATATGATTACAAAGCCTATGACTAGAGAGAAGCTTGCCACCTGTAGAGAGATTGCAGGTATGGGGGAGCCCGGCGTCAGAGAAATAAGGGCTTGTAAGGAAACTGCTCGACAGACCAATATGTCCGCCTTCAAAAGTAAGGGGGTCGAGAAAGTTTTTCAGATCACAGAGAAGAGCCGAAGAAAGAAGAAGAAGGAAAATAGAGTTATAGCAATCAAAGCTAGTGGAAGAGGAAGAAAATACAGAGGTTCACGCAGCTCGAAACCCCAATCAAAGGGGGAATCCCCATAATATAGGGATTCGATTTAGTCAACTAAACAGAATCTCAATCAATCTCAAACTCCTTAATTTCAGTAATCGTCTTTCAATTAGACTGAAATTCTTAGGGATGTAATTTAGCCCCTAGATCAATATCATCCTATCCTCAATTCAAGTTTTTACCATATACTTTTAAAAAAAAAAAAAATCTGACACATTTACGTGTCAGAGGACTATCGGGACCAACTGAGATTAAATCATATAATGGAGATTATTTTTATAATTGTTATTTTTTAAAAAATAATTTTTAAATAAATTCTAACTATCCATCATCTTAAAAATAAAGAGATGAAATTTTTTTTTTATATTTTTTATATTTTTATTTAATAAAATAAAAATTAAAAAGCATGAAAAGACGAAAATAACCCTTTGTATGTTAAGTTTGACTAAAGTTGATTAATGGCAAAAGATGTCTTTATCAATAAACCCAAAAGTTGACTCCGCCTGTAATTGAGCAAACCTCAGGGAATGCAGGCATTATTTACTCGGTCAAAATGAACAATAGGCCCAAAGTTCAAGCATACAATCCAAGCCACTAAATACGACCTTGTATTTAGATTATTCGTTCCAATCAATTGAGTTATTGGATCATTATTTGGTCTTTAATTACCACATGAGGTGTAGGGGGAGATTTGTTGGGTTTGGTCCACTCACATGTGGGGCATACCATTTGGGTTGCCCAAAAGAGACAAATGTGTGTATGTGTGTGTGTTTTTGGTCGGTCAAAGCAAATAAAAGAAGAAAATAAAGAGGTGCAGCAGGAAAAAGAAAACAGAGAGAGCAGCGGAAACCGAGAGAGAGAGAGAGAAAGAAAAGGGAAAAGAAAAATGTGGGTTTTGGCTTCTAGTTTCCAAGATCCAACGGTGGATCTTTCTTCGATCTTCCCAAAACTTCAGTATACTGTTTGTGACGACTTAAGCTACGTATCTATCGGCTTGAATAGTTGATTCCTCTCTTGTATTGCTCTATTTGGTAAGAGTATCCAAACTTTGTTTGATGTATTTTAGTTGTAATCCACTTTTAGTATATGTCTCTAGTGTTATCTAGAGAGAAACTTTGTGTAACCCATTATATTCATAACACAAGTTTTAGTGTGGGTGGTTTACCGTTACCTTGTGATTTTTCCCTTCTCATTGGAGGGTTTTCCACGTTAAAAATTGGTTTGTTGATCTTTACTTCATTACTTTGTGATTGTTGCCATTTCATTGCATATTGGTGCTTTGTATAGCGATTGGCTTGTATCCTATTTTTATACACAAAGAGGGAAAAATATTATTGTTCGGTTGTGCTTGTTGATTGGACTTTGGTGTTGTGGACTTTGGTGTTGGAGAATCACGCCATTGTGTAGTTTTCCTAATAGAGATAACTCAATTCATTGGTCAATTTTTTCTTGCAATAAGGACACAACAAATTTGGGACATTAGTCACATACGCATGATAGGAAGGACACGAAAGTCACAATCCAGTGGCATATATCGGAGCTCTAGGATCCAGTGGCATATATCAAAGCAACAGGAAGATTTTGAAACCTGAGGGTTTGAAAATAAATTGGAATCCAGAAGAGCTTAACAACATTCATAATTATATTCAAGAATTAATTAATGGTGCTTCACTGTTTTCAATTGTTGCTCAATACCAACTATCATCATCTTAACTATATACTTTTTTTTCCTACCATTTTGCATTGGAAACCCACGCACAATAGCATGCAGCAAATGCCTTTTTTTTGGTTTCTTTGAAATCGGACACTAGTTAGATGAATAGTCTGTTGTGACATGACGTTATCAATCACTATAAGCACGTTCAGATAGCAACTCTTACTAAAATGAATTCTCCCACATTTTGTGATTTTACAAACAAATTTGGGACTCAGGTTAGGGTTCTATCAGACTATAAGTACGGGTTTGATATCAACGATCATACACTAGATCTTTCTAACACTTTGTAAATTTATAGACAAATGTGAGATTCCAACAGCTATCACCGCGGTCCACGGAAGTGAAAAGGAAATTGCACAGCTACTTTGAAAATATTGATGTACATGTAAGGAGAATAAATATAACTTTTTTATTTATATTTTCAATTCTTAACATGTCAACATTTTCATTGACATAAGAAGTTAGTATATTAAACAGAGGAACAAGGGTAATGCTTTGAAACCAAGTTATCTTCATTACAATACAATTACAATCTAATAATAATTCCTGACGAAAACCCTTGTTAAAGCATTCTTGTATTCCATAGATTCCTTCAACAGCTTAAGACCCTGACAAGAAAAGCAAACAAATATAAATGCCTCAGGTTTTGTATATATTTTATGTATACAAAAAAAAAAAAAATTTTAAAAATGGAAGTAATAGGTTGATGATTGATTGATTCTTACCTCATCGACGCCAAAAACAACAACCTTCTCCTTTGGTGCACGAACATTTTGACATTAAATTCATTAAGCAAATCAATGGAAGAAATAGTCGACACAGGTTTCACCTCCAAATTATCCAACACCATGTATGTCACCACACCCTTCACGAAACCTGCCTCTACATTTGAACCGCCAGTAGTACTTGTGCTTGTAGGAGCAGAATCAACAAAGAACCCCTCAGTGGTCATTTTTCTCCTGCAATGAGGACACATATAGCTTGGAGGATAAGACAAATGTTTAGAGTCATAAGAACATATACAAACCTTCCTGGTCATGGGCTGATCAGACAGCAAAAGTGGGGTTTCATTGGCAGATAGAAGATGTCACGACCCGGGCCCTAGGCCGTGGCAGAGTTGTAAATAAAATCAATAGTTTCTAACTTGACTTTATTAAAATTTCATAAAAACCACGATTAATTTCTTTGGATACTCCGGAGTATCAAACAAAATGTAAATCTGTTTACAAACAAAAATATTTCAAAAGTCATCACAAAATAACCCCACAGATATGTGATCACCGGTTAGAATTCATGGATTCAATTTCCAAGATAATAATCATACTGAAACATGCATCAATCATGAAGTCTTAATCATCCACAACTAAAAGATTTGCACATCAACATACATAACTCATAAACTAAGTTATCTCAACATTGTTATAGGTCCATAACAAGTATAAATCTTTTAATCTATACAAATATCAAATAACATAAATTTAATCACTAATTTCAGAAATCTAATCCTTAGATCTCACAAACCTTCGCCCACTTCAATTAACGATCTTCTAATCCGCGTTGGGCGCTCCTTAGGGGGAAAAAAAATAAAAAGGGGTGAGCTAAAGCTCAGTAGGGTCTAATCCCCGATAATGTATGTGGAAAACATCATTTTTATAAAGTCATGGGATAATCCTGCATGGTTAAATACGTTGACAAAATTTAAAGTAAACAGTAACACTTTCTTTCAGAAAGCAATATTAACACGTCTGCTAGTCATACCTGATGGCCTATCATTTTAAATAAAACATTCATACTTGAGATAAAAACATTTGGCTCACTGTAACCCTAGTATCAACCTCACATACAAGGTGAACGTACCAGAAAATACCCTGCGCAGTACCCCGACATAAAGTCGTATAATAACATATAATATAATATAATGACTAGGACGGTTACCATTTCAAAATCACCAAACAATTTAAATAAATTCACCATGCATCCCATATGTAAACTCATCATTAGTTTTAATAAAATTTTGGCAGCATAACGGCTATTTTTATAAAAACCCCAAAATGCAAAACCTGTATAAAAATCATATTTCCAACACAATTCATTCCAATTTATTTCTCAAATCAATTCCACAATTTAAATAAGGATTTCCTCAAACTTTGACAATCAATTTATATCCAAACCTTATAGGAAAAATATTCTAAAAATTTAAGTTTGAAACCCCTACCTCGTGTAAGCTACCAGTTACTTGCAGTGGCCTCGATTTCAAGCCTAATTATCCCGATCGGTAAAACCTACATGAGAATATAATTATTTAATTTATATACGGCGGCCATATAATAAAATTAACCTCAAAATAATATCATACACTTAAAACGAGTCCGTAAATGGGTTCGGAATCAAATTCTAAGTTCATGAGGTCGGAAACTTACCCCCGCAGTACGTGGCGGCCGGCGGCGACTTTCTGGTGACTTTTCGGCGACCTCCAAAAATGGCCGGGTTTTGTTCATCTCGTCTCCCTCGTCAATGTTTATAATTGTGGCCGAAGTGGAAAATGGATAGAATCGCCGGAATCGGAGGATTTCTGAATTGAAAAATCCCTCACTTT
The DNA here is from genome assembly GCA_003430845.1 of Xanthoceras sorbifolium. Lineage (NCBI taxonomy): Eukaryota > Viridiplantae > Streptophyta > Magnoliopsida > Sapindales > Sapindaceae > Xanthoceras > Xanthoceras sorbifolium. The sequence goes on from CM010614.1 coordinate 17,054,086, forward strand.
CTCCACCAAATCGGAGACTCAAACGGCTATGAAAATCTTCAAAGTTGGTACCAATAGATTCTATGTTGCAAGAGCTTTCTATTGGTACCAAGAACGATCGAAACGGAGGCCGGATGTGCCCGGAAATCGAAGTCAAAGTTGGCGAAAAATAATGGAGAAAATGAACAAAAATAGAGTCTGGATCGCGCGAGGAAGAAGATGAACAATTATATAGAAGTGTAAAACTTCCGTTTTGTCCCTCACTTTTATCAATTTACAATTTTAATTGATAACTGCCAAAAATATATCTTTTAAGTCCTCACAAATTCTTCAAAAGTTTTCAAAAGATCTCAAATACGCCCTTCATAATAATTTAAAATAAATTTTAAAAATGAGATTTTACATTCCACTCTCCTTAAAAGAATTTCGTCCTGAAATTCAAAGTACAACCTCAAGCTGAATCTTAAACAAGTGAGGGTATTTATTATACATTTCATATTCTAACTCCTAAGTAGCCTCATCTCCCGTATGATTTTGCCACAGCACTTTAACTATACGGATTTCTCGATTTCGCAGCACTTTGATCTCTCTCGCCAAGATCCGTACGGGTTGTTCCTCATATGTCACATCTTCTCTTAGAGGAATCTCCGAGTGGGGAACAATGTGAGATGGGTCTGCGGTGTACTTTCTCAACATGGACACGTGAAAGACATTATGAACGTGTCCCAACTGAGCTAGCAAATTTAAGCGATAAGCAACCTGCCCAACTCTCTCGATAATCTCAAATGGTCCGATGTATCGAGGAGCTAACTTGCCTTTAACTCCAAATCGAGTCACACCTCGCATAGGTGTCACTTTCAAGAAAACATAGTCACCAATCTCATATTCCACCTCACGACGGTGAAGATCAGCATAACTCTTTTGGCGACTCTGGACCACTTTAAGCATTTCTTGAATACTCCTTACTTTGTTCGTAGTCTCTTCAATAATCTCTGGCCCAATAGTAATCCGCTCGTCTAGTTCAGCCCAACACGAAGGTAACCTACAAGGCCTTCCATAAAGAGCCTCATACGGGGCCATACCGATACTAGCCTGATAGCTATTGTTATAAGCAAATTCCACCAAAGGTAGGTGCTCGCCCCAATTCCCTCCAAAGTCCAATATATAAAAACAGAGCATATCCTCCAATATCTGAATAGTCCTCTCAGACTGTCCATCAGTTTGGGGATGATGGGCGGTACTAAGGTTCAATTCAATCCCTAAGGCAGTCTGTAAGGCTATCCAAAATCTAGAAGTGAAACGTGGGTCTCTATCTGAAATAATGCCGGAGGGTACACCATGTAACCGAACAATATTCTCCACATAGAGTCTGGCTAACTTATTAAGCTTATAGTCCTTCCTTATAGGTATGAAGTGGGCTGTTTTTGTTAGCCGATCCACAATAACCCATATTGCATCATGTCTCTGTGGAGTCAACGGTAATCCTGTCACGAAGTCCATGGAAATCTTATTCCATTTCCAATCAGGAATTGGTAATGGTTAGAGTAACCCTGACGGTCGTTGATGTTCAGCTTTCACCTGTTGGCATACCATACATGTAACACCCCCTGACCCGACCTGTCTGGATCGACCCAGGGAGAGTTACCGGGTTTTCAAAACTTTCTTAATTCACTTTATAATCTGAAAACCATATAATTTATAATTTAAAAACCTTTTTTAATGAGCCCATCAAACCAGTTTTAAAAATTTCGGCAGAGTTTCCTTTGTTTTTCGAATTTCCCAAAACCTGTTTTTAGTAAAAATCAAATCAAATAAAATCCACAACAACACTTCAAATCTGCTTTCAATCAAATGCGCACTCTGCCGTTTAGTGCGACTTCCAAATAGAATAAACTAGTTCATAATTCCTTATGTACAGTCCTTGGGAAATGAAAAACAGAAATCAGAAAACAATTAATTAATTTCAAAATATAATTATATACCATATTTACATATTCATGTATATGCATGCATAATTAATTATATTATACATAAATATGACTACCCAAACTGTGGTGACTCTGAATCTCTGCCTGCAACTCTCCCCTCTTCAGTCTTTCTCTCTTTCTCCACTGATATCCTTGGTACCTACGCGTTATAAAAACAAACTAACGCGCTAAGCAATAATGCTTAGTGGGTGTACACTAAAATAATTTGCTATATATATAATATAAAACAGTATATCTAAAATAGTAGATTGTAAATTCAGAAATTCAGAAAGATCTATAATTAAAACAATACTCTTAACTTCAGAATTTCAGAATATATCCATAAAATAAACGTGATATTTCATTTATTGAAACGATATAAACACGAAGTAATTCAAAAGTTTCTGGGTTTCAATTTCAATATCATTTCTTTGTTGTCTATATCATTTTCTGAATATCAGTTCTCAATTGAGCCCATGATACATAATAGGGTCTACAGGACTGGATTACGGGTTTTACAGTCGGGTTTCCCATCTCATAAGAAATGGTATCCCTATATAAACAGTCGATTTCTTATTTCACAAGGAAATAGTATCCATATAATCTCACAGTCGGTTTCCCATTTCAAAATGAAATGGTATCCGTATTTCACAGTCGGTTTTCCATTTCACAAGGAAATGGTATCCGTATAATTAACATCAGAGGCAATCATAAATCACGGTGCAGTACTGCCATATATTCATCCAATTGACATGTCAATCTCCTATATCCATATATCCCTCTACATATATCAGGGCCGTTATTCAGAGTTTTCCAATGAATTCATTTATTCCGAAAATCAACAAATATAAGCTTCAATCAAAATCAATAATTAGAAAACCAACAATATTCATAAACAATAGTTGAAAATTAGGTTTTGGAAATATACACTTATATTCAAAATTCCAAAATTTCATAATATTGCACAATCAAGTGCAACAATATACATAAGTAAAATACGAATATATATATATATAATCAATACGAGTTTATAAAATCCAGAAATATATTTCCAAACTTACTAACTCAAAACACATATAAAAAATAGTTGTAGAAACGAGTGTACACCAACCTGGATACCGGTTTACAACAGTTTTCTTTCTGGATTTTCCTTTTTCCTTTTTTTCTTTCTTCCTCCTCTTTCATTTCTCCTTCTCTTTTCTTCCTTTTCTTTTCTTCTTCTTTCCCTTCTCTTCTTCTTCTTCTCTTCTTCCTCTTCTTCTTCTTCTTCTCTCTCTTCCTTTTTCTCTCTTTTTCTTTCTTTCTTTTCTTTTCTTTCCTTTCTTTCTCCTCTCACAATTTCTTCTTCTTCTTTTCTGTTTGGCTTCCTCGAGAAGCTTTCTCTTCTTTTTTTTATATAAATTCAGTCATCGCGACCGTCGTTTGGTCGCGCCACATGGTCGCGGTACTCACTAGAGACGTTCCACCGCTTTCATCGCGGTACCATGGTCGTGCTGGTGGTCGCGTTGCTCACTGCCAAAATTTGATATTTTTCACCGCGAGCTAGTCAACGCGATCTGTGGTCGCGGTGCTCACTGCCAAGAATCACCCTTTTTCACCGCGAGCGACTCATCGCGATCTCAGGTCGCGGTGAGTGGTCGCGATACTCACTGTCCCAGTTTTCACTCTTCTCTTCGTGCATCATTTTCGACCGTTCAAATTGGTCCACTTGAAAATCATAAAAATAAACATACATTTAATTACGTTTTACACCCCTCAAATCCTAAATTTTTATATCCATATTTTCAAAATCAATTATTCGAAATCCGGGATGTTACAATACACTTAGCAACAAATTCAGCTACCTCTCGTTTTATTCCGGTCCACCAGTATTGTCTCTTGAGATCATGATACATCTTTGTGCTACCTGGATGCACCACAAACTTAGACTTATGGGCCTCAACCAACACATCTTTTCTAAGTTCCGGATCGTTGGCAACTACCACTTTTCCTTTATAATAAATAAATCCATCTGCCTTAATTTCCCAACCCTCTAGATGCTCACCATTTATCAAACGATTCCACAGAGTTCTCAATTCTACATTCTGCCATTGACTCTGCTTAACACGTTGCATGACACTAGGTGTAGCCACCACATTGTAAACACCAGTTGTTACCTCGTCTTCTTGTAAACACAGATCATAATCTCCAATGACCATAGTTCTCTTCCAATCCTCCAATGCCAAATTGGCCAAAATTCCATAAGATTTTCTACTCAAGGCATCTGCAACCACATTTGCCTTGCCAGGGTGATATTGAAGATTAAAATCATAATCCCCGGCAACGGCGCCAAAAACTTGATACGCCTTTTTTTGTACCCGCAAGTATACGGGTTCGGCACAAGTAATAAAATGATGAGTAAATTATCGTCTCCACAGGGATATTTAGGCGTTGAGTACTAAAATTAACCAAGCCTATTTCTATTTGGATAATTGAAAGGTTTAAAAGAACGAATTAAAAGATAAAATATAAAGACATAAAACTAAAGCAAACAACCAATATGAGAGATTAGTTAGGGTATTTGAATTCACCTAATCCATCCAATTAAATTCCATAAAAGCACATTGTTGTAGTTTAATTATTCATGAAGATAACCGTGTTCATCTAAATTATCCAAAGTCGCCTCTCGAGGTAAATCAGATCTATTCCACATATACTATTATCCTATCTCTCGATGGTATATCCAAGTGCATGAGAATGCATTAGTCATAATAAACACCCTATGTGATCACACAAGCAAATTAGTGTATCTCTATCTAATTCTACTTGTGGTGGACATTACATCGAGCACGTGGTGGGCGTCTCCTCTCGGTACATAACACACAACCAATTTATCATCTAAATGTAGGCCTTCACATTCAAAAGCATTAAGCACAATAATACCACTCAACAACACAATAATCAACCACAATAAATTAAACAATCAATTCATTCAATCATCATAGAATAAGATCCATCAAAACCCTAACTTACAAGTTTAGTTCATAATTAAGATTTACAATTATAAAACTAAATTACATTAACTAAAATAATTAAAATAAAGCGAGACGGATTAAATGGAAGATAATGTTATGTGGTCACACGGTCCCAATCACAGAAATGGAATACATATAGATTATTATTAAACACATAATATCATGAAATAATATAAAAATATATTTATAATCAATAACTCACAAAATCCGATTATAGTTCGGAAAATCACCTAACAAGAGTTCTAACAACTCATTATCATTAATGAACAATCAAAGGAAGAATAATGAAATGAAATACAACCCATCGAAGCTCTCAAGAGTCGAAATCCCGCTTTGGTCGGGCTGGAGTTTCTTCGCTTTCGATCTTCATCTTCTTCGATGAACAATCACGAAACTAGAGATGTGTTGGTGTTTTGTGGTGTTGGGTTGTGTTTTGGAGGAGCAAAATGGGTGAAGAATCACCATTGGAGCAGCTTGAGAGCTGCTGGAACTGCACCTCGACGAATCCTCTCCCCTTCTCCTCACTTTCTTCTTATAGCAGCGCATTAGGGCTGCTGATTTTTAACAACCGCGAGCATCACCGCTACCAGCGGTCGCACCGCTTGGTCACGGTGTCTACTGGTCTAGTTGGAGCTTCTGCACCGTAAGCGGGGATGGGTCGCGCTGATCCTCGCGTTGCTCACTGGTCAGCCTGGTTTCTGCACCGCGAGCTGCACACACGAGCACATGTCACGCTCGATTCCTCGTGCTACACACTGCTTGGCTTTCTTCTTCTCCACCTCGAGCTACACACGTGAGCACAGGTCGCGGTCTTCCTTGCGCTACTCACTGGCCTGCTGGTTCATCTTCACCGCTAGCTGGCGGATGCGAGTAAAGGTTGCGTTTCCTGCTGGAGCAATTTCCTTCTTCACGCGAGAAGCTGCTGGTTTTGGTTTTCTTCCATATGCACAGCTCTTGACTTCAATTTCTTCATGCAATAGACAGCAGCTGGATTGCCATGTAATCTTTCTTCTCATGCATAAATTAATCAGCAGCTCTCTCTCAAGCATGTGACAGCTGTTGCTTCTGATTTTCTTCTTCACGCGAGCAGCTGCTAGTTCTTGCATGAGAAATGGCAGCTCCAATCAATTGAATTTCTGCATGTGGGCCAAGTGACATGCTAAAGTGGCGATCTCATCTGTGCAAGCACATGCAAGTTACTGAATGTGGTCAGCTATGTATAGTTTGCTGCATGTGCATTTCAAAATTCTTATCTTCTTTTGCACGATGAAAAAGCAATTGCACATGGCTGCAATACTATTTTATTCTTCAAGTGCAAACCACTTTTGTTTTCTTTCATGCAAACAGCTGGTTCTTTTGTTTTATTTTATTCTCTTTGCCAAACATTGCTTTACTTTTCCACGTGCAGCAACTTTCAATTCAAAAGCTTGGCTTTCATCCAATAAGTCCATGGCTTTTCTACCATTTGATCCTAGCAATGTGTTGTAATTTCATATGCTCCCCCAAAGTATCCGAATTGCATGGTTTCGCCTCGAATCTTCGAATATTCGCATTAATTCACGAGACTCTCCTGAAATCTGCACATTCTCACAAAACACATTAAACTTACCAAAAATACTCAAAAATACAATTAAAAGATATGGTTTAAGCGATATAAAAATACAACAATTATTGACCGATCACCAGGGTGATACTGAAGGTTAAAATCATAATCCTCCATGTACTCAATCCATCTCCTTTGCCTCAAATTTAGATCCCGCTGGGTAAAAATATATTTCAGACTTTTCAGACTTTTATGATCTGAATAGATGTCAAACTTTACTCCATTAAGGTAACACCTCCAAATTTTTAATGCAAAAATCACAGCGGTAAGCTCCAAATCATGGGTAGGGTATTTCTTCTCATGCGGTTTCAATTGACGGGAGGCGTAAGCCACTACCTTTCCGCCTTGCATCATAACACCACCTAAACCAGTACCTGAGGCCTCCGTGTATACTACATAGGGTTCATTGATATCCGGTACTGTAAGGACAGATGATGTGGTTAATCTTTGCTTCAATTCCATAAATGAGGCTTCACAATCTCTTTACATTTTTCCTCATCAATTGGGTCAATGGCATAGCAATCCTTGAAAAGTTCTCAACGAAACGGCGATAATAACCAGCTAGGCCAAGAAAACTACGAACTTCTATCATGTTTGTTAGTCTCTCCCATTGAAGGACAGCTTCCACCTTTGCAGGATCCACAGATATTCCTTCTTGGGAGATCATATGACCCAAGAACCTGACTTTGGTCAACCAGAAATCACATTTGTCTTTCTTAGCATAGAGCTAATTCTTTCAAAGTGTCTGCAGGACTATATTCAAATGCTATACATGTTCTCCACAAGTTTTGGAATAAACCAAAATGTCATCAATAAACACCACCACAAATTTATCCAGGTAAGGCCTGAAACTTCGATTCATGAGGTCCATAAAAGCTGCAGGAGCATTAGTTAACCCAAACGGCATAACAAGGAACTCAAAATGACCATAACAGGTCTAAAAGGCCATTTTAGGAATATCTTCTGCCCGAACCTTCAATTGGTGATAGCCGGATCTCAAATCAATCTTCGAGAAGAATTTTGATCCTCCGAGTTGATCAAACAACTCATCTATCCTGGGTAAGGGATAATTATCTTTACTGTCACTTGGTTCAACTTTCGATAGTCTACACAAAGTCTCAGAGAACCGTCAGTTTTCTTTGCAAACAAAACAGGATCTCCCCATTGAGAGGTATTCTCCCGAATAAATCCCTTTTCTAAGAGCTCTTCTAATTGTTTCCGTAATTCCACTAGTTCTGCTGGGGCCATACGATATGGAGTTGTGAAAATTGGTTGAGCCCTGGGAACTAGATTAATACAGAACTCAATCTCTCTATTTGGTGGCAACCCTAGTAACTCTTCAGGAAATACATCTGGGTACTCATCAACCACGTATACCTAGGAATACTGGTTTACCTTACTTGTCTCCTCGTGAATGGCAAATACACTACCATAGGTTTCCAATCTTTTCTTTCCACCAAATAAAGTCTTTAAAATTGGACTTAGCTGTTTTATACCCTGAGTCGCTTGATAAACAACCTTGTCATTCTTTGTGTAAAGTATCACCCTTTTATTGTAATAATCGATTTATGCTTGGTATTTAGTTAACCAATCCATACCGAAAATCACATCAAATTGTCCCATGGGTATCACAATCAAATCATCAGAAAATCGCTTGTCATCAATTCTAATGCTCACTGATTTACAATATATTGTTAAATCATGAGTTTTTCCCAATGGGGTTTCCAAACTCAATGGCATGTTAAGATTCTCAAAACCCAACCCCAAAGTATTTGCAAACAACAAAGAAATGAAAGAATGTGATGCACCAGTGTCGAACAAAGCATGAGCCCAAGAACGAGAAATTAGAACCATACCATCAATCACCCCTCTGCCCAAGTGATCATACTTCTCTTCAGCTGTGGTAGCATAAGCCTATCCGGTGCCCCTTCCTTTTCCTTTTCCCTTTCCTGGGCTGCCCCCACTAGCATTAGAACCCATGTTGTAGCTTGAAGTGTCACGGCTCCCAGATGCTTGTGGAACCTGAAAATTTTGAGGAACATTCTGGCCAAATCCCAAAGTAGGTGCACGGTATTGATGTTGGTATTGCGGAACATACTGGCACTGTGGGTCAGGAGAGGCAAAGGCTGGAGATGATGCATGGGACGGATTATGCATAGGTTGGCCCTAGAAGGAAGCCGAATCTCAATGGCTCCCTGAGGCTCCTCCACCAGATGATTGGGACCTTCGCGGATATGGACAAGCCTTCTTCAAATGACCCTGATGTCCGCAATTATAACAGTTTCCACTCTGTCTGGAAGACCCGCTACTTATGCCACTCCCACTAGTAGCATAATTAGGGCCACACCACCCTTCTTGATTTTTCTTGGTCACTTTCCTGTCCCTACTGTCGGAAGGTTGATTCCTGGGAGGCTGGATATCCCTGAAGTTTGTTTCAGCTAGAATGGCGCAGCCAAACAATCGGTTAGCTTTCTGAACTCTTATGTATAGATCTTGTTCCGTATCGTCGGTCTGAGACGCATTAGAAACTTTGACAATAGCAGTGACTCGTCGGCCCTTCCAGCATACTGGGATAACTCCATGAACCTGGTATAATATTCATTTATAGTCATCCCCCCTTGCTCAATATTCTCAAATATATCTGCTAACATCCTTCTATGGCCTGCATTAAAATAATTGTCACAGAATAACCCCTCAAAGACTTCCCAGTCAGCACCGGTCATGTCTCGTTGAATTGTCAAATTTTTCCACCATATAACAGCATCACCGATCAACCTGTAAACAGTAAAATCCACCCAGAACTCACTAGGCGTATCAACTTCAGAAAAGGCCTTCTTGATTGCCTTCAACCATCTATCTGCAGTAATATGATCTTGCCTGCAGTCAAAGTAGGTATCAAATATGATGAACACTTAAATTTGTATAATAATAAAGGTTAAAACCATTATTTTATACTGTTAGTGTCATCAAATTACCTAACTTGTTTATAACTGCATTTAATTGTTAAACTTTCTATTTTGATGCAGGTTCAGTGTAATGGGCATAACTTTGCACTCAAATATCCAATCACTACGTTCTTGATAGTGTTGGAAAGATAAATCATAGCCCTATAAGTTTGGTTTGTAAATTCTTGTCAGATTTGGACTCCTTTGAAGACAAATATTGGATTATCTTGGGCTGGTTTGCATGGCCGCGTACATTGGGCAGTCTTCACTCGTTGGGCCATAACATTCTCCAAAAAATTCCAAATATTATGAGTCTTATCATTCCAGAAAGATAAGAGAATTATCTACAACTTTAATGTTTATCACGAGATCAAATGTTCAAAGGAACGGTACCTAATTCGGTGGACAATTCGGTACATGTGTGGAAGACACCAAAGTTGACAACTTTACCTTACCAAATTCAATCAACTTGCATTAATTTAGTCCTACCATTTTTGACTTGTTTTCATCTCAATGTGTCTATAAATAGAGGTCTTGTAAAAGCTTGAGGGCAGCTTGAGTTCCTTGCCAAGTGCACCTTACATTGTTGTATTGTTGAACTTTTATGATAATCTAATTTCTCTCTTGCTCATTTTATTTCTTCTACTTGTTTTCTTTCTTCTATCATGAGTAGCTAAATTCTCTTTTTGCTAAGGTGAAGAGTGAAGCTCTTGGTATGTGAATAAAGATTTATTTAACTCTTAATATGATCTTAAAGTTTATATTCATTTGTATAAATTTATCTACATGCTTTATATTACTTTTCTTATTGAATTGAATTGAATTGTTATCTCTTACTCTTATGTGAAGTGAGGATCTTGACTTATTGTAGACAATTCTTGGCACAATGAATACTTGAATCCGTCTAGAACCGCATAGTTATACCTGCACCTCTGACCAAGGATTCTTAATTCATTGTAGACAAACAACACCATAAATACTTGAATCTGTCTAGAACCGCATGGTTATACCTGCATCTGGCAAAGGAATCTTGATTTATGGTAGTTGATTGGCACAATAAGTACTTGAACCCATTTAACATAAGACGTGTAGAGTATCCATTGTAATATAACTAAAAGAAAAGAAATATAGCTTGATAGATATGTAAAGAACTTAAATGGTCTAACTTTCGATTGGAACCTCCTTTGTGTGTGGATTCCAATTGAGTGATAAAAAGGAGTTAAATATAACTTAAACCATATACCAAGAGTGGAACCTCTAACCTTAGCATATTTTAATTTAATTTGTTTCACCATTATACCTACCTTCATTTATTTTCTTTCCTATTATATTCTCCTTGTAGATTTTTGTTGGTTTTTGCAAGATCTAAATCTTCTTCCTCGTGGATCGACCCCGGTCTCACCGGGTTAATTTATTGCTTCGACACTCCTGCACTTGGGAGTAAAAATCTATTTTCTGGACGTGTCAAAATATCCGACAGAAATCCCTAAGTCTTTCATTCTTGTCCTTCACATGGACAGTTTGTGTGGCAGACATCCTCATAACTGCTTCCAAAAGATTGACCACTTGCTCGTTAGTGGGTTGCGGTGGTGGTGGAGGTGGTGTGTCAGTCCTAGATTCCTGCCCTCGGGTTCTCCTTCTCGGAGGCATCTTTCAAGCCTATAATTTAAATATCAAATCATCAGCAATTAGTGATGCATGTTTAGTGAAATACCATCCATTCATACTAGTAGGTGTCACATTCTGAGATTTAAAAACCAAAAGCTCTGATACCATTTTTCTGTCACGACCCGGGCCCTAGGCCGTGGTAGAGTTATAAATAAAATCAATAATTTCTAACATGACTTTATTAAAATTTCATAAAAACCACGATTAATTTCTTTGGATACTCCGAAGTATCAAATAAAACGTAAATCTGTTTACAAACAAAAATATTTCAAAATTTCAAAAGTCATCACAAAATAACCCCACAGATATGTGATCACCAGTTAGAATTCATGGATTCAATTTCCAAGATAATAATCATACTGAAACATGCATCAATCATGAAGTCCTAATCATCCACAACTAAAAGATTTGCACATCAACATACATAACTCATAAATTGAGTTATCTCAACATTGTTATAGGTCCATAACAAGTACAACCAGACCCAGACATCCCTTTTTTATCAAGTCCTAATCATATTCAATAAACTTTATATTAATTATATTCCTTTTTTATTTAATAAATTTTGTTTATACCTTATTCAATTAAATTTATCCCAATTGTATCCCTTTTTAATATTTAATAATTTTGTTTAATTTATATTTATTTTAAATTAATTGTTTTTTATTTTAAACTATTTTCCATCTTCACCCAATCCAACCAGACCCAGACATCCTTCATAGTCACCACATTCCAAGCCCACAGGTTCAAGCCCAACTCTTACTGGACAAATATGATAAGCCCATTAATGTCATTGCCTACATTGATACTGGCGCTTATAAATCCATGATAGATCCCAAGGTCCTTCCCTCTCAGTATTAGACTCCTCATGTCCAACACTTCAAAGCCGCTAATGGTGAACTGTTCACCACAAAACTTATCACTAAGAAACGTATTGGTGTTAAGTTCTTCCCTGATTGTGTTATCTGGTCAAAGTTAATTGGCAGTCCATTACCTGGCAAAGATTTACTCTTGGGATGGGATACCTATTGCTTATTTGACAAGCTCAGAATACTTCCCTCTGGAATTCGTTACAAAAGAGATTTCAAACCTTTCACCACAGATTCCAAAGTATTCTCTATTCAAGATGGTCCTCCCTCTTTTGAACCTTTTAAGACAACACTGCTGTCTCATTGTGCTGATAACTATGCCTTGTTTACACATCCGAATCCACTTTGGCATAATGTTGATTTCTTTATTAAGCTTCCTTTTAAGCTTAATGAAGATATTAACCCTACCAAAGCCTCTCATCCTAGCATGTCCCCTTCAGATCTTCTCTTGGCCCGACAAGAATGTAAAGCCCTTTTGACACGAGGCCTTATTGAGCCCACATCCTCTTCTTGGGCTTGTCAAGCGTTTTATGTTGAAAAGAGATCTGAAAAACTTCGGGGAAAAAAGAGACTTGTTATTGACTACAAACCTTTAAACAGCTTTCTACATGATGACAAGTTCCCTTTACCAAAAACCTCTACCCTTTTGGTCCATTTAGCCAATGCCCATTTATTTTCAAAGTTTGATCTTAAAAGTGCTTTTTGGCAATTGGGTATTCATCCTCCAAACCAGCCCAAGACTGCTTTTTGCATTCCAAATGCCCAGTACCAATGGAAAGTCTTACCCTTTAGGCTTAAGACTGCTCCTTCTCTTTTTCAAAAGGCTATGACCCTCATTTTTCATCCTATTCTCCATAGTACTCTCATCTACATTGATGATATCCTTCTTTTCAGTCCCATAGAAGAAGCTCACAGATCTCTTCTGTCACAGTTTTGTGACATCATCCAACAGTATGGCATAATGCTTTCTGAAAAGAAAAGCTTTATTGCTCAACAGGAAATTTATTTTTTGGGTATGCATATTTCTCATGGCAAGTATTCACCTAGCCCACATATTGCCCATGAATTATTAAAGTTTCCTGACTCCAACCTTTCTCGTGAACAAATTCAACAATTTCTTGGCACAGTCAATTATATCCGTGATTTTCTCCCACATGTGTCCACATACACTTCACCCTTATCTAGTCTCCTAAAAACAACACCTTCTCCCTGGGGTCCAGTTCATACTACAACTGTCCTTCATCTCAAAAAGATAGCTCAACAGCGCCCTCCATTCTACATCCCATCAGATGGTCTTCGCATCCTCCAAACTGACGCCTCTGATTGTCATTGGGGTGCATTGCTCTTAGAAGAAAGAGACAAGAAAATATTCTACTGTGCTCATGCCAGTGATTCTTTTAAATCTTCCCAACAATATTATCATACCATCTATAAAGAAATTCTTGCTGTTAAGTATGGGATTGAGAAATTTGATTTCTATCTCCGAGGACATACTTTTAAGGTTGAAATGGACAATTCGTCCTTTCCACGTGTCTTAGAATTCAAAAACAAGATATCTCTTGATCCTTGATCGGTCATTTATCGTTATATATTTACGACCCTTGGATCGTTTCTTTCGATTGTATTTTTGAGTATTATTGGTACGTCTGATGTATTTTGTGAATATGTGCTGATATTAGGTGAGCCCTGTGAATTAATGCCAATACACGATGAGTCGAGGTAAAACCGGGCAAATTGGAACATGTATTCTTAGTATAAGGCATAGGAGCTTATCGAGGAAGCTTTGGTGGATTAAATTGAAAATGTACCATACACGTGAACAGTACCGTACACGTGAATAGTACATGGTGAACAGTAATGCCTCCAAGAACAGTAACCTGACATCTCCTATAAATAGCCCCCATTTTTTAATCAAAAGATATCAAATCAAGAAAGAAAAGGAGAGAGAATCCAACAGAGGTTCGACTAGGCACAATTTGGCAGTCCTTAGCTTCAGCCAAGGGTGGTTTTTCACCCATTCCTCCACTCCAAAACACCATCCAACATCACCACAACACATCAACACATCTCTAGTTGCGATTACATCGATTTTTCATCGAGAGAAGACGAAGAAGAATAAGGAGAAATCTAAGCGGGAAACAAGCAGGTTTCGATTCTCGACTTCATCGAATGGGTTGTATTTGTAACACCCCCTGACCCAAATCATCTTGGACCAAATCAGGGAGCGCTACTATATACTAAAATCTAACTTTTATAAACCATAATTGAAAACTATATTAAAAATATAGTTAAAAATAGTCCAAATAAATTTCTAAAAATCGTGCCAGAGTTTCTTCTGTTTTTCTGACTTTCCAAATCCAAAACCTGTTTACAATTAAAATTCATAAATATCAATTTCCAAATTCTCAAATCAATTTTGCGCACCCTTCCAAATATAGTGCGACTTATCAACCAATTATCACAATATCAGTTAGAAAGATTCAAATAATATAAACATATACTAAAATATTTACATAGCGGAAGCTCCTTAAATATTTACAACAGTTTCTGAATATGCATGTGGTATCAAAATTATATAGGCTTATTACAAACGAACTACCAAAATATATGCAGGAAAGATGTGATTCCGGACTCTGGTTCTGCAATCTCTACTCTTCTCTTTCTTTATCGCCTTTGGAACTTCTGTTTCCTGCGTGCGAGAACACTCAACACGCTAAGCATATTGCTTAGTGGATGTACACAAAATTGTATAGACAAATTTACTCTGTCAAATATGTATATCTATTCGTAATCAAAATATAAATCACATATAAGTAAATCATATATGGGGCTCAAATCAAATCAAATATTCAAAATCAATCAACAGACAGATTTGTCATAATTTCTCAAACGTTTTCATATAACAAATCATTTTTCAGATTGGCTCATGACATACAAAACATAAGTTATTGGACTGGATTACGGGTTGTTCGGCTTCGAACTCACGTCGAACATCAGATCAGAATGGAACACCAATGGAATCACCCGCTGTAAATGTCCCATGACAGAACCCTAAGAAGGGTGGTACAAACAGAATATATCGGCACAGTACTGTTCAGACAGAAACCCAATTGACATGTCAACCTCCTATATCCATATCTATGTTCATACACATCAGAGCCAAAATATTTTCTCCAATCCAATGTCAACATATTTTCTTTCTTTCCGAATAATCGAATTCAATTTCAATACATATCCATATATTTATATGTTTTTTTTTGCAAATTCAAATTTCATCAAATACAATATAACGGAAATATACGAATATATTTATAAATCAATAATCATATGAAATCCATCCAAAATATACTCAAACGTATTTCATAATTTTTTTTCGAATCAAATTGCCCCAAAATTATTTCTTATACATTTCACAATATAATATAATTTAAATCACTTTCAACAATATATTTTCATAACACTATTAGAACCAAATCGTATTCAAATCAAGCCGAAATCGATTTCAAACTATCCATTCTACTCTATATAGTGCAAATAATTCAAAAACGATCAAATTCGAAAATTTCAAAAATTTCTGGAAAACTGGAAAAATTCGAAAACTCGTATATATCGAACCTGAACTATATTCGATAATCAATATAATACAAATAACGCAAATTTAATCAATTTCAATCAATCTGAAATATTCCAAAAATTTCTGGAAAACTGAAAAAATTCCAAAACACGTATATAGCAAATTTAAATTATAATCTATAATCCATATAATTCAAATAACTCAAAAACTCGAAAATTGGACAATTCCGAAAATTTCTGAAAAACTGGAAATTCGAAAAAATACGTGTACACCAAACTTGAAAGCTTCCTCCTTCTCCTTTCCTTCTTCTCTTTCTCTTTTCTTCTTCTTCTTTTCTCCTTCTTTTTCTTCTTCTTTTTCTTCTTTCTCTCTCCTCTCCTCTCCTCTTCTCTTCTCTCGTTCTATGTTTATGTTTCTGTTTCTGTGTTTGTTGAATGAGTTTGAGAGCTTTTGCTCTCTTTGCACCGCTCCACCGCTTTATTTTTTTACAATTTTTGAGTCATCGCGACCTGTATCGCGAGCGGTGGTCGCGCCGCTTTAGTCGCGATGCTCACTGGTCGAAGTTGCCACTTTCATCGGGAGCTGATCATCGCGATATGTGGTCGCGATGACCTGGTCGCGGTGCTCACTTCCAAGAATCACCATTCTTCATCGCGAGCAGCTCATCGCGATCTGTGGTCGCGATGGCCAGATCGCGATACTCACTGCCCCAAATCATCCGTTTCATCGCGAGCTGCTCATCGCGATCCCTGGTCGCGATGAGTGGTCGCGATGCCTACTGTCCAGATTTTCACCCTTTTCTTCGTGCATTGTTTTCGACCATTCAAATTGGCCCATTATGAAACCTAAAAATATACATACATTTAATTACAATTTCCACCCCTCAAATCATAAAAATCATATTCACATATTCAAAATGAATTCAATCATACTTTTCATATGTATTCGAAATTAGGGATGTTACAGTATTACTTCCCTTTTTCCTATCTTTATGTTTAATTGATTGTATGATTGATTAGACTTGTTGTTAGGTGGTTCCGAAAACTATGAACGGATTAGGAAATTTGACTATGTAATATTTTTTATATATTTCAATATATCTTGTTAGACAATTTAATACTATTAATTGATAATTCTTATTGTTTGCATTGTGAAAGTGTTTGCATGAATTTTGAATTATTATTAATAAGGAAATTATAATCATTATGAGACATCAATTGATTGTAATTGAGTTTAGTAAGAGTCTAGCAATGAATTATAGGTTGATTAAGGCATAAAAGTGCTTAATTGACCAAAGAATTATTACTACATTGGGTGTTTGATCGCTTTACTCTAGTACCAATAGGTGAAGTTGATTGAATTCAAATCATCAATGCATGAACTATAATTTGATGAGCCAATATTAGTAAATAGTTCATTTTGAGTATATTATGCTTCATAATAGTCAATGTTTTCTTATCCGGGATTGGGATCGTGTGACCACCTACCATTATCCTCCATATATTCCGTCTCGCTTTACTTTATCGTTTTAGTTAGTTAATTTAGTTTAATTTAGTTTATAAATTAAAATCTCAACCAACCTTGATTTATTTTACCGTTTTAGTATAATCTCTAGTTTTAGAATTAGTACCACCACTTTCTTGTGGATTTGACTCCGTACTGACGAAAATTTTATTACTTCGATACATCCTACACTTGAAATTTATTCCCACGCGTTTGAGCGTGTCAATCCTTTGCTGCTACGTCTCAAATCTTGGTTTGAACGTTATGATTTCCAAACCTCACATATAAAAGGATCTCAAAACATCATCCCTGATATGCTCTCTCGACCTCAACCTATCCAGCTCCTCTCTAAAATTTCTATCATTCTAGTCATTTACACTATTTCTCTTGCAATTGCTGAACCCTTCTTTACTCCTCCTGATATTCTCAACCTCCCAGCAAAATAACTTCTCTCCTTTCCACCAGATCTTAGTAGCTTACCTAATTCTTCTCTACACCCTACCTCCCAAGAAATTAAACTTTTTGCTTCAGGACATCTCTATCGTTATCTCTCTCTTATTCATGCTGACAATGATTCTCATCATGTCTCTAGCCATAATAAACCTTTCATTTCACCTTTCCACCTAAGTCCTTCAAACTTTTCCCCAAACACTATTTGGTATCTCTGGTGCCTCTCTGTTCTTTACTTACATCCTATTGTTTTACCTCTCATGTCTACATACCAACACCTCCATGATCCCACCAATGATGACTCTCTCCTATGGACTTTCTACAATGGTTCAATCCTCTTTCTTGGTAGCGTAATAAACTTGTTTCATTAATGGGTTATCATAATATCTGAAAAATGGATGATCTTATGAGTAATAAGCTGTCAAGTATTTTTATTTTTCACAGGCCATATCACTCTAATCCAAATACAAAATTATTATGGTCTCTGAATCATGCATATGAATATCAAACAGTTTATGATTTTGACATCCAATGGCCGCAGCTGAAGATTTCTCTGATCCAATTCCTCTATGAACTTAATCATGTGGATCCAGATTACCCTGATGAAGTTTTTATTTTACCAACAGCACACTCGAGACCCATCTCAAGAACAATATGTTGATCTTGCTATTGACCCTGAGATGATCAAAAAATGGAGACAAGAAGGATATTCCCACCTTCATCTTGGTGTTGTCCGAATCATCCTTACCCTTCATGGCCGTAAAGGATTACCAGTTACAGCCCGACTTGCTCTTCTCAACTCTATTTTTAGCAAGTATGATCAAGCTGTTATCGGTACCTCCATCACCACCCTACATGCTGGCAGTGTTTGTCTTACCTTTTACCCCAATTTCAATATTCCTCTTGCTGAACCCCAACTTTGCAAGTTTTTGAAGATTCAACTCCAGATCTCTGAAATTTCTATGGTTGCTGGTTCCTATATGGCAACCTTGCATCATTAACTTGCTTACAGACTTCAAGATCATGCTATTGATCTTTCTCTACCTGGAACTTCTTCAGACACTCTTTACATCACTGCTGACAGAGAAGATGAGGTTCTGTAGCACCCCCCGACCCGACTGGACCGACCCGGGGAGCGCTACACGGACTTTCAAAACTTTCTAAATTCTTTATTTAACTGAAATCCATATAAATTATAGTTTCAAAAATCTTTGTCAAGTGAGCCCAACACTTAAACGTTTTACAAAAATTCGGCAGAGTACCGTTTGTTTTTCGGAGTTTCTAAAACCTGTTATTACTCACTTCAATTCAAACACAATTCTCAATTTCAACACTTCTATAACATTTTCAAACAGTTGCGCACTCTGCCGTTTAGTGCGACTTATCAAAACATTTTATCACAATTTAGAGAATAAAACAAATCAGACTTTACAAACATTTAAATAATAAAGGACAGAAATCGCAAAATAATTAATTACAAAACATTTTTACAAAACATATTTACAAATTCCCTGTATATGCATGCTTTCAGATCATATATACATAACTATAATATAGCTACCCAACTGTACAAATCTCTGGGACTCTGTCCGCAATTCTCTCTCTCTTCAGTCCTTAGCCTCTTCGGGATCCCTGGTACCTACGCGTTAGAAACAAAACTAACGCGCTAAGCATAAAACTTAGTGGGTGTACTATAAACTCAATTAAATAAACCACAAAATAAATATCTTTTAAGAAGAAATAAACCACAATATATATATATATATATATATATATATATAATTTATTTCGAATCAATTTCAAAATCAAATAAATTTCAAAATCAGAGCTTTAAACAAATTCAATCACTTTAATTTCAATAATGAGGTCAACATATGAATACAATCAATAAAATCATTCGGTTCACTTTTCAATTCCAATCAATTCTGGCCCGCTAGAATACTGAACATAATAGGACTGGAATATGGGTCAAGCTCCCAACCCCCAGGACGAATCCTGAGGAGGTACGTGTCTCCCTACTCTAGGACCGTGGGTACGGAACCTAGAGAGGTACATAACTCCCTATCCCAGGAACGAATCCTTGGGAAGGTACATGGCTCCCAACCCCCAGGACGAATCCTGAGGAGGTACGTATCTCCCAGCCTCTGGACGAATCCAAGAGGAGGTACATCAGAATCATCAATATCAATCAGTATCGGCGCAGTACTGCTCAGTAAAAACCCAGCTGGTATACCAACCTCCTATATCCATTTCTATGTCTAAGTATCCTAGGGCCGTTTCAGATAAACTATATTCACAATAAATGTCGCAATAGGTACTCAATAACAATAATTACTCAATAAACATACAAATCACATAGTATTCTTCAAGAATCATACTCAATAATTTTACGAAAATCTAAATCAATTATTTTTAACGAAATCGAAATATTCGAAAACGAAATCGAAATACGATCTATCACAAAATCAGTCCAAAATCAACAATAAAGACATCAAACATCGATTTTTCATATACAATAAACAATTTTCATACGGAAATCGAATGCGAGAAATCTCTACGAAATCAAAAACGAAAACAAAACAATAACGAAAAACTTTTCGTAACGATTCCGAAAACAAACGTACACCAACCTGGAATCCTTGTTTTCGTTCGACAATCCGCGGTTCTACGATTTCATTTTCCTTCCCTTTCCCTTTTTCTCTTCACTTTTCCTTTCCACTTTCTTCTTCCTTTTCTCCTTTCCTTTCTTTCTTCTTTCTTTCTTCTTCTTCTTTTTCTTTCTTTTCTTCTTCTCTCTTTTCTTTTCTCGGTCACTGTCTCTCTTTCTCGCTCTCTGTCTCTCTCTTTCTCGCCTCTGTCTGGGTTCTGTGTGTTTTCTCGCTTTCGCGAGAAGCTTCTCTTTTTTTTATATATTTTTTTCGCTACCGCGACCTGTGGTCACGCCACCAGGTCGCGATGCTCACTGGAGTGCGCGCACCGCCTTCATCGCGAGCGCGCCTTGGTCGCGCTAGAGCTCGCGTTGCTCACTGCCCGAATTCGACGTTTTCATCGCGAGCAGTTCATCGCGACCTGTGGTCGCGATGCTCACTGCCAAAAATTGCGTTTTTCACCGCGAGCGAGCCATCGCGACCTGTGGTCGCGGTGACCAGGTCGCGATGCTCTCTGGTTCAGTTTTTAATTTTTTTTTCATACATCAATTTTTCAACCTTTCAATCTGGTCCGCTGGAAATCATAAAATAAACATACATTTAATTACATTTTCATCCCCTCAAATAGTAAAATTTATTTTCACTTATATAACATTAATTACCCGAAATCCGGGATGTTACAGGTTCCTACCATCACTCAGATCCCCAGACAAATCACTCGAGCTAAGTTCATTGAGCTTATGCCTCTTAAATGGGTCACAAACTATGAGAAGTTGTACTAAGACACTTCTCCTGTTCAGGTTCAAGAACCAGACTTCACCAGACTAAAAGACGGTTCTGTCAGAACAACTTTTCAACCTGTTCAGACCCCTACAGATCAGACTCCTGTCATCTTTCAATCCATGATGATTACTCTTGTTATTTTTGAAGATGATATCCCCATCTATTCATTTCATCATGATGGCTCTGTCACTTTTACAGACAAGATTAATGGACACTTCATCTGGGATATTGATCCCAATATGTGTGATAAAGGTTGCACTTGTCGTAAACACAGTAAACCTTCATCCCCATGTGCTCCACCCAGAAAGCCTCCTAAACCTGAAAATCCCAATTCTCCTTGGATTGGCTTACACAAAACCCATAAGCCCTTAGACATATATGCTGAAGCCCTGAGGATTCTACATGAGGAAGGACTTCTTCCTAAACCTGAACCCTTACCAGAACCATATCAAACACAACCACAGACACTTCATCCTGAACCTATTCCCTGTTACATGGCCTCCTCTTATCATTATGATGATGACTTTCTACCCTTGGAATGTCTTACAGACAGAGACACTAATATAGCTACTCATCCCTTTATTCAACCCTCTGAAGTCCTTCCTGATGGACGTCAAAAGCCCTGCTCCCAAGCAGAAGAATATCTTAACTGGCAAACAAAAAATGTCAGATCTCATAACAAGATTCTCAGAACTCTTGATTCTAAAATGGATAGAGTCCTAGAACATTCTTCTCAGATAGATGACAAACTTACTGGTCTTGATTCTACTCTTCACAGATACTATTTAGACCTCCAAGACAGAATTGCCCAGATTGATTCTGAGTTGAGATTCTTGCTCAAACAACAATGTTTTGGTCGTGAATTTGATCAAAAGGAGAAAGAAATTCAGAGCTTGAAAACAGAAATGAAAAGGATCCACAAGGATCTTAAGAAACAGAAGAAACCAGTGTCCTCTTCTTTATCTAGCTACTCTCTGTTTGATTCTTCACCATCTCCTGTTTTACCACCAGATCCCTCACCTACATTCAAAATGGCCTCTGACACTTTTCGAAAATATCCTCTCCAGGATCCACCTACCCGATTCTCATCCAAGCAATCTCCTGAACCAAAAGATAAAGGCAAACTTCCTTTTTCCTCCAAACACAAATTCCTAAAGAAATCCTTGTCCATTTCTGAGCCCAAATACCCGGTTTCACCTTCACCTACTTCTATGTCTTCTGAATCAGATGAATCCGAAACTGTGAATGTCAATCGTTTTCTTATGGCTGATCGCCCATTTGCTGAGACCTCCAGAACCCGAAGTGATGAACCAATAGTGGAAGATGATCCTCCTGATTCACCTCACTATACTAATATGAGACCAGAGTTTCCTCCTCAGTCCACTGATAAAGCCACTAATAGCCCATGGTTTTCCCTTGAAGGAAAAAACCCTGATGAATGGCGTACCAAACTTCTTGAGTTCGGTGCCTGGATTGACCTTCAATTAACCAAGTCCAACCGTACCCTTGAAGATATTATTCGTGAGTTCTCCTCTCGATTTATGGGTATGCTTAGAGATTGGTTTCAATGTCTTGGTGAATACCGACAGCTACAATTTGTCCAACTTCCAACTGATGCCAGAGTTCTTGATGTTCTGTTCTCCACTTTTATTGGCAATGCTCATTAATAAACAGATCAAACAAGAATTCTTTGATCAGAAATGCTGTTCTTTGACACGCAAAGATCTCAATCATCATTACAAAAAGATGGCTGAAAGATTCTACATGCTGAATGGCTATAATGATGAATCTCTCACTCAAGTCTACATCAACTCTCTTCCTGATGAGTTACATGCTGATTTACAAAGGCAGATCTCTGCTACTCATCAGCCTCTATCTGATATTACTCTCGGTGAAATTCATCATATGGCTCTTGCTGCTCTAGAAAAGATTTGTGATACTCAGAAATTGATCTCCCAGATGATGAAGAATAAAAAGAAGTTTGACAGAGTATGTCAAAAACCCCATCTCCAGATCAAGTGTAAACCTGATAAGTGTTCCTGCTCTACCAAGAAACGCAGGCACTTCCTTCCTAAAGAAGGCAGAAAAAATCGCAGATTCCGGTATTTCAGAAAAATTAATTAATTATTTTAAAAAACACTAATTTAAATAAAGAAAAATTAAAGCAAAAATACAATATTAATAAATACATAAAAGAACTCCTTACAAACTTCATAATCATAAAATAAAATACCACTAAAACACTAAGTTAATAATATGTAATATTATTTTTGTGTTCTTTTTTTTTTATAAATGTGATGTTTAAGTTAATAATAAATATAGTATTTTAGTTAATTTAATTAAATATTTTAATTTACTATTTGTAGTTAATTTTTTTAAAGATTATTTTAAGTTACCTAAATGTAATATTTTATTCTAATATTATGTTAATTAAGGGGTGAAATGTTAATTATTGATAAATAACAAAAAAAAAAGAATATAAGAGAGAATATTGTTTTTGGATTAAGATTTAGAGTTGTGAATTGGAGATGGAAAAAATAAATGGTATGAAAGTTGCACCAAAATAAAGTTTTGGGTTGGAGATGCTCTAATATACAAGTTATTTTATTTTATTTTTTTCTGTCATAACATAATTTTTTTCAAACTCCCGATTAAAGGCAAGTTGGTTTCATCAATATCAAAGATGTAACACTTAAAACGAAATAGTTCATGACAACAAGAAAATGATAATAATTGGTCATTTAATGTTATAATTGTACCCCTTTAAAAAAATAGAGATGTAGTGGTAAAAAATTAAAATTTAGCTATCATTCTTATATTATGATGAGATACTTAATAAGAAGATTGGCTGATACATATACATCAATTGTAATTGCATCGTCGAATTCTATATAATCTTGCACTTGCGACATCTTGTCTGATCAGTTTTGATCGATTTATAACAAACTGAATATTGAAAAAAAAAAATCATTCAGATAATAACCACTGTCCACAGATACATATCAAGGTAGCATAAATTGATAGTGAAGAAAACATCCACACACAAAAAAAAAGCAGCAAAGATATATAGCTATCAACCCCCGTACAAAGCAAAAACAACAAAAACTTAAAAGGACTCGGCCCACACAGAAAGTTCAAATCAGAGACGACACTTGAATAGTTATGCCACAGATTTTCCAAGGAAAATGCTAGTCAAAACTGTCTTGCATTCCAAGGATGCCTTCAACAGCTTCAGACCCTGATCACAATAAAAGCAAAAAACACCTCAAAACATCTAATTATTTTATAGATATCATACTTAAATAAATAAATTTACATCAATAAATGTATTGATAATAGAGTACAATACCTCATCCACTCCTAAAACAACCACCTTCTCTTCAAGTGAGCCAACATTTTTAACATTGAACTGGTTGAGCAAAGTAATGGAAGAAATAGTAGACATAGGCTTCACCTCCAAGTTATCCATCACCATGTATGTCACCACTCCTTTCACAAAACCTCCCTCTACTGTACTGGTGTCGACAGTGGTTGCAGCTGCTGGAGTATTGACAAAAGACCCCCCGTGAGTCATTAAATTCCCACAATTAGGACAACTGTAGTTTGGAACATCAGCCAGACGTTGACAGCCACTTTTACATCGATAGACCTTCCTGGTCGTCATGAAGTGGTGATTACAATCATGATCAGACAGCAAAAGTGGGATTCCATTGGCATGCAGTGGAGACCTGGGATTCAACAGTGAGCTCATGTCTTTGTTGGGTAGCATGTATGTCATGTTGAGACTGTCAAGGATCTGATAAAGGTCAGTTAGGCAACCGACGTTGTCGCCTTTGGCTTTCAAGATCCTTGTGACAGTGGCAAGTGGTAGAGAAAGAAGATAAAAGAGAAAATCCACCACGTCTTTTCCAGCTTCAGCAAAAAGAACTCTCTGACCCTGTGTGTCAATAAGAAGTTTCAACTTCACTTGAGAGGTTGCCATTTTTCTTTTTCCTTTTTTGTGCGTCTCTGTGTGTGTGCCATGGATAACATTGAAGATATATAGGAAGATGAAGCTGATCACCAGGCTCCAGTGCACACATGAAGAAGATGCATGCAATGCGATTGTGTGTGGGTTTCTAATGCGCATGGATAACATTTTAAGATCATTGATGGTTGGAAATAAGCAGAGAAGTTGTTAACAGTTAAGTCACTAATTAGCGTATTCAAAATTAATTACATACCGCTGTACCAGTAAAAGAGGAATGCTGGCAGTAGTTGCTACTTTTGGGGCGATACATGTCAATTTGTTTATTTTATTTTTTTTATTTTATGAATACTATTATTTTGGAACCTCATATTTGTATTTTTAAATTTCATTATCACTAAATTATTATAAATTTATAATTTAATTTATATAATTAAAATTTTAATAGTTAAATATAAATAAATTTAAAATTAACTATTTAACCTCTAATAATACAATATTGATATTAAAAGACATGCTTACCAAAACACGTGCTGTAATGCTGTTATATTATACTTCAACGCATATATTTCTTTTTTTTATGTTTTTTTATTAAATACAAAAAAAAATTATAAAATAATATAAAAATAAAATATCTTCACAGAGGAAGCAATGTCTTTTCTAACTTGTTCCATGAAGACCACCTACATTTTTTTTTAATTTATACTTTTCTAATTATATAAAATAATAAATATAAAAATAATTTTGTTACATTTATTTAATCAATGTCTCTTGCCTAGATAGTTAGAGTTTCACAAGTTCACCCAACCCATCAAAGTTCAAATCTTGATACTGTAAACTATAGATTTGATCTTAGAAGGTCCTGACAATTCTCTGACGTAAACTATAGGTTTGATCTTGGAAGGTCCTGACAATTCTCTGACCAGTTATGTGTTAAATTTATTTTAAAAAAATTATATATTATTACTTTTCATTCTTACCTTTAATCCTTAAATTTTGACGAATTATGAGTTTTTTAACATATTTTATTTTAGGGTGAATTGCACTCAAGTACCCTGACTTTTATCATAATTGCACGCTTAATGCCAGTTTTGCCATAATTGCACTCTAGTACCCGGTAATCCGTTGACCACCGTTAGGGTAACGGTTGACTAACTGGGTTCAGGGGCAAATTGGTCTTTAACATTTAAATTTATTTTTAAAAAAATTTAAAAATCATCCAACCAATAAGAACATGCCACGTCATATTTTAATTAATTTTAAAAATATTTTTTTAAAACAAATTTAATTTGAAATCAAAAAAAAAAATTAATTTTTTTTTTTGAAGAACACGAACCCAAGTGCTGGGTTCGTGTTCGAACCCATTTCTGGGTTCGAGCACTAACCCAGGTGCTGGGTTCGTGTTCGAACCCAGAAATGGGTTCGAACACGAACCCAGCAACCTGGGTTCGTGCTTGAACCCAGAAATCTGGGTTCGTGCTCGAACCTAGAAATGGGTTCGAACACGAACCCAGCACCTGGGTTCGTGTTCGAAGAGCACGAACCCAGATCTGGGTTCGTGTTCGAAGAACACGAACCCAGTTGGGTTCGTGTTCTTCAAAAAAAAAATTAAATTTTTTTTTTCCTTTGCAGGGGCAGTTTGGTCATTTTACCTGAATCCGTTTGGTCAACCGTTACCCTAACGGTGGTCAACGGATTACCGGGTACTAGAGTGCAATTATGACAAAACTGGCATTAAGCGTGCAATTATGATAAAAGTCGGGTACTTGAGTGCAATTCACCCTTTATTTTATTGATACCTGTAAACGCTAAGTTTTTATAAATATATTAATTTAGTCCCTTTGACCAATTTTTTAACAGTAAAACTCATAAAAAATATTAAAAAGACAGTTTTACCCTTAACTCTATTTAATTGAGTTAAAATTATAATTTTACCCTCAAATATTTAAAAAAGACAGTTAAACATTTAAAGTCTCAAAGACAATTTTATTCTTAACTCTATTTAAATGAATTAAAACTATAATTTAACCTACAAACATTTAGGAACATAAATTATTATTATTTGTAATTGTTTTTTTGAAAAAAATTATTTTTTAAGAACATTGCTGATGTTGGTTTTTGAGACTTATAAGTTATGGGTAGATGAAATGATGAGATTTGGAAACAGTTCATGGTTCATTAAAATCTTGTGACAGCATAACACCTCTAATATTGCGAAAAAGCATTTTATAAAATATATTTATACCAATTTTTTTTACACTCCAATATATTTAACATCACATCTTTAAAAAATATTTTAATTTTTTATACAATATTAATTAATTTATTTTTTAACATAAAAATATTATTTTTAAATAATTAATCACTTAATATTAAAAAATAATTATTTGCATAATTTTTCCTTAATTTTTCAATATTAGTTAAATAAATAATTAATAAGTAAATTAAATATTATATATATAATATTTACATCATTTTAAAAATTTCAACAAAATCTTTCTAACTATATATTTTTTATAATATTTTAATTTATAACTTTAATAATTAATCAAATTTTATAAAAATTATAAAAAAAATTACAATTTATTTGAATTAAATAAAATAATAGATGTGACACCAATATAAATGTGACACCGATTTAGTATCACATTGAAAATTATTATTGGCCACATAACAGAATAATGAAGCTTTTGACATACATAATAGGGTAGTCAGACACAGGTCTGACACCTAAAAATTTATAAATACTTTTTTTTTTAAACCGTCTTTATTACTTAACCACATTAAACTGTGATTATAGACACTATTTTATTATTTAGGGTTTTGCTTATATACATCATAGGACAGTTGGAATGAGGTTAACACAAAAAAAAAAAAAAAATTGTAGAAATTGTTGTCTCAACTAACTCATTTATTGAGTTCATTTGTCTTGTCTCTTATAAATTATCTGATAGTATTTGATAATAAATAAATACAATAAATGAGATTAGTTAAGACGATAATTTCTACAATTTTCAAAGTGAAGGCTGCATATAACCGTTGAATTGCATAAAATGGAGTAATTGAAATTTTGATGTTGTGTGCATAATTATTAGCATACAAAAACTCACCACAGCATTGAAACCATTAGCTACTAAAACAGCGATGAGCCTGTTGATTTTTCTCAACTAACATTATTAGGATAAAGCTGAAAACAGAGATCATCTCATCATTGAACAAAATTAATGAAGGTCCAAAATCCTCTCATTGTTCCTCCTCCCTCTAATTTCTCTTCAAGATCACCTGCTCTGCAATCCCATTTCAGCAACTAGTAAAACATTCACTCGATTAAGTTTTTAAACACTAGTCGATTTATTCTGCTCCAGCTCTACACAAATGCATACGTACATATGTACAATCACTGAAAATTTTGCATGTATTTTTCATAATCAACATTCCTCCATCCAACAGCATGTTTGGAGGCACAATTATAGCCATTTATGTGGCCCTCTACGATTCTAATGTCAAATTCATGCTCATATTGAACACACATTGCCAGAGGATTAAGCTGCAGACCTAAGAACTGGATAGGAAAAAAAAAAATTTAAAGAGAAAAACAATTAGCTTGCAGAAAGAAAATTTTAACGTTTCTATTCTGCTTGAATAAACAATCAGAATCGATTTCTAGTAACATTGAATATACAAGAACGTTTCATCTGTAAGACATGATTTTCGGTTACGGGGATGTTACATCACTGTACAACCAGGTGAATAGCTGCAAACAAACTTCAAAAGCAGCACCCTGCAAACACATAATCAATTCTTTTATAGTTGGGTTGATTTATCCATGAGTGAGAAAATGCCATATTAAAGTATTATATGTAAATTGGCACAACAAATTCAAGTAAAGTAAAACCATTTTGATTTCCACAACTCTTTGAAGGACCCAGATGGAGAACTAAAAGGTTAGGTTGCCCAACATCTTTAACTCAATTCCCTGTTGTACAACTAGGTTCTGAATTGGAGGTTTAAATAGCACTGGCAGAAGTATGATTCAATTGATCTACAAGTCAACTACTATACAGGAAAACCACCATTATAAATGGATCATAATCAATTTAAATGGATCATAATCAACTCAAAATTGGTCAAAACCAATAAATCTTCCACAAAATGTCCTAATCTAATTTGTAATGCAATACAAGATAGCAGAAAAAACCATCCAAGAAAGAATGATTCATCAACTAACAACCTGCTATGATTCATCAACTAACAACCTGCTGCACCATTATAAAGAAAAGGTATCCTATATCTCTGAATCTCTCCTCTTCTTTCTTATGGAATGGAAGTATAAATATTGAGGTAATTGAAATCTTAAAAAATAAATTAGCAAAGAAGTTTAATACCTCACCGGTTTTGCCTAGTAGAAATCAATTTGATGCCGGTTAAAATTGCAGGGTTGAAAAATTATAAGCTACTGCGTAGCGTAATCTATTCTTTAACTGCAAAGGTGCTACAACGTACTCAACAATGTGAGAAATTCAGCCGGTTCTTTATCTTCTTTAACAATCTGTTCATAAGAAAAAGTAAAGATGCACATTTAGAACATCCATGAAAAACTGCAAAGAACCTATTGGCTTGATTGAAGTGAACAAATTAGGTGTGTACTGTAATTGCAAACCAAAAGCAATTTTTACAATACTTTTCCACATAACATAAACATCTTTGTGAATCAACTTAGGGTGGAAACTGAAAAGATGATGATTTACGGATAAGTAATAACAGTATCCAGGGTGAAAACTAACTAAGAATGATAATAGACAGCCAAAGAAAATAAAGGCAACAAACGTTGAACTATGGTAAATATTTACAATTCACCAAGAAATACAACAAACATCCATATACTTTGTTATGCTCCAAGAGTTTCAAAGCATTTCGTTCAAATTTCTATTCGTTTTTCCATCGTATAAAAAAAAATCTACTGGTTTTTCCAGTCTAAAAGACCTTTAGAAAATAGGATTTTCTGGACTTATACAGCATTTCACTCACTCTTCTTGACATAATAGCTTATGCCCTAACAAATGTAAATAAACAAACAGAAAGAAAGTTTGGCTAAGTCGAGCTCTCAAGAAAAACTGACAAACAACATAAACCCTATTAGACATACACAAGTAGTACAAGTGGCAACACCATTGTACGGTATTTCAAGCAAACATGTAGTCATTTGGACTTCATTCATTAAATAACGGAACTTCACATGGATTTTTCCTATTAACCCAGTCTGTATTCTCATTATACTGGCTTAAATAAATTCATTCTTCAGAGATGCAAAACCAGAATTGCAAATGGAGCCAAGTTTTCCAAGTTTCCAGTATGATGAGCAGAGTTTTCAAACAAAAAAATTGCATAAAGCTGGATCCAATCTATTGTACTGGTAAATAACAGCAGGAATTAAAACTGACACAGAAAAAAATGCAAAATAGTTCAAATGTAAAGTCCGTACCTTAACTAGGGTATCCTTTGGCAGAGCCATTCGAGTTAGAATATCAGAACCAAATTGACTCCAGTCAATATCTTCTAGATGTCCTGACTCTCTGCTGTTATCTGACTGAATCTGGCTTTTATTGTAACAGAAAGATCTTCCTACCCAAAAGTACAAAACCCTAGCTGCACTTTTACCTAAATCTGTACTAAAAGGTAAAATCGCATAAGCAGATTTAGAATTCAGATCAGTCAACCCAAATTTTGCAACCCTTTCAAGAGTGGGCCAGCGACATACTAAAGGTTGCATTTGACTACCATTTGAGAAACTGGACTCCAGGCCTTCACACTTTCTTGCAGGTTCAGCAGAAGTATCGACAGAAGCTGATTCCTTGTGACGTGAGTCAGAACTAGCTACTCTACCTGGAGATATCTTCAACTTGCACATTTGAGCAAGATCTACCTCTTTATTTCTAATTGCATCCTTGCAATCAAAGACAATATCTATACTATCTGGTTTACATAAAGTGTAAGTATTGTCACTAATCCTCACACCGTCTTTTTGACTAGCCAAAAGACTTGGAGAACTGTTTAACCTTACATTAGCATTCATCACTGGCAACTTCAGAGACTTTGACAAGCTACCTCTACGCTCTGCAAGGGAAGGTGAAAGTCTTTTAAGTGGCGATGAAAGAGGCGATGAAGCAGACTGAGAGCATGACTGGGAAGTGCTGTTTACACCAAGAGCTTCTGAGTTGTTAGATAAAGCTTGAGGGGAAGTTTTAGATGTAAGGGACAAGTTAGAAAAATTAGACAAAGTTGCAGACAGTGGAATAGAACATGATGCTGCTGAAGGAGAATCCATTGAAGATTCTGAAAAATACTTTGAACCAGTACTTGAATCAGAGGAGACCGAATCTGGAGAGAGATAAGGTGGGGAAGAAGAAGAGGATGACATTGATGATGGAGATGACGAGTGAACTAACATCATAGAATCTGAATAAACTCGAGATAGGAATATCTTGGGCGCTGAGACAAACTCCTTCATGACACCAGATGCGAACTTACGCCTCAGCATGCTCCAACTGCTTTCTCTAGCAGGAAGGTGGGTTTCATGTTCATTATCTGATGATGCAAACGGAGGGACAAAACCTCCCATAATAGCTTTACAAAAAATCTCATAATCAACATCATATGAAGCCACTTTCCTCTGACCAGGGCATATCTTCGTTATTTCCCCAATTTCCACTCTATTTCTAGATTTATCCATCAGAGGCAAAAAGTTTGAAAACGCATCCCAAAAATAAGCTGGTTCTTCCCCTTCCTTAACGACTACTATTGGCCCTTGTGCTCTCTCATACCGTACAATCTGACAAACAGCTCCTCTTGCATCCCTTTCCATGATTGACTCACAATTCTTGCCAATCCAAATGTACATTGTAGAGGGTATGTGAACAATAAATGCACCTCTAGAATCCAGAGCTGATGGAGAAGGATCATTCAACATTTTTGGGACAAGATGCAGAGGATCATACGGGGAGTGTGGGGCAATCCTATACATCCTCAACAATGAACTAGGGCTAAGTGGGAACGCATGTACCCTCTTTTGGCACTGTAGCAATTGGCACGCAAAACCCATGTTGGGGTCAGCAATACCTCTGGCTGCCTTCACATACTGAAAAGCATCATCAAAACTCTGCCCTTCCCTCCACATAAGATATGCTATAACCAATGATGTGGACCGCGACACGCCTTGACAACAATGAACAAAAACCCTCCCACCATTTTCCCTCACATCTTCAAAGTAATCAAAAACATCATATAAGATGCTAGTAATATCCTCTGATGGACTATCCTGCAACCACAAGGTTCTGTACACAAAATCCGTTTTGAAATACTCAGGACAAACAAAACCCACACAATTCAAAACATGAGTTATCCTGTTCAGTTTCAATATATCCCTATCCCTTGCAACAGCATCACCCCCAAGATATATATGTTCCGCCACTTTAGAACATTCTTTATCAAAGAAAGCAATCTTATCCCTCTTCACAAGCCCACCATTCTTATCTGAGTTTCTCTGAATTGACGATAAATCAAGTTTCAATCTCTCACCACTCTTATTCCCACTTGGAGTTGGAGGCTGTGGCCACTCACCAATATCATCAGAACTCGCCTTTGGCCACTCATCTAAGCTCCGACGAGCAATAGATAATGGCTGCAAAGGCGGCAAACAAGACCTTGCCTTAGAATTCTGCTGGGATCGAGGAGTTAATGGGACAGGAAACCGACGAATATGCCCATTATTGTTACCATTATTGCTACCATTTGGATCAACAAAATCTCTCTCTTCGGTTTCAGGATTAGTACGAGAGGAGGACCATGAGGCCGATCGCCAGAACATCTTCCGGGAGCCAGGAACTGGGCAAGTATCTCGTGGATTACAAGAGTCATCCTCTTTCTCCAACATGCCTGCTTCAAAAAGCTCAATACCTGGGAAGTTTGAGCCAAAGCTGGACACCTTATAAACCAAATTGTCCAACTATACCCACATCAAAAATTCAATTCCGTATACAAGTCAAACCCATAAATCCGATAAAATCCATTAGTTTTCACCGTAACCACCCGAAAAACTCAATAACACAATAGTCAAAATTCAAGCCAGACCTGGAAATCTGATTAAAAAAAACCTAATTTTTAACCATCCCCAGTCCACGAACTCTCAATGTAAATTCCAAGGCAAATACATAAACGAAAAAAAATAATCCCAATCACTTGCTTACTTGGACAGAAGAGTGAACATGTTGGAATCAACCAAAATTTGAGAAACAAAAACCCATACCAGATCAAGCATAAACTCTACACACCGCCACTGCAAAACAAAAATAACAACAGCAAATCAAACATTTGTCCATGAAAAAATCACCAAATATCCCCACAACAGTTCCAAAAAAAATCAAGAGAGCATGCAATAACATAAGTTAGCAAAACCCAAAAAGGAAAGCGAAAAATAATCAACAATAACAGCAAACCCAGGTCTAAATCTTCAAATCCAAGGCCAAAAACAACAGAGTACGATAAAATAAAAAACAACCCAAATGACTAATACTCTTTTCTAGGGTTTCACTTTCATTTCTTTTTTTTCTTTTTCTTTTTTTTCTTCTTCTCCGCTGTGGGACAACATATATAAAATTAAATACACAACAACAACAACAAAAACACATGCAGAGAGGAGGGAAAGGGTCAGATTTGACACTTACAGGGTCAGATACAAAGAGTGAGAGACACGAGAGAGGACATTCGTGAGAGAAGAATATCAAGCGACGGAGAGAGAGAGAGAGAGACGAGAAAGCTAACAGAGGTAGTGAGTGAATGAGAGAGAGAGAGAGGAAATGGGTGAATTAGTAATTTCGCAGTCGTTTTCAATGGTGTCTTTTATTTGACTGAGAGACACAAATAGAGAGAGTGCGTGAGCGAGAGCTTTCTTTTTTTTTTCCTTTTTTTTTTTCTTTTTTTTTCTTTTTGCTTATAGATTAAAAGTGAGATAATCCATATTAATTAGATTAATCGCTTCTCACTATTTTTATTTATTTATTTATTATATCTCAAGAGTCAAGACTCATGTTATGATAATTAGAAATTTTGTTATTCAAACAAGTTAAAGCGGAAGCCGATTAATTCTAATACGGGAGAGGCCACACTATATACTAATATTTGAATTTTGATGGTTTAAATGAGCTTAAGGCTCCAATCACAAAGGCAATTGACTTTTTAGTAACTGAAAAATAAATTTGTTACCTTAATAACTAATTATATAATTTTACTTAAAATAGAACTAATATAAGAGGTCACTAAATTTTTAGTTATAATTTATAATAGAGTTTTATGGTACGTTTAGGATTATTGTACCTTAATAAATAATTATTTATTTCATAAATTGAGACCAAAAAAATATTTGATAAACTTATTAAAATCTGCTTACTTCACAATATGATTGTCTTATAATTATCGGAAGAATAATATTATGAAATAAACGAATTTTAAAAAGCTTCTCATATATTATTTTGTCCAAACTTATAAAATAGGTAATTATTTTTCAAACTACAACAACCACACACTTAATGTAAAAAAATATTATATATAAAATAATAATAAAAAAAAAATTAAATCTGACACCTTTACGGATTAAAGGACTAACGGAATCAACTGAGATTAAATCATACAAGTACGGCCCGAACAACTACTTCCAACACGGGGGAGATGTTTACCCACACAATTGTTTTTTTATGGGCAATGGTAGGAAAATATATTTACATGTATACGCAAGGATTTGAACCTTGTGGCTTAGATGATTTTGAGTCCTCCAACCATCATGGCAAGTAATTTAGTATATAATAAAAATCATTTTTTATTTCTTAAACTTAGTGGGATTTTTTATAGAATTATTTTAAGTATTAATTAAAACAATATATTATTGGTCTCTATTATTTTATAATTATCATGAATTGAATTGGAATCTGAGTTGGATCACTTTATTATTTTGACCCAATGAATGAATAATATTGATGATAATATCTTGAATATTTTGTGTAATTTAGGAGATATATTGATATTCAGTCAAATTCTAAACAATTTTGGGAAGAAAATAAAATACCAGTCAACATATTCTAATTTTGTTAAAGTATTAATTATATATCATAAATAAATTTGCTTTTATGTCAATCTACTTTTTTATTTCCATAAAAATAAAATTAATTAATTTTTAAATATATCATCATTGTTTAGGTTACTCAAATATTGATAGTAATATAATCAATATTTGTTCTGTTTGGGACAAATGATAATTAATGTTAAAATTTATAATTTATTAAAAAAAAATTCACTCATATTTGAATAAGGCTGTAACACCCCCCGACCCGACCCGGCCGGACCGACCAGGGGAGCGCTACCGGTTTTTCAGAACTTTCAAAATCAGTTTTATACGTTTCAAAAAGTCATTGTGAGCCCAATTAATAAATAAACTTTTTATGAAAATTCGACAGAGTACCGTTTGTTTTTCGGACTTTCCAAAACCTGTTTTCCACAAATCAAATCAAATTCACATTTTCACAAACACTTCTATAACAATTTCAATCAGTTGCGCACTCTACCGTTTAGTGCGACTTTCACAGATAGTTTATAAAATAAAAACAAATCAGACTTTAATATTTACAAACATAATAATTACTTACAGAACGTATTTACAAATTCCCTGTATATGCATGCTTTCAGAATATATATATACACATAACAAAAATATAGCTACCCAACTGTACAATCTCTGTGACTCGGTCTGCAACTCGTTCTTCCTTCAGTCCTTAGGCTCTTCTAGATTCCTGGTACCTACGCGTTAGACACAAAACTAACGCGCTAAGCATAAAGCTTAGTGGGTGTACTAAAAACTCAATTAAATAATTCACAATATAATTGTTCTTTAAAGAAGCAACAAACCACAATATGAATTTCATTTCTAAATCACTTTCAAAACAATTAAATTAATAATGAAATCAACATATGAATTCGATCCATCAAATCATTCAGTTCAGTTTCAATTCAAATCATTTCTGGCCCACTAGAATACTAAACATATACGGACTGGAATATGGGTCAAGCTCCCAACCCCCAGGACGAATCCTGAGGAGGTACGTATCTCCCAACTCTAGGACCGTGGGTACGGAACCTAGAGAGGTACATAGCTCCCTATCCCAGGAACGAATCCTTGGGAAGGTACATTAACTCCCAACCCCCAGGACGAATCCTGAGGAGGTACGTATCTTCCAGCCTCTGGACGAATCCAAGATGATGTACATCAGTATCATCAATATCAATCAATCAGTAGCGGCGCAGTACTGCTCAGTAAAAACCCAGCTGGTATACCAACCTCCTATATCCATTTCTATGTCTACGTATCCTAGGGCCGTTTCGATAAACGATTTTCACAATCAGTTACAAATCAATATTTACTCAGTCAATCTAAAATTTTACACGATATTCTTCAAACGCATCAACAATAATCATATAAATATCGAAATCAACTATTTAATACGAAATCGAAATATTCGAACCACAAACAAATACGATCTAGTATAAAATCTTTCCGAAATCAACCATAAGTATATCAATCATCAATTTTTACACATCGAAAATCGAAAATATTTAACGAAATCGAAATCGAAAACATTTAACGAAATCGAAATCGAAACGAAAACAAGAAACGAAAACGAAAACAATAACGTAAACGATAACGAAATGCTTTTCGTAAAGATTCCGAAAACAAAAGTACACCAACCTCGGTACCGTTTTTCGTTCGAGAAATCGCGGTTCGACGATCTCTTTTTTTTCTTTCCCTTTCCTTTCTCTTCTCTTTCCTCTTCTTCTTCTTTCTTCTCTTCTTTTCTCGGCTCTTTCTCTCTCTTCTCGCTGTTCTGTTTTTCTGTGTGTGTTTTCTCGCTTTCGCGAGAAGCTTCTCTTTTTTTTATATATTTTTTTCGCTACCGCGACCGCCGTCGCGACCTGTGGTCGCGCCACCAGGTCGCGATGCTCACTGGACCATTCGCACCGCCTTCGTCGCGAGCGCGCCTTGGTCGCGCTGGAGCTCGCGCTGCTCACTGCCAAACTTTGACAACTTCATCGCGAGCAGTCCATCGCGACCTGTGGTCGCGGTGGCTGGTCGCGATGCTCACTGCCAGATTTTTGCCATTTTCATCGCGAGCAAGCCATCGCGACCTGAGGTCGCGGTGACTGGTCGCGATGCTCACTGCCCGAAATTGCGTTTTTCACCGCGAGCGAGCTATCGCGACATGTGGTCGCGGTGACCAGGTCGCGATGCTCTCTGGTCCAATTTTCCAATTTTTATTTTTTTTTTCACTATTCAATCTGGTCCGCTGGAAATCATAAAATAAACATACATTTAATTACATTTACACCCCCTCAAATAGTAAAAATTTATTTTCACATATATAAAATTCATTACCCGAAATCCGGGATGTTACAAAGGCATTTGTGGCAATAGAATCAATATATTTCTTTCCTTTCCTTTTTTTTTTTTTAAGTTGGCATCGAGCTGGTCAAGGGTTTGTTAGGATCTACCGAAAGTAATTACTATTCAAAAATTGTTTGTTTTTCATCTAAAAACTGAATATGTCTAAATTTTTCTAAAAACTGAAACCTAAAACCACATGTTTGTTTTTTCCTTCTAACTATTGTATAAAAATATTGATTGTTTATTTTTTTTAAAAATAGAAACATCTGAAAAGATAAAATTTAAAAATATATTAATATGAGAATGATAATTATAAAAAAAATATTGTAATTATAGAAGAAAATATTATAATTATGATTCAGTATAAGTTAGGATTTTTATTTTTTTTATTTTAAGTTATTTTTTTATTATTTTTAAGTTATTTGATCACTTAAAAAAATAAAAATAATTTAATGTATCAAATTCAGACCCATTAAGTGTTAAGTAAAAAAAAATAAACGACCCCCTTACATAGTCCGGGCTCAAATATCCATCACATAATCAGGAGATATCTATTCATATATAACAATGAGGACATACTGATAAATGTGCATGATAGGACTTAAAACGCAACACTAACGTGGATTGGAAGGTGCACATCACCTGAACAGAGAAGATGTGCATATATTTATGCTTTTTTGTTTTTATGAAAAATAGATAATTTGAAAACAATTTTTGGTAAGAAAATAATTATAGCCTTAACTACCATAACATCATTGAAATTATTCAGATTTAATTGGCATTAAATTCGAGTGTAATAGACAATAAAATTTAAACGTGCTTCTGTTATTAATAATATTATAGTTATATATACAAACTTGTCTATTATTTAAGCATTATTGATAACTGAAAATTAATTATATAATAAATGAATTTATTTCAAAACTCATAAAATTAATAAATTTCTACTTAGAATATTGACCATGTTGGAATTAATTGGTTTTGACTCCATTAGAGTAGATAGTCTTCAGTGGAGCGGACATGTCGTATATCTATATATTTCTCCAATAAATTTTACAACATTTAAATTTATATTCAAAATTTTATTTCTCAATTACCATAAATTTATGTACTCAATTTTTATAATATCTTTCGAGATTGAATCATGTTCTTTATAAATTGACTAATTTCTCAAATCATAAAATGAACTTAGAATCTTTATTATGTGTAATAAAAAATGTTTATTATATAAAATCATTAGATTAAATATAAAAATAACGACTACCGTCCAATGTGATTTGGTAACTAGAGCGCTCATTCATCCTAATAATATTTAAGGCTCAAGTAGCTACTATCGGACATGATATGACAAAATATATATATATATATTCTCTCTAGATGGGATAGAAAAATTTAGTTTTATTTCCGGCGGTAACTTAATTCATAATTTAACCGTGTGTTCACGTAATTTGATTTTTAGTAATTTTTAATAAATATTGTAATTATATATCAGAAATTAAGTTTGACATCACTCATTAGGATTAATGATTCATAAATGTGCTACAGATGAAAACAAAATTGACCTGAACATGTATATAAACAGTTTGACAGAAAATCTGGAAATCCTGTATACCTTTTTGACCTATTTTTCCATGAAATAGTTGCGCAAGATTCCCTTTATTCAACCCATGACCTAGAACAACTGTTCTGTGAAACAGCAGCACAAGTAGTGGAAGTCTCTTTCAGCTTTGGACCTCCAAATGCAACCTTATTGGAAGAACTTAAAAGAAATCCAACCTGTGATTTATTTCAATATAGTATTCATCTTCTAAGCATTGTTCTAGCAGTAATTTAGTTGGAAAAAAGAAATAAAACCCCTGAATGAGTATAATACAGAGAAAAAAAACATAAATATAAGATGAGTCGTACGTAAATTTAGACATATTTAGATTTGACTTATATAAGATTCGTGCAATTTTACATGAATTTGAGATTATATTGAACCTCTTTAATGTTTAGATTTAACTAAAATACGTAAGATTTATGGGTGATTACGTATATACAAATAGAAGTGAATAAGAAGTATTTTGTATGCAAAAATATTAATAATAGCAGGTAAACAACTTACTGTTATTGGAAAATGACCCAACTCACCAAACCCATGTTTTCACCAATCAAAACAGTAGTAGCAAGCATATGAGAACAGCATCATCATCTGCCTAATGACAAGAACATCTACCTATTTTTTTTTTATTGTGAGAAGTAGTACTTATTTTTAATAAATAATGTGAGAAAAGCTCATCAGTCACCAAACCAAAGCATTCTTTTTTGCTCACAACAACAAACTTTTGAATTCAAAGTGCTTTTTCCATTACCAGAACTAGCAAGCAAGACAACAACATTGCACTTGAAATCATAAAATTTTGTACATTTTCAGATTTGTTTTGGTCAAGCAAGAACACTACTTTGGTCTACTTTGTTAAATCTGGTAAGAGGACTCCTCATTAGATGGGTTTGCTTCAGAATTTGGGAAAAGTCCCATTTTTTGAAAAAATGAGTCAGTAGATGTAAACTAGAAGTCAATGTCAACACTTGGAATTCTAGTTCTAGGTCTTGGTTGGCAACATTGTTCTTCTTCTAAATTGTTGGATAAGTTAGATTAGAATTGAATTGACTTGAATTGTATGTTCCAGCCTATGTTGTTGTCATCATCATTTCCATTGGATCCCCAATCTTTCTTCAGCATATTGATGATAGCAAGAAAAAGTCATTTGACTCAAAAAGGTTATTATTCAATTCATAGAGAAAGTTGATCCAATTTGGGTCAAATAATATCCTATTTAATTAAATTCAAGTGATCGTATTCAATGTTCTATGATCTATGCAGTTCTCTGAATTCAATGTTCTATGATCTATACAAAATTATGCTAGAATTAAGAATTTGAATGTTGATTAGATTTAAATACGCTATAATTGTTGAACAACGTTAGAATTACGTTTATAAACGTTAGAATTACGTCTTTCGTACCCATACTGAATTTTAGAAATTGAAGCTATTCCCCTTTTCTATGACATCAAGGTGTCCACCAATTGGGCAAATGTGACTGCTCCTCTACAACATCCTTGGGGACAATGGCAGAGAAATGAGAATAGCCAAGTATTGAGGAGAGTGGACTCAGGAGTTTAACACAACTTTAACACTGCCAATTGCCAAACTTATGTGGCCAGATTGAAATAAATTTGAACTCACAAACATTAAAGGTCACAAGAAGCCAAGATTGTATAACATCAATCTACTAGATCAAATCAAACACCACTTAATTATCATACAAACAATGCATTGAAGAACACAGTGCAGACCTTTCAGAATTTCTTCATGCATTGATCATGTACAGGAGTGGAAATGCAGCGCCAGATGCATCAACTTTAAATAGTATCACAATCATATAAT
The DNA here is from genome assembly GCA_003430845.1 of Xanthoceras sorbifolium. Taxonomy (NCBI): domain Eukaryota; kingdom Viridiplantae; phylum Streptophyta; class Magnoliopsida; order Sapindales; family Sapindaceae; genus Xanthoceras; species Xanthoceras sorbifolium. The sequence continues at coordinate 17,094,967 of CM010614.1, forward strand.
TATTGCACGTAGCATGACCCAGGACCAGTTGGAGGTTGTCGGGCAAAAAAATTCGTCACTGGAGCAGCTTGAACCCCACGTCTGTTCAATAGACATCTGAAGTAGTGGAATCGTGGTAGTGCAGTTAAGGTAATATTTTCGCTAGAAATAGCCTCCCTCCTACTCCACAAACGCTCTATAGGAAAAAAAGGCAGAAGTAAATGAAAACACAATCTGAAAATTTTAGCATTAAAATGAATACTTCTGTTGGCAAATTTTAGGCATACCTGCAGCTGCTGCAGCTCGAGGCCATATTGTTTGCTGAACATTTGAGGAATCGGCTGTCTCACTCCACATGCAAACTTCACCTCCAATTACAAGCTCTTGCTGTGAAACTTCATCTATTCCCTCCAGAGGCTCAGCGGTATAGGTATTATCCCAAGGAACATCTAGATGGTCGAGATACCAAACACCTTGATTGCTGTAAATGCATCTGAAACCTTTTGCAACGGCCTTTGGACAGACACCAGGACCCAACCTATAGCAGAAAGAAATAGTTCAGGCTGGAAACTGTGATTTGGAGACACATTTGGCTCGATACATATATAAAACTAAGGGTCCGTTTGGAAGAGTTTCTTCGAGTAGAGCTTTTAGGAGTAGATCTTTTAAAAGTATAGCTTTTAAGAAAAAGCTATTAGTCGTTTAATTGTCAATTAAAAAAGCTATTTTTAGCTGTAGATTGTTTAATTGTATTAATTTTAAAAACTCTTTTAACTTATAGAATTACCAAAAATTACATATAAAAGAATTTGAAACATAACAAAAAAAAATGAGAAAATATATTTCCTTGTAATTAAAAAAAAATTGTAAAATACTATAAAACTAATAAAAGAAAATCAAAATACAATTTTCTAAACAAAATAATTAAAATAACAATAACAAATTATTCTAACAACATGAAAATCAAAACAAATAGCATAAACTAATATCCTCAGTGCATGAGAATAATTGCAATTCAATCGCGTTCATCTTCCAAAAGAATTGAAATTTTGTTTCGCATGTTAAAAAACTAAGTTATTAGGGTTTATAATTTAAAAGGGTATTGTGAAATTATAAAATATACTAGAGTTATATAAGACATTTTAATATTTTTTCAAAAAGCTCTACTTGAAAAAGCTCAAAATTTGAGCTTCTCCGAGTAGACGTAAAACAACTTATTTAATTACTCAAAAGCTCTATTGGGATGGCAACTACACGATACAGAAAAAACTGAAGAGCTTTTGGGATTAAATAAACTCTTTTGGCCAATAAATAAGCTCTTCCAAACGTACACTAACAAAAACTCACCAGTTATGCACCACTGTCCGTGGATCGAGTTTTTTCGCAAATGCATTAAAGGTTTCTTCCCTGAAATGAAAATATATGTATCCATTAAGGAGATGATACAAAAGAAAAATTCATAATTTGGAAGATACAACAATCTTTCTATATTTAATCCGGTATATCCTTATAAATACTTGAAGGGGCAATAAATACTGACTGTCTTCATGTTAAGCACGTTTTCTAAATTTCCTTCTCACGTTTTTTGCTGATGTTTCATAAATTTTCCAAACTCCTCATGAGACCAAGCAAGACAACGAGATAAAATGTAACATGCCTGTGAATTATGATACATGGAAAAATGCAAAGGCAAACTCAGATTAAAATATGCTAATAGCATTTCTGTTGCATAGGTAAGGACAAACCAGTTGACAGGGGTCCAATTCTTCGATATTGCTATTTCTTGAGCTCTGAGAACAAAATATCGATATGCTTCCTTAGTAGTCATGTTATGGTCCTGTAGCCTGTAAATGGATCAAGCAGTATATTAAGCGAACATAACTGACAGCCAACCAAATTCCCTTTCTTTACTAAACAGAAAAAATCAATCAGAATTCAGGACATATCATTAACCCATTACAGTTCAGGTCTGTAGTAAGTTAATGATCCACTGGATTCTATGTGCTTATTATGGACGCTGAACACAATTCCCATGTCTCAACCCCACAAACTTTAAGTCTGGTTTCAATGTGTACACATGAAAACCAGTAAACCACCATTCTATGGCTAAATTACCTCATTAATGGTAAACCAAGTAACTTCAATTCACTATATAAATCAGTCGGGACTCCAAGATCTTGTTACTTTCAAAAACTTACAATAGGTCAATTATAACATCAGCTAAAACTAATCATTCTAGAAAAGATGAAACCTCAAAGAGTATAACAATTCTGAATAGTTTTCACTTTTTCTTTCTTTTCATATTATTTATTTTATTTTTTGAGAATGCCTAAATACATATAAAACAAGTAACAAATAGTGGTAGAGACCCAATAAGTGAGCAAAAAGCAAAAAAAAAGAATGACTATCTCTCCCAAGTTTTGAGGTACGTGGACCATAGCCAGTCAAAATATAACAATGGAGTGATATGTACACTTTACCAGGACAAAGGTTAAACTAATAGGCAACCTTAGAATGATATTTGTAATCCTAATGAGTCAGATGACACGGCAAATGTGACCACAAAAATATGATAAATCCATTCGGTCATAGTATCTGTCATGTCCCAGCTGGACAAAAATTTCAGCCTTTCATTCCTTAATCTAGGCAACAGGTTACTTAAAATTTACAAGTCATCATATGATAAGTGAAAGATGATCGGCCAGAAAAGTTGAGGCATGTACCACTGTTTCACATGTGGAGTAGAGTTCCAGCAATCTGTCAAAGATTATACCATTTTGAATCAATAAACATCAGAATGCATAAAAGTACGAAGTAAAGACTTCTATGGTTTCAGTCACTTATGAGGCAAGTAAATGTGGATTACATTGCATAAAACCTTTTTAGTTCATTAAAGCTTTTTAAAAGTTGACTCAAAGTAGTCGGCACAGTAGTATCCTTTTACTGATTGACTTGCATGTTCAGGAATTTCCCTCAGGTACACATTAACCATGTCGGAGATTTTTCAATGACTACAAAGCTTTTTCCTTCTATTGTTAGAATGAACAGCGTGTTAGATGTATTAAGAACCCACTCATACTAACCTGTATGGACCTCATCACCACCCAAGTGAAATAGCTCAAACGGAAATATTTTTCTCATATCTGCAATACAAAACTCTACATCAACATTAATGGAGGATAGAACGAAAATATGTAAATAAAGTAATATTTCCAGCCAAAACTGAAGAGAAACAATGACAGAACTTGCATTGCATAACAAAATATTCTGCAAACAAGAGATACAATTACCACGTTCCAGCATACCTAGAAATAATCATTCTAGTAGAAGTTAAGGGGTGGAGACTGAGATAGCTGCTCAGCCATATGAAAATCTAATATATGGCGTCACTGAAAAGGACAAAAAGACAAGGGAGTATGCATATAATATGTCTAATACCGTATCAGTAAGAGTTAGCTGTTATTTTTTATTTTCCCCAATAGGAATCTAAAAACAGCATAAATTAAAATTCAAACCACCAAAGTAACATTAATGAATGGTTTTTAACACGTATAGAACTTTTGATTGACCAAGATGAAAAACCTTGGAATTCATCTAGAGATTACGGCTTCAGCAAATTGGGAACTAAAAATTAAGTAGTCTCATCAATGTGATGGTGAAGATAAATTTTGATCCAATATTTAATTTGCACTAACAGTTACAAATTGACCACTATCGGGGCTGGGGGGAATTTCAAGAGATATTAACCTGCTAGAATGCCAGTAATCACATCAAAAGTAAAATTTTTTGCAACATCAAGAGGCTCTCTACAGGTTGGAGAAGGCCAAAGATCAGGATATCCAGCTCCCCTGCACAGAATCAACAAGACATTAAGTTGCAAAGAAAAAAGCATTTCCACCTATTGATGCTTCAAAATCTATCCAAATTTGTGCCCTAAACTTCCAGGTAATAGGAGTACCCCAAAAAAGTAAATAAATAGAGAAAAAAAAAGACTTAAAGTCTACAGTTTTACTTGGCCGTGTTGCAATGGTGATAAAATTTTAACAACAGAATGATATTGATTTATGATATTATACACTATCAAACAAAATTTTATGATTTGTTATTGAAAAATAAACAAATAAAAACTGGGTATTTCATTTATATTTTTTAAAATTAGGGTAGGTATTTAATGATATGTGTTTAGGAAGCATCTTACCATGATTCTGCATGACCAGGGACATCTACTTCTGCCATAACATTGATGCCTACCAAAAACCAAGCAAAGTAATAAATAAATGACAACAATAAACAAGTAAATACATTTAAAGGCCACATGCAATTCAAAAAAGGTTTATGATATAGCGCACCTCTCATTTTGGCGAAGCTTCATATTAGTACATAAAAACATGAGAAAAAAACACATTATCAGGATTGAAAAATAGTTGTACATTTTTAGATCGCATAATTTTGGTACACTGCAATCACTATTTAAGTTTCATCTCTTCTTCCATAAGTTAAAATTCTTTCTAAGTATCTTAGCTTTCAACATTCTGGGTCTGCTGAAACTAAACACTTCCTTGTATTTAACAAGGGCATCCAGTGAATAAAGAAAGTACAAAAATGAAAAGTATTAAATTTAATTTACGATCATGAGTAAAATAACTACATAAGTTGTATTTCATTGGAGAATACATATAAACAAGAGGATACTTTGACCAAGTTTAGTAAGAAGTTTTTAAAGACCACGAGTCCTAGGCACAAAACAAGCTTTGAATACCTTACCTGACAATTTCATAGGCATCATCAACTGTGTAGCGCTCCCACTTTGTATATGCACCTTGCCAGAGTTTTGGATATGACGGTACTTCAAGAGGAAATGACTCCTCGTCTATGATGTGCCAATGAAGGACATTCTACTGAATTCAATATCAAAATTAGGCACATAATAGTTAAAGAGATAAGATAGTGAGTAACTACATGAGTGCTCAACTAAAATCCAATGGTGAAATATCACCTTTAAAAGTCACGAGATGATTATCTTACAAGTTTAGCATATGACATAGATTCAATTATCTCCTTAATGACGTTCACTGGTTGATAGTGTCTTGATGTATCTGCAATAGAATGCAAGTACAGTAAGAACCAAGCGATAGTCTAAGTCTAAGTCTAAGACATGAACAAAGACAAATGAACACATGCATGAAAAAGAATTGCAACGATACATTATATAGCAACAGAAAAATTAAGCTTACCGAGCATTAGGCCACGGAATGCAAATCTAGGTTTGTCTTGGATGTACCATGGTGCTTTATATACTTGTACAGATTTAGTTTCAAAATCAAACGAGCACAATTGGCTGAATGTCTACGAAGAACACCAAGCAACAACAAATTTATCAGTACTCGATGTTAATAATCGGACTATATGTTACAGGTAAAACTTCTATCTGCTATGATAACTACATAGTTTGAAAGTACGTAATCCAATCAGAGCCACACAAGAAAGATAAATAAATGATGGTGGAAAAGCTTCAAATTCCAGGCACTCTAATGCTATTAACTAATTGAAAATGTCCAAAAGAATCTTCATAAGGCAAGATCAAACTTTAATTTTCAATGCATCACTTTTAAAATGGAAAAAAAATTGGTTATCGTACTATCTTTGGTACTCATGCTATATTGTTTCACTTTTCAATTATTATGCATCGACAATCTCTCCTAATAACAAACTAGGCTCCATTCACTCACTGCCCCCAATCTATAGCTAGTCACAAGACAATCCAAATTACCCAGATTATAATTAATAAACAACATGGTATAGGTTACATAGATGTGCCTAGTTTGGTATACAACTTAATGGCAGCATACATACCTCCAACCCTCTCAGTGCACCATAAACAGTATTTGCCTGCAAGAAAGGAATATGAGATTGCTTTTTTGATAAATTTATCAAACATAAGAATATTGAAACTCAGTACATCACTATCAAAATGGAAAAAACCAAAATGATCTACCTCGATAGTTGCCTCCCCAATAATTGAATGGTCACTGTTCTTCACAACCAACAAATTGTAACTCTCATCCACACCCAATTGCAGCTGCACCAAACCCAAAAACAAACAAAAAAAAAGATCAAATTTTGTAATCAATAAAGAAACAAAAACTAAAAACAAAAGAAACCCACTTCTTCACTGTCAGAGTGAACAATAATGGACAATTTGGTAATATCATAACCCGATCTCATTCCTCTAAGCAGTTTATACACAGAAGCTCTGCTGCTAGTCTGCTTGAAGATGATAGCTTTGTATCTGTCAAAAGCCTCCTTGACAATCCTGGAACGGCCTCCGTTTCCGGATAAGGCGAGCGAGAGCTCGGGGTCGACGGAGAGGGTTTCGTTGCCCGAAGTGAACTGCGCAGGTAGAGGCCATATGTAGGTGAGGGACTGATCCAGGTCAACAGAAAAAGAGAAGACCGAAGTGAGAGACAGAGCAAGAATAATTACAATGAAGAAGAAGGTGGTGATGGGTTTTGAGGAATTGAATGACATGATTCTGGTGGGTTATGGAGATTCTGAGAGGAGATTCATTGGAAGAAGAGAAGGATAAAAAAAAAATAAAGAAAGGACAAAAATGTGGAAGAGAGAATCTGGTGGAGTTGTGGTTTTGGACACGTGTTGTTTTTGAGTTGTTTGTAATCATTGTTGTTTTGGGGATTAATTGCACTGGTACCCGTGAGTTTAGAAACAATTGCACTATCTTCTTATTTTTTTAGAGAACAAAATTTAAAGTACTTTAAAAATGGAATATTCTTATTTTCTCCTCTAACAATTTGATTAATGATATTTTATCCCCTTACGTCTTAAAAATAGTTATTTTTTCCATTAGAGTTAACTTTTTATCCAAAAAATAATATAATGACAAAAAAAGTAAATAAAAAGACTCAATTACCCTTGAAGTATTAAATGGTAAGTAAATATGCTTCAAGGGTAATTAAGTCTTTTTACTTATTTTTTTTTGTCATCATTTTGCTTTTTGGATAGAAAGTTAACTCCAGAGAGAAAAATGACTATTTCTGAAACATGAAAGGGGAAAGTGTCGTTGATCAAATCGTCAGGGAAGAAAATAAGAATATTCCCTTTAAAAATTAAAAAAGTGCATGCATAATTGATATTTACAATATTTATATTTTCAAGACTAGAAACATAACTATTGTCCAATGTGGCTATTTAACTTATAAATATTCCGAATTTAAACTGTCATCATCGCAAATTATATTTAAAATAATTAAAATACATATCGTACGTAGAGATGTAATTTAATCATTATTTTTAAAATAAATAGAAAATAAAATAGGAGAGTATATACGTAAATGAATATTACTTTAGACGGTTGTATAGAACTTTAAAAGGACAAATTGTAATGGAGTAACTTTACTTTATCCATATTGTAATAAAATTATAAGTTTAGTCTTAATTGTTAATTATATATTAATACCCAATCATTACTTGACTCAGTCAAAAGTAACAGCTTAACTAAGAATTTTATTTAAAATGACATAACTATCCCCGATTTAAAAAAATAATAAAAATAAAATTTTAATGAATCTTCATTGTCCATTAATATTGAGATCCATTATAATTTTTTATTTTTTATTTTTTTATCAGAAGTAGTTGTGTTATTTTAAGTAAAATTATTGATCAAACCGTTACTTTTAATTGAGTCAACTAGTGGTAGAGTAGTAACATATAATTAAAGTTAAATTCACAATTTTATTATAATATAACTAAATGTCAGAGTTTTTTATTGCATTTTATCCACTTTAAAATTAAGAGAAATTAAAAGAGTGAATCCAATAATATTTATGTAATAAATTAGCAAAATAAAATAGGTCATTCCCAAATCCCAACCCTTAAAAGAGGAGGTTACAAAGTGAGTCTTCTACATTGTTGGAATTATAAATAACATAATTTTTTTTTTTTTTTAACTAAGTACCATAGGTTTTTTATTCTTTTTTTTTTTAACTAAGTAACATAATTTTAGTTTTACCATCAAGTTATGACTCAGTTGACAACACATATTGAGTATGTGGAAAGAGCCCCAACTTCGATCCCTACTAAACACATTTGTTGGGAGAGGTTTGAGTCTTAAATATGACCCATCTCGAAATGGAATTAGTCGAATTTGACCGAACACCCTTGGTTCAACCCAAAAAATATAGTTTTAGTTTCTTTAACTTGTAATATCAAATATGAGATAGTTTATAAATTAATAATTTATTAAAAAATACATATAAAATTGATTTGATGTTTTACTGAAATATGAATCTATTGTTAGTTTTTTTTTTTCCTTAAAATTAAAGTCTAGATTGGTTTTATCTCTCACTTTTCATAATGTTATGCACTTAAAAGTTATGAAATTATATTATAGTATTGAAAAATAAATTATTTAGTGTTATTGTCTCATTGGTGCTGTGGGTGCTTCTTTAAATGTAAAAACCTCTAAAGTTTGTTATATAAATATCAACTTTGTCATCAATAAGATTTTTATTGATGTTATTAATGATATATTATTAATATATGTATAAATTAATTATGGTCAAGTAACATGGTCAAGCCATCACACTTTAGTCGAGTGATATGGTTAAGCCATGACCCTTTGGTCAAGCGACATGGTCGAGTCGTGATCCTTTGGTCGAGTGATATGGTCGAGCCATAACACTTTGGTCGAGTGACATGGTCGAGCCATGACCCTATAATTGAGTGACTTGGTCGAGCCATGACACTTTGGTCGAGTGACAGTTGAGCCTCGACCCTTTGGTCGAGTGACATGATCGAGTCATGACCTTATGGTCAAATGACATGGTCGAACCATGACACTTTGGTCGAGTTATGGTCGAGCTATGACCCTTTGGTCGAGTGTCATGGTCGAGCCATAACACTTTGGCTGAGTGATGGTCGAGTCATAACCCTTTGGTTGAGTGACATGATCGAGCCATGACCTTATGGTCGAGTGACATAGTTGAGCTATGACACTTTGGTGGAGTGACATGGTCGAACCATGATACTTTGGCTGAGTGATGGTCAAGCCATGACCCTTTGGTCGAGTGACATGGTCAAGCCATGACCTTATGGTCAAATGACATGGTCAAGCCATGACACCTGGATCGACCTTCAATGATGAGGTATGACACTTGGGTCGACCGTCGAGGTTACTGGTCGACATATAGACCTTTCTTTTGGGTCTTGGATATGGGTCGTAGTATGATGCTTTAAGCATTTTATTTAATAGACCAATGATTGAGCTCAAATACGTGGTTAGCCATAGAGATTAATGATTTATTTGTTTTGGGCTTTAGTATCTTGAGCCTGACCAAATTTGGTCACTACATATATACATATACATATATATATATATATATATATATATATATATATATATATCAAGGTTGTGCAAGAAATTTGTCTAAAATATATATCATAAATTACATGGCGTAATTCGGATGGCTACTATCATAGTTACTTTACTCTTTAACAATAAAAGACAGGTCACCCACCCTGCTATTACAACTCATTATTTTTTTTTAAGGGATATAATTATAAGATTAATAATCTGTCGAGGTCTACCGAGATCAAACAACTCATCATTCTTAATTATAAGGTTTTGTGTGTATAGTCATGGCCCCGACGGTTCGAACCGAACCAGTGGTTTTTAACCGAAACCGACGGTTCCGATTAAAAACCGATTCCGGAATCGAAAACCGGAACCGGGACCCATGGTCCCGGTTCCCGTTAACTTGAACAAGTGAACCGGAACCGTCGATTCGGAACCGCCCGGTTCCGGTTCCTAACGGTTTTTATTTTATTTTATTTTTATTTGTAAAAATATAAATTTTTAAAAAAAAAATTAAAATGTGTGTGGCCATTGGCCAACGGCCATACACAGGCATGTCAGGCTGCTGCTGCCAGGTGGCAGCAGCCTGACCACCTAAGGACAAGGAGCCGTTGTTCAACTGCTCCTTAGGTGTAAAATTACATTTTGTACTTGAAGATTTTTGAATTTTCAATATCTATTTACTGAATACAAACATGAATATATACACAAAGAGAAGGAACATAATCCCTTAGAAGTAGGGATTGGATCTAACAACCATTGACAAACTATCTAACAACCATTGACAAAACTAGCTAACAAGCTAACAACTATTGACTAAGTTACATTCTAGAATACAACAACTATTAACTAAGTTACATTCTAGAATACAGAATTCAACACCCCCCCTCAAGCTGGGCAGTACATGTTGATCATACCCAACTTGGAACACAATCCTTCAAAAGATGCTCTAGGTAGAGCTTTAGTAAACACATCAGCTGTCTGAGAATTGGTAGGAGTGTAATTTATCTTGACAGACCCTGCTTCTAATTTTTCTTTGATAAAATGCCGGTCTATCTTCACATGTTTTGTTCTGTCGTGATGCACTAGATTCTTTGCGATACTAATAGTGGCTTGATTATCGCACAATAGTTCTATTGGCTTAACCATAGGAACTTTGAGTTCATTTAGTAGTCTTTGCAACCAAATTCCCTCACAAATTCCATGAGCCATTGCTCGAAATTCCGCTTCAGCACTACTACGAGAGACCACAGACTGTTTCTTGCTCCGCCAAGTGACCAAATTACCCCAAACATAGGAACAGTACCCAGATGTAGACCTTCTGTCTACCACTGAACCAGCCCAATCTGCATCTGTGAAGATTCTAACACTTCTATCGTCACTTTTCTTGAAACATATACCTTGTCCTGGTGTCATCTTCAAATACCTTAGAATTCTCAAAACTGCTCCCATATGTTCTTCATTCGGACTGTTCATGAATTGACTAACGGTGCTCACCGGGAATGCAATATCCTGTCTGGTATGGGATAAATAGATCAGTTTCCCCACCAACCGTTGATACCTTCCTTTGTCTACAGGTGGACTTTCTTTTATGAGACCCAACTTCGTCGTATAGTCCATAGGTGTATCAGCCGGCTTACATTCTGTCATCCCAGTTTCTTTGAGAAGATCCAGGATGTATTTCCTCTGATTTATGCAAATCTCTGCTTTCGATCTTACAACTTCCATTCCTAAGAAGTATTTCATACTTCATAGATCCTTGATTTCAAATTCCTTGGCTAGAAAGGATTTTAACTTATGAATTTCCTCCTCACTATTACCTGTCATAATCATATCATCCACATACACAATGAGTATAGTAATAACACTTGTGGCATGATGAACAAATAAGGTATGGTCAGCTTGACATTGAGTATAACCAAACCCTTTTACGGCTTTCGTGAACCTTTCAAACCATGCTCTTGGAGACTGTTTCAACCCATACAAAGATTTTTTTAACTTACAGACTTTGTCCCCATATGCATTTTCTAAGCCTGGAGGGCCTTCCATATAAACTTCCTCTGCTAATTCCCCATTCAGGAAAGCATTCTTCACATCCATTTGGTGAAGCTTCCACTTGAGATTAACTGCTAGGGAAAGAAGAACTCTGATTGTATTTAGTTTAGCAACTGGAGCAAAGGTATCCTCGTAATCGATCCCATAGGTCTGTGTAAAACCCTTTGCCACCAATCTAGCCTTGTAACGTTCTACACTGCCATTTGCTTTATGCTTTACTGTGAAAACCTATTTGCATCCTACAGCTTTTTTACCCTTTGGCAATTCTGTGATATCCCAGGTTTTATTTCTCTGAAGTGCTCCTAACTCTTCCATAACTGCATTTTTCCACTCTGGAATTGACATAGCCTCTTGAATGTTTACTGGCACAGACACTTGATAAATATTATGAGCAAAAATTTTGTAACTAGATGAAAGGCCCTCATAGGATATATACTTACTCAAAGGGTAAAGAGGTCTCTCTCTGCACTTTCTTATCGGTTTCCTTAGGGCGATAGGTATTTCAGTATCTGAAGGAACTTCCTCACTGGTTTGGTTAGTATCTTGGCCGGTGCTAGGATCACTCAAGGGTTCATTATTGGAATCGGGTATGTGGACTGATTCCAGTTGAGATTCTTGGTCATGCAGAGGTACAATCTTGTCTGGTCCATCTTCATTTTCTTTCGGCTTCCTCGAATATACAATAGGTTCTGCTTGGAACTTACTTGTCATGTCTGGATAAATAGGAGATACGTTTGACTCAAAATGAGGAATTTCATGCACATTAGGAAGATGAGACTCACTGTTAAGTCCGGATGAACTTTTATGGAAAACATGACTATGATCTAAAACCTGAAATTCATTCTCACTCCCCCCTTGAATTTGAGTTTGAGGAAAAAAAGGTTGATCTTCCACAAAGGTAACATCTAAAGAAATATGAATTTTTTTGGTGTTTGGGTTGTAGCATCGATATCCTTTTTTAGTATGAGAATAACCCAAAAATAAACATCTAACAGCTCTAGGATCAAGTTTACCCCTGTAATGTGGTTGAACATGTACAAACACTATACAACCGAAGACACAGAGAGGAATGGTTAATATAAGTTGGGTATGAGGATAAGTTTCAAGTAGGGTTTAACATGGAGTTCTAAAGTGTAATACTCTTGAGAGTTGTCTATTAATAAGATGTACAGCTGTGAAGACGGCTGCACCCTAAAAATGACTTGGCACCCTCATACAGAACAACAGGGATCTAGTTACCTCTAATAGGTGGCGGTTTTTTCTTTCAGAAATACCGTTTTGTTGAGGTGTGTCTACACATGTGGTATGGTGGACAATCCCTTCACTACAAAGATACTCTCTCAACCCTTGGTTTACAAAATCTCTTCCATTATCAGATCTGAACACTTGAATTTTTGTTTGAAACTGATTTTTGATCAATGAATGAAAATTTTTGAAAATATTGGTGACCTCAGACTTTTCTTTCATGAGAAAGACCCATGTGACTCTGGTATGATCATCAATAAATGTGACAAACCATTTTGCACCAGTGATATTAGGGACTCTAGAAGGGCCCCAAACATCACTGTGAATTAAAGCAAATGGTTTGGAGGCTTTATAGCTATTAGGATGGTACACAGAACGAGTATGTTTGGACAACTCACAGAAATCACAATGAAAATCTTTTGAACTTTTATTAATAAATAAGTCAGGAAACAATTTCTCTAGATACAGGAAACTAGAATGTCCTAACCTATAGTGCCAAAGTAGAACAACACTATCTTTATTTGACTTAGACATAGACTTAGACATTGACTCAAGAGAAAACGTTTTGGACTCGGCAGAATGACCTTATATACCCTTAGAAGCTTTAGCCTTGATGACATAAAGACCAGATTGTATCTCAGCAGTTCCAATCGTCTTCCCCGAAATCATGTCCTGAAATACATAATAAGTGGGGAAAAATTTAGTCACACATTTTTCAGCATAAGTGAGTTTGGATATGGAAAGAAGGTTACAATCTAAATTTGGAACATATAACACAGACTGTAGGGTTAGAGTTTTTGAAATAATAACAGAACCACACCCTCTGACTTTGAACAGAGAACCATCTGCAATTTTGACATTATAATTACTTTGACATTGCTCAAAAGTACTAAACACCCTAGCATCACCTGTCATGTGATCAGTTGCACCTGAATCCACAATCCAAAGACCTGGGACCTCCTTGTTCACATTCAAGGCAGTGGAGAAGGTACTTTTAGTAGCAACAGATCCGGCACCAACCACTGAGGCATTTAAACTCGAAACCATTTTCTGCAGCTGATTCAATTGCTCCTGAATGTGTACAACTGAATCTGTTCCAACACCTTCATTCCCACTGGTCATGTAACCTTTTGCATCTCTGTCCCCACTGTTCTTAAATTTTCCATCAGCAGGTTTTCCATGAAGTTTCCAACATCTATCATTGAAATGACCTGGCCGTTTGCAATGCTCACACCATGGTCGCTTCCTAGGCTGGTTGAACTTCCCTCCATGGACAGCCAAAGCACTACCATCTGGTTGTGCATTACTCTCGGAGAGTAGGTAATGGTTTGATTGCCATAATTCATCCTCTCACATCATCAAGGGTACGATTCAGCCCTAACAGGAACTTGAAAATTCGCTTTTTCTCAATGTTTTTCCTGTGTGTGGCCTCATCTCTTGGATTGGTGAAAACTTCTTTCTCAAATATGTCTACCTGCTGCCATAATCTAGAGAGCTTCGTGTAGTATTGAGTGACCGAATCATCACATTGACACAGATCATGTAGGATTCCTTCAACCGCAAACAACTCAGCTGTGTTATCATGAGTAGAAAAAGTCTCATGTACTGCATCTCATATCTCCTTTGCTGTGTCATACAACAGAAAATTTTCACTGATGTCGGCATTCATTGAGTTTAGCAACCATGACATTACAAGTTATTCTCAGTCTTCCACTAGCGATATCTTTTGTCTGCCTTGGTCGGTTCTTGTATCTCCCCAGTCAGGTATTCATCTTTTCCTTTCCTGCTAATGGAGATAAGGATTGATTTGGACCATTGGAGGTAATTTTTACCAGTCAATTTGTGACCGGATATGATGAATTGAGAAGATGTGTGGTCAACTCCTCCCTCTCCATTGTTATTCGAGTTGACTGGGTCAGAATCAGAGGCGACTTTTGAAGAGGATGCGTCAGACATGCCTAATGCTTGCGAATGAAGAGGGTACAGGGCCGCTGGAAAGGGCAGAAAAAAAATAATTCTTTCCTTTTTTTTTGGCAATCACTGCAATTTAAATAAATTAAGGGCAGAAACTGCAATTTAAATAAATTAGGGGCAGAAGCTGCAATTCAAACAAATCAAGGATTATATTGTAATTTGGCAACTGAAAACCACTGCCAATTCCAAGGAGGTCACGGCGGAGAGCGGTGGCTGGAAATAAGGATAGATCGGTGAAGCTCGTCGACCGGCGAATCGAATGGTACCGGTGGTGAGGAACGAGGGGCCGACAATCGGCAAGATCGGGCGATGAAAAGGGAAGCGACGCTGGTAGTCGCGAATGTCGATCGTGGGGCGTCGACGGTGGTCCGATGGCGGCGCTTTTGGTAGCGACGGAATCAGTAGAGGAAAGTGGTCCAGGCGGCAGTGGAGGTGAGCCGAGAAAGAGAAGTTACAGCGGCGAAAAAATGAAGAACAGCGGCGGAGATACAAGAACAGTGATAGTTTTGGCTAAGGAAAGACTTGGTCTCTAATTTGTCCATGGTGACTCACCACTCTTTCCTGGAAACTAAACTGATATCAAATCATGAAAATACTTAACAAAGATACTATTCAAAATCACTATTCATAACACTATTCATAATACAGAAATGACAAATATAAATTTTAAAGAACTCAAAGATGGAGAATTAAAAATAGAAAAATATTGTAAAGAATTACAAAAAACAATAATCTATTATGGTACTAAAATATTAATAAAATGGATTTAGAAGTAACAAAAAGATCATTGAAAAAACATTAATTAATAGTGCGTCAAGATTTTGGCAACATATGCCTGAAGAAACAAAAAGTGTGATCTTATCATCAACAACCTCATCAGATTTAATAACAAGCACTGTGGAAGCTTTCCAATTAGAATTTCATGGTGAAGGAAGATTAATTAAAGATCCAACAACAATAAATAAATACTGCATAGCATTACAAAGATTACAATTATGTGATATGTGTGAAATAGAACGATATATTTGTGTTTTTCAAGATTATTATTATCATATTTATAATCAAATAGATAATAGTTATAGTCAATATTTACCATTATTCTTCTCTAAGATTCCTGACCCTTGGGGACAGAAACTGATAGAAACATATGAACCTATGACAGCAGATACATTAGGAAAAAGAATAGCACATTTAAGAAATAAACTTAGTTCTTGGTGTGGAGATGCAATTTTAGCTAAAGCTACGAAAGGATTAAGAAAGAGAATTTCTTTATGTTGTGATACACCTAAAATGCCCCTTATGATAGGATGTGACAGTCAATATTATTATGGAAAGATTAAAAGAAAATATAAAAAACGAAAACAATTTAAGAAAAGAAGATATTTTAAAACAAGAAAAACTAATTATTATAAGAAAAGGATATAGAAAAACTCCTAAACCTACATACAAAAGAAATAATAAAAAACCTTTCACAAAAGAATGCATATGTTATGTTTGTAACCAATTAGGACATTATGCAAATAAATGCCCTAAAAAGTTTGATAAAAATAAAAAGAAAATAGAAATTGATGAAAATATTAAACAAATGATAAATAATGAAGAACTTATACAAATAAATGATTTTGAAGAAATAACAGAGTCTGATGAAAGTATTTTTATCTTAACAAATACAGATTATAGTGACTTTAGTGAAACAGAATAATGGAATTAGCATCAAGTTCTCAACAAAATGAGATAATAGATAATCAAATAGAACAATCAGGAGAATATAGACAAGAAGTCTTAATAGATAAGAAAAAATTAAAACAAATACAAAGTGAAAATTTTAGTTTATCAAACTATTCGGGATTTAAAACAGGAATATTAAGAAAATTTGGTATAACACCTCGAAAACATCATTTATATTATGGATTAAATATAAAAGAAAAAGCATTAGATATTTCATTAACCTCGAATAAAGTAATGATATCTTTATTAAATAAAATAGATATACAAGAAAAATTAAAACAGTTAAAACCAGAAATACAAAATAAGCTTGGATGGATTCATATAGGTGCAATACAAATAATACTTAAATCAACATTTAAAGAAGGATTAGATACCCCTATTGAATTAGCCGTAATGGATAATAGAATAGTAAACAGAGAAGAAGCCTATTTAGGTATTCTAAAAGGAAATTTAAGATATGGGAAATTAAAATTCAATATTTATTCTAGGATTGCGTATCATATAAAAGATATAGATTTTGATAAAACATTAAGTTTAATACAAAATTTCAAAAGAAAAGATTTCTTTAAACAACAAAATAGACCATATTCAATAACATATGTTATTTCATATGCTATTTCCAATACACATCATTCAGATTATTTTGTAGTAAAAGATATGATAGATTTTCCTTATTTATTCAATGAAGTTTGTCAGATAGAAATGCCTAGTTTACCTGAGATAGAAGAAATAGAGTCTAGACCAATAAGTTTAGATTTACAAGATAAACCTTTACTTTTAACTGACAATATACCTTCTAGATTATCCTTTACATAATCACATGTAAATAGTCATCCTTTATTAAAATCTTTTGGCTCACAGAGGAATAATAATATTATAATAGCAAAAAATGATAATTTAAAAAATTATAAATTACAAGGTGAATATTATAATGGAATAGAATTTCAATCCATTAATATTTTAATAGATACAGAAGCTAATGGAAACTATATTAGTTCTACTTTATGTAATAACTTACAAAGATACAAACTAGATAATCCACATCAATATACAAATTTCAATGGAGATTTACATGAGATAAATGAAGCCATTGAAACTTTATTAAAATTTGGAAATGAAATTATTCCAATAAGATTATTGATAGAAAATGAAGGATTAAATGATACTTTAGAAATAATGTTAGAATTAACATTTTTAGAAATGGTAAAACCATATCAGATAACTTCTTATGGTTTAAAGATAAATTATAATGGAAAATTAATTTATATACCAAAATGACAAGTCCATATAGTATATACATACCAATAGGATTAACTTATAAAGATTATAAAGCAGAATATTTTGCTGCTTATATAGATAGTGGTTCAGGATGTTGTGTCAGTAAACCACAATGTTTTCCTGAACAATATCATCAAGATTTACCTATAATTAGAGGTAGAGATATTTCTAATAATCTAGTTGAAATAAATAAAGGCATAGAAAATCCAATCATTTTGTTAGGACAATATTTAATTAAATGTCCACCATTTTATTTTCATACTACTGGATGTGATATCCTCTTAGGAAATAATTTTCTACAATTATTTCATAAGATTACTTTTGATACTCTAACCAGTCAGATATTATTTAAAACTCCATGTCATCATTTGATAACTGTTAAACGCCTTAAAACTGCTTATGCTAAACCTTTTCCTATTTCTTTTATTACCCGCACAGCCCAGCGTGGTGATATTGGATATAAAGAAAAACCAATTTTTTCTAAAGAAATCCTTTAATAAAATTTCAATTACAATTAAAAACTTTAGATATGGATATAGAAGGAATAAAAAACAGATTAAAACATTGTTTTACTGAAAATCCATTAGAATTTTGGGATAAAAACCAAATTATGGCAAAATTAGAAATGATAGATAAACAAAAAATTACTAGAGAAAGACCCATGAGATATAATCCAGAAGATAAAAAAGAATTTAATCAACAAATAAATGAATTATTAAAATTAAAATTTATTGGACCAAGTTAATCAGCACATAGCTCACCAGCATTTATTGTTAGAAAACATGCTGAGATAGTTAGAGGAAAAGCTAGAATGGTGATAAATTATAAAAGACTTAATACTAATACAGTATTTGATGGATATTTTTTACCTCATAAAGAAGGTAAAGTAGAACTAATATAGTTTCCATTAACTCCTGTATCTATTAAAATATTAATGGATTGAAATTCTATTCCATTATAATATTCACCTTGTAATTTATAATTTTTTAAATTATCATTTTTTGCTATTATAATATTATTATTCCTTTGTGAGCCAAAAGATTTTAATAAAGGATGATTCTTTACATGTGATGATGTAAAGGATAATCTAGAAGATATATTGTCAGTTAAAAGTAAAGGTTTATCTTGTAAATCTAAACTTATTGGTCTAGACTCTATTTCTTCTATTAGCTGTAGTTTGTGGTTTACTGACACAACATCCTGAACCACTATCTATATAAGCAGCAAAATATTATGCTTTATAATCTTTATAAGTTAATCCTATTTGTATGTATATACTATATGGACTTGTCATTTTGGTATATAAATTAATTTTCCATTATAATTTATCTTTAAACCATAAGAAGTTATCTGATATGGTTTTACCATTTCTAAAAATGTTAATCCTAACATTATTTCTAAAGTATCATTTAATCCTTCATTTTCTATCAATAATCTATGGATTAGCTTTAGCTGAGAAAAAATCTAAGATATGTCAACATCAAATTGAATTCTTAGGAATGCATATAGATAATAAAGGAATACAATTACAAAAACATATTCTAGAAAAAGTTAATAGTTTTCCAGATAGATTAACAGATAAAAAACAAGTTCAAAGTTTCTTAGGAGTGTTAAATTATGCTTCAGATTTTATAGCAAATTTAAGAAAACCTTTTCAAGATTTAATAAGAAAATATAAAGTTTTTTATTTTGATACTTTCCTAGAACAACAAGTTAAACAGATAAAAGAAATATGTAAATCATTACCCAAATTACAATTACCAAAGGAAAATGATAATTTAATTTTAGAAACAGATGCTTCTGAAAAATATTGGAGTGGAGTATTAAAGCAAGAAGATTATAATGAAAATCATAAAAAGATAGGAGAAACAATTTGTAAATACTGATCTGGAACATTTTCTGATACAGAATCAAGATATCATATAAATGAAAAAGAATTATTAGCTGTAGTAAAAAGTTGTAAAAAATTTTATTACTTTTTATTACCAAAAAGATTTTTATTAAGAACTAATAATACTCAAGTAAAAGCATTTATAAAAAAATTTACTACCAAGTAGACCTGAAGTTAAAAGAATAATTAGATGGGAAATGTTACTTGCAGAATATGAATTTGATATTGATATTATTAAATCTGATAAAAATGTTTTAGCAGATTTTCTTACTAGAGATGGCGCAAACAATAAATGACATCTTTAGTCATTTGAAAGATATGGAACAAGAAATTCTTTCTATAAGAGAAAATATCTCTGATCTGATTGATATTGCCAAGCTTCCTAGTAATGCTAAGGAAGTTGCAGATATTTTACTCTCCGAAAGCCAAATGATTGAAAGACATGTGGGAAAATATGAATTAATGTTCCAGAACAGTATTTACAAACTGTTTCTCCTATCTTTTCATGATTTTCATTATAATCTTCTTTCTTTAATACTCCACTCCAATATTTTTCAGAAGCATCTGTTTCTAAAATTAAATTATCATTTTCCTTTGGTAATTGTAATTTGGGTAATGATTTACATATTTCTTTTATCTGTTTAACTTGTTGTTCTAGGAAAGTATCAAAATAAAAAACTTTATATTTTCTTATTAAATCTTGAAAAGGTTTTCTTAAACTTGCTAAATTTGCTATAAAATCTGAAGCATAATTTAACACTCCTAAGAAACTTTGAACTTGTTTTTTATCTGTTAATCTATCTGGAAAACTATTAACTTTTTCTAGAATATGTTTTGGTAATTGTATTCCTTTATTATCTATATGCATTCTTAAGAATTCAATTTGATGTTGACATATCTTAGATTTTTTCTCAGATAAAGCTAATCCATTTTGTAAATATAGGTTGATAAAAATATCTAAATGTTTTAGATGTGTATTCATATTATCAGATAAAACTATAATATCATCAACATAAACAAATATAAAATCATAAGGTTTAAAAATATTATCCATTTTTCTTTGAAAAATTTGTGGAGCATTTTTTAATCCAAATGGCATAACTAACCATTCATATTGACCTTGTGGGGTAGAAAATGCAGTATATGATATACTATCTGGGTGCATCTTAATTTGCCAAAATCCACTTTTACAATCAAATTTAGAGAATATCTGCTTATTTCTTGTTTCATTTATTAAACTTTCTTTATGAGGTAAAAAATATTCATCAAATACTGTATTAGTATTAAGTCTTTTATAATTTATCACCATCCTAGCTTTTCCTCTAACTATCTCAGCATGTTTTCTAACAATAAATGCTGATGAGCTATGTGCTGATAAACTTGGTCTAATAAATTTTAATTTTAATAATTCATTTATTTGTTGATTAAATTCTTTTTTATCTTCTGGATTATATCTCATGGGTCTTTCTCTAATAATTTTTTATTTATCTATCATTTCTAATTTTGCCATAATTTGGTTTTTATCCCAAAATTTTAATGGATTTTCAGTAAAACATTGTTTTAATCTGTTTTTTATTCCTTCTATATCCATATTTAAAGTTTTTAATTGAAATTGAAATTTTATATAATAGGTTTAAAAAATAAATTTAGAATCTAGCTAATAATTATTATCAACTAATGTTATTGTATCATTAAATAACTATAAAAACATCACCTTGTGGCTGTAGTTTAGTGGTAAGAATTCCACGTTGTGGCCGTGGAGACCTGGGCTCGAATCCCAGCAGCCACACTCCATATATTTTTTATTTGCATTTTCAAATTTCAACTCCATTTGTGATTTGTGAATTAAAACGGTAGCGTTAGGTGCTTCTAATTTATTTTCAACGAGCAGCACAAATACAGCGTCATCGTTTTTGAGATTTGCAATCTGTGTGATTCTGTGAAATCGACACTTCCCGACATAAATTTTGAATTGCAAAAACAGATCATTATTCCACTAGAACATAATATATTTTGATGTCTCGTACTTTTCTCCCTCTTTGTCACTTGTGTTTGTTTGTGAATCTTATTTTGCACTTTAACATAATTTGATGTGAATTTGATTTATGTGGCACCAGATCCTCTTTCCCCACTGGGATTTAGTTGTCCAAAATATTCAATTTTCTATAATTTTTCTCCCACTTGAGTGTCTATATATATATATATTAATGTACATTCATTCATAATTTAAATGATTAATATATTTTCTTATCTATTTCAATTAGGGACGGAGAGTCCTTAGGTTTGGCTAGGTTAGAAAAAATATATATAAAATTTATGTATTTAATATTATTTTAAATTTTTTGTTAATAATAACATGTTAGCTCAAATAAGTAAATTCAGTTTAATGAGTTTAAAAACTTAATAAGATGAAATTAGTTCAAAAAAATAAGATAAGTCCAATAAACTAGTTCAAGAGCCTTATAAATCCAAATATAAATAAAACCAATTAAAACAAATAACCTCTTATCTTATTAAATGTCCCAGTTTTTCAAAAAAAAAAAAATCCTCACTAGCCGTCAAACATAGCAGCTCTTTTCTTTCTTTAATATTTTTTAATATTTTAATTTTTATTTTCACTTTGCCAAAGTTCAAATCATCTATACTTTAAATATTATTTATTTATTTAAAGCTTTAAAGGTAATTATTTTAATTTATTTAACTATCTATAATGTATTTAATTTTATATTTTGTATTTTGTGGTTGAAACTTAAATTTATATTTTATATGTATTAAAAAATTTTATTGTGTGGTCCCTTAGTAGTTCACTAATATGTCTAAAAATTATGTATTTTTAAATTATAGAAGTTGAAACTAAAATAATTAATTTCTCTTAGACTTACGCTTATATCTACTATATAATTAATTTCCCTAACTATTGTAGATCCTAATTCGCGTAGGGTAGTGAAAATGGCACTACAACCTGCACAACTAACAGTTCAAGAGGGTTAAAATGTACTTGACACCGAGGTGGTGCCGGCCAAGGACACTCCGACGCTCAAATTAGAATAATATAAAGAATATTAAATAATAAGAGTAGAAGGTACGATAAAGCATGAATAATAAATTCTCCCTATAAGGACTTTCTGGGGAAGTGTGATAGGAGATTGTGGATGTAAGGTCGGAATAATGTATGGCCGAAATAATGTATGGCTGGAGCACGTGACGGCGGACCTACGGAGATTGTCGGAGAAGAACTTAAGTTTTGAGAGTGAGAATGTGAGAATGAGATTGAGAGAGTATGAATAATTTTCTGTATCAAAGTGCCATCTCTTAGCATGTGAGGGGTCTGCCTATTTATAGATAAAGTAAGCTCAAGGGTCATCATTAGTGCGATCTACTGTTATGATACTCTTCATAACTCGATCTACCGTTATAGTACTCTCATAACCAGATCAACCGTTATGATACTATCATAACTATGCTCGAAACGGTCTACCGCCTTTATGATATTCGTAACTCCTATTGGTGTAACCGTTGGAGGGGTCTACACGTTTATAAGAGTTTAAATAATGTATTTATAGCATTAAAGATAGTATCCCGCGAATCACGGGTATGTTCTACCATGTGAGTATTCTACCACGTGGCCTTTGTTTTATTGGGCCTAGTCTCTTCTAGATTATGGGCTTTCTTTCTATTCTTAATATTTCTTGTATTGGGCTTTTCCTCTTTGGGCCAGATTTATTGATTTGTTTCTTGGGCCAACCCACTAACGATTTTTGGTCATTACAGTTTGCCCGCACTTTACAAATATGAGAATTTTATTCTCATTTTTGTAGAGTGAAAATGATATTTCGAGTGCTTTCTTAGGGATACGGTCGAATTTATTCTCATTTTTGTAGAGTGAAAATGATATTTCGAGTGCTTTCTTAGGGATACGGTCGAATGCTTATTAGTATCTCTTGGGTGTCAATTGCTCTATGAGGTATTATGAATACTCATGGAGCGTTCTACATAGTAAGCTATTTTTGAATACCCATGGAGCATTCTACATGGTGAGCTCTCTTGGAGCGTTCTACCGTGAGCTCTCTTGCAGCGTTCTACTTGGTGAGCTCTTTTTTGAACATTCATGGAGCGTTCTACACGGTGAGATCTCTTGAAGCATTCTATCTTGAGCTCTCTTGGAGCGTTCTACCGTGAGCTCTCTTGCAGCGTTCTACTTGGTAAGCTCTTTTTTGAACATTCATGGAGCGTTCTACACGGTGAGATCTCTTGAAGCATTCTATCGCGAGCTCTCTTGGACCGTTCTACACGGTAGGCTTTCTTGGAGCATGTAACCGTAACCATACTTGGAGTTCTATGCGGTGGGCACCCTTGGAGTGGTTCAACAGAGCGGTCTACCATAAGCTCTCATGGAGCGTTCTACCGTCAGTTTATTTAAAATGTTTTTTGCTCTCTTGGAACGGTCTACCATAACTCTCTTGGAGTCTTCTATCATGAACTCACCTGGAAAGGTTTAATAAAACGGTCTACAATAAGCTCTCATGGAGCATTCTACCATGCTCTTATTTGGAGTGTTTACACAAAGGGTTCAATTGGAGTGGCCTACCATAAGCTCTCATGGAGCGTTTTACCGTGAAATCACTTGTAGTGTATAATGGATTCAATTGGAAAGGTCTACCATAAGCTCTCATAGAGCGTTCTACAATAAACTTGCATGGAATGCCTCATGGTGGGCTCTCTTGGAGCGGTCTACTATAAGCTCTCCTGGAGAGTGTTCTACTATGAACTTGCATGGAATGTCTCATAGTGGGCTCTTTTGGAGCGGTCTACCATAAGCTTTCATTGAGTGCGTCCTACCATAAAATTGCATGGAATATCTCATACTGAGCGCTCTTAGAGCGGTCTACCATAAGCTCTCATGAAGAGCGTTCTACCATAAACTTATTTGATGGATTGCCCGGTAGAAATTTGAACAAAATCGTTTTATGATATGGTAGGATGCTTTTTTTTTTTTTTTTTTTTTTTTGCCGTCGAGCGCTTTATTGCCCCCTTTGTTGGTCGAGCGCTCCACTGCACTTATGTTGAATGCACATTGCTTTTTTTTTTTTTTTTTTTTTTGTCGAGCCCTTTCTTTTTCTTTTTGTTTTGTTTTTTTTTATTTTGTCCTCTAGTGGTTCGCTTTTTTGCTTTTCCAAGGTCGAATGCTTTTTTGCTTTTTGATATGCTTTTTGATACGTCAACTGCTACACTTTCATTCTCATTTTTTTTTATATGAGCTTGCCTCACACTAACTGTTCTATTTTCTCACTTGTGAGCTTGCCTCACAATAACTTTTTCTCTTTGCATATTTGCTAGATTTGTATTCATCTTTTGGATAGTTTTTTGTTTGTTGTTCTTCTTTTCTTAGTCGAATGATCAGTGTGTTTTAAGAAACAATAATCGTTGTCGAGCGCTATATAGGTGTTTAGATGTTGTCCTTGTCGAGTGCTTGACAAAAATCGTTGTAACCATTTGGCACACATTTTGTTAATAAGGGCTCGTCGAGCGCTCCACATGAGTTGAGTGGCATGACCAAAGGTTGTGTGGTTGAACGCACTCAGTGGGCCTAGACCTAATAATGGTCAAGTGCTCTACATGTAATAATATGTGCTCTACATGTAATAATATGTGCTCTACACGTGTCGGCTGCTAACTTTGTAGTGATAATTAGTTGTATCGACACTTAGGTGTAGGGTGAGTATTCCATATGAGACCAGTGTTTGGTCGAGCACTTGGCATGGGTCCAAGTGGTGTTGGTCGCTCTAAATGGGTTATGACCACATGTTTGTTTTGTATAACGCTTTACATGAGTCTAGACCAAATGGTGTTTGGTCGAACGCTCGACATGACTTAAAACCAAATGACATTTAATCTAGCATTCTACATGAGCTTGAGCATCCTTCAGAAGGAGCCTTGCTTGTCAAGCGCTTCGTATGTTTGAGAGCGAAGTTGATTCAAAACAATCCTTTAGGAAAAATTAATATTTTTATTTCTTAATGGGAGTTTACAAGGTACAAAAGATCAAGCCGTAGTGTGTAGTTGTCCCCAGTCTCTGTATGTAGAAGACGGGTATAGGTTCAGTATGTAGAACGTTGTTCAGTAGGCCGCTTGGTTGATGGTTGTTAATCGCAACTGAGCGTCGTTGATCCCTGATTGCAAGATCAATTTAATAAGGGTCGTGCTCCAACTGCTTTGTATGTCGAGAAGAATGGTAATTTATCTCATCTTCCTCCCATTTGATCTGTACCCACGCTTTGGCGAGAACGTCCTCCATTGTTTTGCACGAGTATTTGGTTAACTCTTTGTACAAGTCTGAATCGTGGAGTAGACCCTTCCTGAATGCTGATATTGCTGTCGCCTGGTTGCAATGTGAGATTGATACTTTCTCTTTGTTGAACCGGCGAATGTATTCTCGGAGTCGCTCTCCTCCCCTTTGACTAATAGCGTGGTGATCAGAGTGCTTCTCTAACTTCTTGCTGCTGGCTAATTGTTCAACGAATGTATCTGTCAGCTGCACAAAAGAGTTGATCGAGTTGTTGGGCAAGTTCGTGTACCATTGGAGTGCTAGTCCTATGAGACTTGAACCGAAGCTTTTGCATATGCATGCTTCTCTAAGGTCATATAAAATGGCAGTAGTGAACATCCTTTGTTTGTATTGGGCGATGTGATCGTTTGGGTCTGTCGTTCCATTATACTGCTTAATGTTGGGAAAATTAAACTTTCTCGGCATTTCTACCAAAGCAATTGCATCCACAAATGGAGAATCTGCAAAACTGTTTATTGCACTCCTCTTGATGGAAGCCGACATTCCAGGAATACGTTATATCAGTGCCTCCATCTCTGCAAACCTGCGTGCTACATCTGAGTTAGAGGCAAGAGGGTTAGGATTTACCAATTCTTTATCACGTGGAGTTGACGTTAAAGGTGTCACGAGTGTCTCGGGTAACAGCGGGCTACGGTGAGATATTCCACCCATCGCCAATAGAGGTATTTACAAACGTGGAGTGGTTGTGCCTCCATGTAGACCGCCAGTTGCGTTCAACATTGGTGCGACTGCTTGTTGCGTTCTACTGTCGAACACTTCTTCATTGCTTATGTTAGCATGCTTTCTGCCCATTTGGGATTGACCTTCATTGTTAGGTAGAGCAGTTGGTAGTTAGCGCTCTACATTCACTACTTGGTCGGACGTTCGAATGGACCCTGGTAGGACGTCGTTGAATGTAGAGAACGCTTGCATCCTACTTTGGAGTTCTTGGTTCTCTACTCTCATGGCTTGGTTTTCCGCTTCCAAGGCTGAGAGCCTTTAAGAGTTTTCGTTCATCTGGGCCACTAGTGCTTAGAGTTGGGCTTCCATAGCACTATGATTTGAGTCGTCCGCCATGTCGTTTGTGAAAGGTAGATTGTTAGCTATGCTCGTTCGAAGATTGTCGTGCCCCACGGTGGGCGCCAAATTGTAGATCCTAATTTACGTAAGGTAGCGGAAAAGGGCACTACAACCTACACAACTAACAATTCAAGAGAGTCAAAATGTACTTGACACCGGGGTGGTGTCGGCCAAGGACACTCCGATGCTTAAATTAGAATAATATAAAGAATATTAAATAATAAGAGTAGAAGGTACGATAAAGCATGAATAATAAATTCTCCCTATAAGGACTTCCTGGGGAAGTGTGATAGGAGATCGTGGATGTAAGGTCGGAATAATGTATGGCTGGAGCACGTGACGGCGGACCTACGGAGGTCGTCGGAGAAGAACTTAAGTTTTGAGAGTGAAAATGTAAGAATGAGATTGAGAGAGTATGAATAATTTTCAGTATCAAAGTGTCATCTCTTAGCGTGTGAGGGGTCTGCCTATTTATAGATAAAGTAAGCTCAAGGGTCATCATTAGTGCGATCTACCGTTATGATACTCTTCATAACTCGATCTACCTTTATAGTACTCTCATAACCATATCAGCCGGTATGATACTATCATAACTATGCTCGAAACGGTCCACTGCCTTTATGATATTCGTAACTCCTATTGGTGTAACCGTTGGAGGGGTCTACACGTTTATAAGAGTTTAAATAATGCATTTATGGCATTAAAGATAGTATCCCACGAATCGCGGGTATGTTATACCATGTAATTATTCTACCACGTGGCCTTTGTTTTATTGGGCCTAGTCTCTTCTAGATTATGGGCTTTCTTTCTATTCTTAATATTTCTTGTATTGGGCTGTAATACCCCCTGACCCGACCCGGTTGGACCGACCCAGGGAGCGCTACTCGGACTTTCAAAACTTTCTAAACTCATTTTATAAACCGAAAACCGTTGTGAGCCCATCGATAGATTTTCAAACCATTGGAAAAACCAAATAGTTAATAGTTTTAAAACCATTTTCAAGTGAGCCCAATAAATAAACTTTTTACAAAAATTTCGGCAGAGTTTCATTTGTTTTTCGGATTTTCCCAAAACCTGTTTTTTCCCAACTCAATCAAATACAACTCATATCAACACTTCAAATATCATTTTCAAACAATTGCGCACTCTGCCGTTTAGTGCGACTTTCCAATACAGTTTATAAAATAAAACGATTCAGAAGTTAATATTGTACAAACATTCCAATAATAAAAGACAGAAATCGTAAAATAATTAATTACAGGACATAATTACAAAACATATTTACAGACTCTATATATGCGTGCTTATCAATCATTTTACACATGAACATAAATATTTACCCAAAAATGTGACTCTCCGCCTTTGTCTGCAGGGAACTCCTATTCAGTCTTTGGCCTCTTCAGTCTCTCTGGTACCTACGCGTTAGAAACAAAACTAACGCGCTAAGCATATAGCTTAGTGGGTGTACACTAAACTCAAATATGAAAATCATAAATCACTTTTATTAAGAAACAAATTACAATATATCTCTTTTCGTTACTAATCATTTACAAAACAATTTAACTTCAAAATCAAAGCATAAAACAGTTTTAATCACTTTAATTTCAACAATAAGATCAACATATATAAAATCGATCAATAACGTTATTCAATACACTTTTCATTTCACTTCAAATCTGGCCCGCTGGAATACTCAACATACTGGGACTGAAATATGGGTCAAACTCCCACCCTAGGACGAATCCTAAGAGTGGTACGTATCTCCCTACTCTAGGACCGAGGGTACGGAACCTAGAGAGGTACATAACTCCCTATCCCAAGAACGAATCCTTAGGAAGGTACGTGTCTCCCAATCTCAGGACGAATCCGTGAGGAGGTACGTGTCTCCCTGCCCCTGGACGAATCCATAAGGAGATACATAATAAGCATCGATAGCATATCAATATCGGCGCAGTACTGCTCACTGAACCCAGCTGGTATACCAACCTCCTATATCCATTTCTATGTCTAAGTATCCTAGGGCCGTTTCGATAAACTATTTTCAATATTCACTATATTTACCATCAACGGAAACATTCAAGTTCAATAACATAAATTTTTTATGGAAAAATCGACATTATTTATACAATAATCGAAAACAAGCAATTTCAGCGGAATCGTAAGAATCAAAACGCAGTCAACAATAGAAATCATTTCAATGAAATAATATAAACGCATAAAAATTGAATATCATTGAAATAATTGCAGATTCAAACTAAAAATAATTAATACTTTTGTAAAGATTTTCGAAAACGAAGGTACACCAACCTGGATACCGTTTTTCTTTCGACAAATCGCGGTTCTAGGTTTCTTTTCCTTTTCCTTCCCTTTTTCTCTTCCTTCCTACACTTCCTTTTCTCTTTCCTTCCTCTTTTCTTCTTCTTCTTCCTCTTCTTCTTCTCTCTCTTTCCTCTTCTTTCTTCTTCCTCTTCTTTCTTTTCTTTCTTTTCTTCTTTCTTCTTTCTCTTCTTTCTTCTTCTTTCTTTCTTTCTCTCGGTCTCTCCTCTCTCTTCTCTCTGTTCTGTGTTTTCTGTGGCTTCTACGAGAAGCCAAATTTTTTTTTTATATTTTTCGGTCGTCGCGACCTGTGGTTGCGCCACCAGGTCGCGGTACTCACTGGAGCATTTCCACCGCTTTCATCGCGAGCACACCTCGCGGTACCTTGGTCGCGCTGGTGGCCGCGTTGCTCACTGCCAGAATTTGACATTTTCATCGCGAGCAGTTCATCGCGATCTGTGGTCGCGGTGATTGGTCGCGATGCTCACTGCCAAAATTTCCATGTTTCATTGCGAGCAGCCCATCGCGACCTGTGGTCGCGATGACCAGGTCGCGATACTCGCTGCCTCAGTTTTTTTTTAATTTTTTTTATGCATCATTTTCGACCGTTCAATCTGGTCCACCTGGAAACCATAAAAATAAACATACTTTTAATTACATTTACACCCCCTCCAATCAAAAAATTTATTTTCATATAGTCAAAATTAATTATCCAAAATCCGGGATGTTACATGGGCTTTTCCTCTTTGGGCCAAATTTATTGATTTGTTTCTTGGGCCAACCCACTAACGATTTTTGGTCACTACAACTATGTATATCATTTATTATTATTAATAAAAATTCTCGCGTAACGTGGAGATTTGACTATTATAAAGAATTTTTTTGTTAAGGATGAGAAGTATTGGAATCAATGGGCTCGGAAGGCTTGGTTAAAGAATGGTGATAGGAATACAAAGTACTTCCACATGAAGGCTGTAGTAGCCAAAATCTGTCAGGTTTAAAGTCAAAGTGAAAGTCCAACCCAAATCTCATTTACATACTGATCCAAGGACCAAACACAAAGCATGATTTGGCCCAGAACCACGAGGAGCCATTTGCTTGGCCCAAAGCTTAGGCGACGAGAGGCGTGAACCATGCAAGACCCGTGTCGCACAACAATCCGATGATTTATTGTCGCACGACAGTTATGGAGCCTCACGACAAGCTCCCACATATCAGAAACCTGCCTGTGTCGCACGATATCAGCCCACTCAAATTGCTCGACGCACCACCCTTCGGACCTATATTGGCTCGGTCCGTGACCCATTCGTGTAGGCCCAGCCTGCAACCCGACCCATCAGACTTCAAATTTAAAATTTGATGGACCAAGTCAAGGAGGCACCCATATTCTCTTTGATTTGGGGGCAACGAATCAGGGATGTGATCCACTCCTCCCAACGAATGAATCACCTTCCCTATAAATTGAGGAGCTTGCTCTCAAAAAGCTCTCCATGTGTGTGCAACCCCGAGAACTAGACTATTGACATTTATTATTTATAACAACAATAGTTTACTAAAGCACTTTCCGGCGAACTTCTGTTACTGCCAATCATATTACGATCACGACTCTGGTCGATCAACCAGATACTGTCATCCATCACGAAGGCGTCAATCCTTCAGATTAAGGAAGTATTTATGTCCCTCATACTTACTTGTTCGATACCAATTATCAGCAATCGCTAACTTGACCGTCGGAGTGACTTTGGCCGGTACCACCCCGGTGTCCCAGACGTCCTACGGGTCACTTGTGTTCTATTTTTGCAGGTTGTAGTGCCCTACACTTCCCTAGCGATTTTCGAGGTCTACAAAGGCCAGCCAATGAAAGAAGAAGAACTGTATCGCGGGCTTTTTCGATGACAACGGCGTTTGGCACAGTAACCCTAATGAGGTAGAGACAATGGTGCATAATTATTTCAATTCTCTTTTCTCTTTAGGCAATCCCCCACAAGCTGCTATGGATGACATTTTAAACACTGTTGAATAACCGAGTTACACCAGCCATGCATGATATTCTGAACACACAGTTTAGCAAAGAATAAGTCCTTTCGGCCATGAAAGATATGCACCCAACCAAGGCACCAGGCCTAGATGGTATGACCGCCTTTTTTTTAATCAAAATTATTGGCATATTATGGGAAAATATGTTTCTGCAGCTTGCCTAAAGTGTCTCAACAGCAACACAGCTCTGGATAGTTTTAATGAAATAACAATTGTTTTGATTCCAAAGATGCAAGGAGTAAAAAGGGTTAAGGATTTTCGGCCAATCAGCTTATGCAACACTATGTATAAGATTATTGCCAAAGTCCTTGCAAATTGATTCCTGCTTATTCTTAATGATTTGATTTCGAAAAATCAAAGTCCTTTATTCCAGGAAGATTGATCACATATAATGCAATAATCGGGTTCGAATGCCTCCATGTGTTAAAGAAGAAGGCAGGGAAGAATAATGGGTTCATGGTTCTTAAACTCAACATGTCAAAGGCCTACGACATAGTCAAATGGTCATTTCTTAGAGGAATGATGAGAAAACTTGGCTTCTCGAAGAATTGGATTTGTAAAATTATGATGTGCATTTCGACAGTATCTTATTCTTATCTTATTAACGGTTCAACTTTAGGGTCCTTAATTCCGTCAAGGGAATTACGATAGGGGGATCTCCCATCTTCTTACTTGTTATTGATTTATGTTGAAAGATTATCCAGTTTGCTGAAAGCAGCCGAGCATCAAGGGAATTTTCATGGCATCCAGTATGGTTGTGGAGATCCGTGTATCTCGCACTTGTTCTTCGCAGACGATAGTCTTCTTTTTTTAAAATGCTTCTTCGGCTGAATGTAGGAAGTTGAGAAGGATTTTGGGGGCTTATGAAGAAGCTTCAGGTCAGATTATTAACTTATAGAAGTCTGTGGTTTGTTTCAATGATACGGTTCAAGATACTTTCAAGGAAAAGATGCGAGCGTTACTAGACGTCTGGTTGGTTAATTTTCATGAGAGATATCTCAGTCTTCCAAGCTTTGTGGGTAGATCAAAACAGACTCTTTTCAATTAGATTAAAGATCGAATTTGGTGCAAGCTTAAAAATTGGAAATGCAACCTTTTTTCTTCTAATGGTAAAGAGATAAATGTGGTTATTTAATTGATTTCAGCATATTCCATGAACCTCTTCAGATTGCCTATGTCTTTAATCAATAAGTTGCATAAGCTAATTGCTAGATTTTTGTAGTTAGCACGGAGACAAAAAAGAAAATTCATTGGTGTTCTTGGTCTCGCTTATGTAAGAACAAGCTAGACAGCGGCCTTGACTTTAGAGATTTGGAACTCTTTAATGAATATCTTCTCGCAAAACAAGGATGAAGACTTCTCCAATATCCAAATTATATGGTGGATATGGTGCTAAAGAGCATTTATTTTAATAATTCTTCTTTTGTGCAGGCAAAATACTCAGCTGGTTCTTCCTTTATTTGGCGAAGCATTATGTGGGGGAAAACCCTACTTGAGTCAGGCCTTCGTTGGCGTGTATGGGGTGGTAATTCGCTGTATGTTTATAAAGACAAGTGGATTCCAAGACCTATAAAGTTCCAGGTTTGCTTGCCTTGGATGCTGCTCATGGAAATAAAGGTTTCAAACTTAAAAACAATTACTAGTTCTTGGAATGAAATATTGATCATAAATTCTTTTTTTGAAGAGGATGCAAATGCCATTCTAATTATTCCTCTTGCAGGCATCTATCACCCTGATACTCTTTGTTGGCACTATGACAAGTATGAAAAATGTTCAGTGAAAAGCGGCTATTGGTTAGCTATCATAACTAGAGACCACTCAAACTGCTCCATTCCTAGTATTCTCAATCTTTGGTAGCGCGATTTGTGAAAATTTTACATTTCGGCCAAGATCAAATTCTTCATTTGGAGAGCTTGCCATGAACGGCTTCCAACTCTGTCAAATTTGGCTGCAAATAGCTTCCTCCCGTATTTGCCCCCTCTGCAATTCAAGGTGTGCGACTCGATTTCATGCCTTGTGGGATTGCAGATCTTTAAAACAGAAAGGAAAGGCTGCAGTTCTTCTTCCAGGTTCCTAACTATTGAACCAGCCTCTTTCTTAGACTTTATCCTTGCATATAGGGCCTATTTTAAGACAACAAAATTGGAGGAGTTTTGTGTCATTTGGTGGCATATTGGTTCAAAAGGAATAGAATAATCAACTCTTCAAAGGTGCTTCGCTCGGAGGACATTATTAGTTGGTCAAGGTCCTACCTGGGTGACTTTCGTGCATTGAATTTCTAGGTCTCTAAAGGTCATTCTCCATCAGTGGCATAACAGACAACTCCTTCTCCAAGCTGGTTCAAGCTTAATTCAAATGCAACCCTCGATATGAAGGAGAAGGTGGTGAGGCTAGGTATTATTATTTAAGACTGGAATGGTAGGGTGGTAGGGTGGCTGTAAATGTTGCTAAAAGGTATAATTCCTTACGTTCGATTGAATCTGCGGAAGCTCTAGCAATTGTGGAAGGTACTAAGTTTGCTGCAGAGTTAGGGATTAGCCCAATTTGTGTTGAATTAGATACTGCCTCCCTGGTTTATGCTATTCAGGCTAAAAACCCTCCCTTTGTTTGATGCGGGACTCATTATTTCTGATATTCTTTCTTTAGCTAATAGTTTGTCTATTAGAGGCTATAATTTTAGTCATAAACAAAATATTTCTATTGCTCATGGTTTAACCAAATTTGGTCTAGTGTTCCTTGTTTTTGGGTTGAGGAAACCCCTCCCTGTATGGAGGATCTGGTGGTTTCTGATTATCAGCCTGAGTTGTAAGTCTTTTTCTTTAATGGATTCTTTTCTTAAAAAAAAAAAAAAAAATCTTTAGTACAGAATAGCAGGAAAAATAAAATTTAGATTAACCTACCTAATGAAAAGTTTCTAGCTACGCCTCTGATCTTCGTGATTGATGTTCAACTTTCAATATACGCATTTATCTATATGTGAGAAATATTTTCCTCGTATTGTTGGAGTAAATATTTGAGATGCGCACATAATGAGAGTGCAAGCCTTCGGATTATAATTATAGAAGTAGATATCCGAACTGCGTAAAGATTTTTCATTGTATTGTTGGAATAGATATTCGGACCGAGTATAGAGTAGGAGTTAATATCTCATGTTATAGTTATGGAAACATATATCTAAGTCACATATATAGTAATCGATCTGGTTAAGTTCAGACAAATTTATAATTAATTTTATAATTATACAATTTAAAAAATATATATAAATACGAGAAATGTCATTCTTATAACTTTTTATATATTATTCAAAAAAGTTGATGTATCCAATTGTGAGAGATGAAAGAGACACAAATATATTGGTAAATTTGAAATCATAAATATACATTTCATTTTTATATTATTCAAACTTAGTTAGACTCGTACATGATGCAGGCAATGGGGCATTTATAATTTTTTTTTTTAAATCTGATATCTTTCGGATCAGAATACTATCGGGACCAACCGAAATTAAATTATATAAGTACGGTCCGGATAACTACTCCCAGTAATGAGAGATAAGAACTACTGAGACCAACTACTCCCAGTAATGGGAGGAGTCTACCCACACAATTATATTTTTATAGATAATAGTGAAAATGTATATTTATTTACACTAGGTGTTGAACCTTAGTGGTTTGGAGGAATTTGGGCCTCCAACCGTTAAGGTAAGAGGCCTTGTATAATGGGGTATTTGTAATTAATGACGCGTTATGAGGTCCATTTCATATTTCTTTAATGCAATAGCCACCATTGCTATGATTTGTATCATAAATATCACTTGAGGACCACCTTATTATTTTTGTTTACAATCAATTATATCTAAAATTTATAAAATAAATGACGGGACAAGATTAATCAAATAGTACACCGTTCACTCACATCCACATAAATAGAAGTACATGTTAAAGTCAATACCGACCCTATAAGTTAATACATTATGTACCGTATAAACACCCCGTACATCAAATGACCAAATATACCTTTTCCATTAATCAACCCTTTACGAATCTAGTATTAACACTGAGATATGAGATAATAAATGTGCTAATAATATTTTCAAACTTTTAGCAAGATTTGCTCAAGCGGTGAAGCGAACTGTGAACCACTTATAAAAAATATATTCTTCGCTTCAGAGCAACTTATATGTATTCAATATATGGTGTATTTTTTAGAAATATTTTTATTTTTTTTTTTAACGATTTGATCAATAATACTTTATTTCTTTACATTTTAAAAATAGTTATTTTCACCTTTAAAATTAATTTTTTATTTAAAAAATAATATAATGATAAAAATATTAAATAAAAAGACTTAATTACCCTTAAAATTTATTTATTATTTTTATTTATTATTTAATACTTTACGGGTAATTAAATTATTTTATTTAATATTTTTATTATTATTATTATATTAATTTTGGGATGAAAAGTTAATTCTATAAAAAAAAATAGTTATTTTAAAATGTGAAGGAATAAAATATTGTAAATATAAATATTTCTATTTTTTATTATAAAATATTATAATTTTTTTTTATATAACTTGTGATGGCAATTTAAACCTGAAATATTATTAGACTGAATGAATAACCTTATCACCAAATCAATGCCGTAATGGTTGAATATAATCCTTTTAATGGTAAAGATAAGATATCATTAATTATTATTTAATCGAAGATTTTTATAACACTTGCTTTCAAATTTCAAAACGCCAAAGAAATGTGGGCCCACGAATTCCACTAACCACGACTGTGCTTTTCTTATCAATATCATCGTCATAAGTCCGCCAACAGCCACCATGCGTATCTCCTCATATTCATGAGATCGGGTTTTTGTCAACTACATCAGCCATCACCTAAGCTCTCCAATCAGACTCAAAATATTTGCCGCATAGATTCACTTTATTTTCTTCATTTTGAGACAGTAATATTTACTGTTTCAAAAAGAAAAAGAGAGTAATATTAGAATACTAAATTAAAATTTATTTATAAGAATATCAATATTTAACGAAAAATCATGATTTTATTTTCTTTTATTGGATAAAAGTTAAAGTGTCTTTAAAATTTGCTTCTTTTTTGAGATAAGAATTTATTATGGGAGTTTGTTTCAGAAAACAAAACTTATTATGGGATTTGAATATTAATTTACCTTTTTTTTTATTTGTTATTTATAGTAAATAATTTTGTTATGTATAGTGAATATTAACATATTTGTTAACATGACTGGATTGTAATATCTCCATCCTAAGGTTAGTAAAACGAGGAGAAAATACTTTTACGATCGAATTAAGATTCAAATCCCTTTTTAATTAATGAGAAGATATTAAAATTTGAGTAATGCTATACAGCTCAAAAAATTAGTGTAAAAATTAACTTAAATAATATA
Source organism: Xanthoceras sorbifolium (assembly GCA_003430845.1). Classification (NCBI taxonomy): domain Eukaryota; kingdom Viridiplantae; phylum Streptophyta; class Magnoliopsida; order Sapindales; family Sapindaceae; genus Xanthoceras; species Xanthoceras sorbifolium. Next base: position 17,131,662 of record CM010614.1, read on the forward strand.
ATAAGTGATTTGTTATTAATATAATATATATAAATTATGAGATGATTTTTATATTTTCTGACTATACATTATTTTTTAGATTAGAGAACTATAATAAAAATTTACTGAGAGTTAATTAGACCAAACTTTATAAGTACGGTGAAATAACTACTCTTATGATAGAGTAGCAAAATTATTATTTTATAAATAAATAGACTTATACCCTTCAGACTGAAATGAAGAGGAGATGTTCAACCGTACTCAATACAATCATTAGTTAATGTGTAATGTCTAACTATTTAAAATATAAATATATATTTTTTTTTTTTCTGTTGAAGTATGACATCAATGGGATAAACCTACGAGGGTTTATCAAAACATGACAGAGATCACAATCTGAAAAGCAACTCACGAATGGAAGAAACATTATTTAAAAATAAAAAAAATCATAATGGGAAGGCGACAACTCGTAGGACTTCATGCTTCTGCGGTGCAGCATAATACTCCCACAGATTACAGATAGAACCTTAAATGGGACCCAATTTAAGTGGGACCCACCACTAAGAATCAGACGGTCCCGATCATTCTGTCCCGGATTCCTAATCGCTACTAACATTCTCAATCCTATAACTACTTTCCCCCAAAGTATGCCAATCCGACCGTCCACGTCTCCCGTACCTCCACACGGAACCCAACACCTCCACACAATCCATCACGTACTCTCCTCCCAACCAACCACATCCCGCCACGTCATTATAAAAAAATCTTTACAGTTCTCAATTTTTTATATTTCTACAAACACTGGCAGCTCACGGCTCTCTCATGTTCCCAAAACAATGAACTTCTCACTTCGAGTGTAATCAGCTAACGACCACGAAATCGATTGTTTATATTTCCCAAAAAAGGACCACGTTTTCGGCAGCAATTTTCGTGATCTAGGTTTTTTTAAAAAAAAATTTTTATATTTTTTTGGCGCGGCGGCCGGAAAATGGTAGAGCCGGTGGGGCGTGAAAACGACGAGGAACTGTCGTTGTTGCCGCTACACAACAATGGCGACAGGTCCTGGCGGTTGAACTTCGACGGCTTCCAGCTGTCGCCTGAACACGCAGGGAAGAAGCCTCCTCGTGGCCTCCATGACTGTCTCGGAGTTTTAGGTGATTCTTTCTTTATTTTTTTTTTATTTTGAAAAAATGTTTATGATAATTATTGTTATTTTTTTAAAATTTTTTAATTATGCTTTGAATGGAAATATTCTACAATGACTCGTCTCTTTAGTGTTTTTTGCTTGATACGGCATTATGCGTTTTTTATTGTTATTTTTAATAATTTTGTTATTAATATTATTATTGTTGTTAGTGGAGAATTTATTCGATTCTTGAATTCTACGTGCATCGAATTTATGTTTTTATTTATTGGTTAAAAGTTGAATTTGTGTGATCAGAAAAAAAGTGATTAAAATAGATTGAAAGATTTCAGTTTAGCTTTTAAGAACTCACCAAAGAAAAAACTTATCAAAGCCTTGAATTTGGGAAGGTATGTGACTTTTTGTGTTCGCTTTGAGTTCGAGGTTTTATGGCGAAAAATTCTTGTTGGAATACTGGGAGTCGTAATCTAACTCTTGAGTGGCTTGTTTTGCAGCTTTCGATCTTGTTAACAGGTAGAGTTTTGTCAGTTAACTACTTGTGTGTGAGCGTGCATGCATGCCAATTTGTTTATTGTTTTGAGTTTTAACAGTACATGAATGAAAGGATGGCTTGTTTTTAGTTTTAATTCTATGGTCCAATAGTTCAATAACAAAGCATATCTGGGTATTTTATATAATAGTGTTTTTTTCTCTCCTTTTGTTGTATATAGAATTATTCAAACTTTCAGCAGTTATTTAATTGCTTTGACATGTCTTGCTGGAGCTATGAGTGATATGGTTTCTTTAATTGTAATTACTAATCAGTTGTAGTGACTATGGTTTCTTTAATCGATCCTGCTTATTTTGAAGTTTTAAACTAGTAGAAGAGTTTGATGATGATGTGGAACCCTGATGAGTGAAAATATTATTTTTGGGTTTGACTCAATTTTTTATAGAAAACATTGTTTATGGTTTCCACATCATAAGATGTGCATGGTTTAATATTATATGAGGATTCGTCCGTGTCTTTTTTATTTTATTTTTAATATCTAATACTTGCTGTTTATTCTCGTGAAGATTGCATGAATCTCATATCAGTTGTGTCTGTTGAGTTATTCAGGTCCGGAAGATAACGTGGCCGAGTACTATCAGCAGCAGGTAGAGATGCTTGAGGGATTTAATGAAATGGATGCCTTAGCTGAACGTGGTTTTGTTCCTGGAATGTCAAAGGTTTATATTCCATTACACCCTCTATTTTCTATAAGATATAACAGTGCATTTTGGTTGTTTTGAGACATTGCTTGTTACGATTGCAGGAAGAGCGGGAAAACTTGGCCAGAAGTGAGACATTGGCTATAAGAATATCAAATGTTGCTAACATGGTTCTTTTTGCTGCCAAAGTTTATGCATCTGTAAGAAGTGGCTCATTGGCCATCATCGCATCCACATTGGACTCTCTTCTCGACCTTCTGTCTGGCTTCATCCTGTGGTTTACTGCATTCTCCATGCAGACACCAAACCCATATCAGTACCCTATCGGGAAAAAACGGATGCAGCCATTGGTCAGTCTTTCTGGTATTACATATAATGGATGTCATATTCTAAGATTTAGCTAAAGGATGATTGGTGCAGCTAGCATGCAAGTTGAGAACATAAGAATTCTCTACTTTGTTGCCTACTGTTGTTTTATTAACTGCAAATACTGTCATGTTGTTTAGTTAAGAGTCACAGTGAATAAACTAATTTCATGTTCTTGCCCTTATGTAGTTAATTTTTAATCCTTGCAGTCATCATTTATATGTTTGTCATACATGGATGGATTAGATGCCCATAATCCAACAATTAAATCCATTTAGTATGACCTATATATATGCTCTGCATTTTAAAGAACTTCTGTTGAAATTATTCCTTGAAAATGCTTTCTTTGGAGAAAACTTGGTACAGAGAAAAAAAGATGTTAGTTAAATTAAGTGGAGTAGTCCTGATGCAGCATTTTTTATCTATAAGATTGACAATTCATGATTGCTATTTTGAATCTTGAGTGTTTTTTATTTTTATTTTTCAAAAACAAAAAGCACTAAATCTGCCAGATTAAATGTCCTGAGTTCAATTTACCTTTTTTTCCCCTATTCCTTCAAGTTTCAACAAATCTGGATTGGAGAAGATTCATTTGATAGAGACACCCCAATGTTATCCAGGATCGGATGATCAATAGGCTTAGGATAAACACACTCTAAAGTTTCAGCATGGAGCTTTCTTTTGACATCTATCCTCTTTGCAGTCTTGCCTCTTATAGAAAAGACCTGAAGGCTTGTATTTTTTTATTTTTAGCAGTTGTGGATCTGAATGTATGTATTCATGACAAACAATAAGTATCTCCTCTTTCCCAGCATAAGGTACTGAAATGTGGTCTACTTAAGTTATGGAATGCGTGTATTGATGTTTGTAGTATTAAAAATTATTAAAAATAAATGACATATCATTGCCATACTTAAATCCTAAACTTATGAATGACTTGCAGGGTATTCTAGTGTTTGCCTCGGTCATGGCTACTCTTGGACTGCAGATTATATTGGAGTCAGTGCGCACCATGGTGTCTGATGTATGTGTTCCTTAATCCTATTTTTAGCTTGTCTAAGTTCCCTTTTGCATAATTGAATATCACCTTTGTTATTAAAAGAGTAGAACCCGCTTGATGTACTTAAAAAGATGATTCTCTTACATTCCTTTTGACACTTACTATAGGAGAATGAATTCGACCTGACCAAAGAGCAAGAGCGATGGGTTGTGGGCATAATGCTTTCAGTGACCCTTGTAAAGCTTCTTCTGGCTGTTTATTGCCGTGCTTTTACCAATGAGATTGTCAAAGCTTACGCCCAGGATCACTTTTTTGATGTTATCACCAACATCATTGGCCTCATTGCTGTGTTACTTGCTAAATACATTGATGACTGGATGGACCCTGTTGGAGCTATTATTGTGAGTGAAAATCTCTCCTCACTCTGTTATTCATCCTTTCCTTATGTGTTCATGGTTTATAATTGTGCTTGCATCCGTAAGAGGGGACATGCTCCTGTTAGCATAGATAACATTTGCAAGAAAATGCTGTTATTATGATTATGTTACACGATTTAGTATTGAAGAGAATGGATTGAAAGGTACCCATTCATATTCTATAAATCTACATCAAGATACATATTATGAATGCAGCTTAGCATTTTTTAAAATTCTTCATAGATTTCCAACATGTTGCACTATGGAATTATAAAGGTTTTACATCCCCGTAGGCTTGGAATCTTTAGGATTTGTAACCACTTTTGCATATACTTTATCTATGAATACTTAATATTTAACTTGCTGCAGCTGGCCTTGTACACCATCCGCACATGGTCGATGACAGTGTTAGAAAATGTAAATTCCCTTGTTGGAAGATCAGCTACTCCTGACTTTCTGCAAAAGCTCACATACCTCTGTTGGAACCACCACAAGGCTATAAGACACATTGATACTGTTCGGGCTTATACCTTTGGGTCTCACTACTTTGTTGAGGTTGACATTGTACTGCCAGCAGACATGCCCTTGCAAGAGGCCCATGATATTGGGGAGTCCTTACAGGAGAAGCTCGAGCTTCTGCCAGAGATTGAGCGAGCCTTTGTGCATCTTGATTACGAGTATACACACAAACCTGAGCATGCTCAAGCACATTATTAGTAGGTAGAAAATCCAATGTTATATATTCTCTTATCTTCTTGTTGGTGCTTTTTATTCCCGCCCTACAAGTATTAATTGTCCGTGAAATTAAGCCATAAGGATGACATCTTGTAGGCGACAAAGATTGTAAGCAGATGCTTAGTAATGCAGATGCTTAGTAATGCAAGTTTTTATTAACTCCCACGACATTACAATCTCGAAACACTTTAGGGAGCTTGAGAGCAGTCCGACATGTTGTGACATCCTCTCTTAGAGAGAACTTTGACATACCTAGAATTTATGACTCTGAGACTTGACCAAGATTGTATGGTATTATCCTGTGTTCATATGTTGACGCACATAGAAATTTGGGAACTGTATTGGTAGGTGCTGGATTTGCCATTAGGATGGGCTTGAATGGCTCAGCATCTCAACTGGAGATTGGAAAAGATGATGTTTGTAACCTAAGATAAGATTATTGAGGTTACTTTGTGTCAATTTTAACTAAGATTACTCCCACTATTTGATTGCATCACACTTTCTTTCTAGTAATTTCTTATGGGATGGGTGTACCACGTAGTCAACCATATATCTATTTGATGAAATATATCAGCAGATTTTTTTCTTCCAGAAAAAAAATATTAGTTTTGGTAACAGTTAAGAGATGCAGATTTTGAATATAATTTATACTTTATTTGTCAATTAGGGTTTGATCCAAATTTATAAATTTGCATTTTTCTTTGTCTGTCTTGTTCCTGTCTTGATATAATTTAAGAAGACATAGCGTATACTTTTTGACAACTTGTTCACTATCTAATATAAGTGAAAAGGTAATTATTTTCTATAGATATCCTTTTTTTTTTTTTCAAAGTAGATTTTTATTGGTTGGATTGTGACTGGTGGTATAAACAAATATAGAAAATTTTGATTTGTTTTCCATTAATGACTTGATTAATACTTTGTATGAAACAAAATGGCAAAAAGTGCTCAAGTAGTAGCACTCAAGTCCATGTGGGGTTTCACATCAAACAATGTCACACCCACGATGAAAATTTCGGTGTGGAAAGCGGCTCGTAAGTGTAATTTGAACCCCCTTTATACAAGTAAAAGGGAAGTTCATAATGTGTGAATGTCCACGTTGAATGTAGACTTAGTTTGCGTTCATTGAGTTTGATTTTGTCGGTAGGTTTATACTATTCTGTCATTAAGAAGGAAACAAGAACATTTGATCCCATATGTAGCAAATCAAAATAATTATATTGATTATGGATTAATCATTTTGTCAATTATTTAACATCAATTCAATTACTCAAATTTTAGGTAGGACAATAGAAGACAGTAAAAACAAGATAATTCGATGTTAAAATGTAGATCTAAATTTACAAATTCAAATTAAAATAAATCAAGCTCTTGAAAATAATTTATTAGTCATAGTTAAAGTGATCGCAAAATAAGATTCTAAAAAGAAACATATTATTGTAGTACATAATATTTTTCTTCAATAAAATTGGCAAGGCAGGTCCAAATTCCCAACTGAAGTAACCAAACATATGGGTGGTTGGAGATTTCGTACATTTAAGTAAAATTAAGTTTAGAGTTCGAATCTCCTTCTTATACCTACAAAACAAAAACAAAAAAAACCAAATAGGAAATTGCCCTTTCATCATCTCCAGCCTCCACAAATAAAATAACTTTTTATAGGATTTTTATTTTGATCCCTAATTTTTAGAGAATTATCAATTTTTTAAAGCAGTTATGGTTAATGGTATCTTTAGACCTTAACGTTTAGGAAATGTACCAATTTGGTCTATACTAAATTTTTATTAGTCAAACTTTATAAAATTGGTAAAAAGACTGTTTTGCCTTTAACTCTATTTAAATTAGTTAAATTACAATTTTAACCTCAAATTTTAAAAAGATTATTAATAATGAGAAAGGTAGTATGATCATTTTATTTTAATATTTAAAATATATTTTTTAATGGATCTTCATTGTCCATCAACATTGATGGACGGTGAAAATTATATTAATTTTTTTTAAAAAAATAAAAGTGAAAATTAAATATTTTTTTTAAAAAAATTGAAATTCGAAATGGTGGAGATCCAATCTCCACCAACAAAAAAAAAATCAAAGTTTTTCAACCTCAACGAACCCAGAAACAAACCTAGTTTCTAGGTTTATTGAACCTCAATGAACCCAGATATGAGTTCGTTGATCTTCAAACTTTCAATTTTTTTCTTGTTGGTGGAGATCCAATCTAGATCCCACCATTTCGAATTTTAATTTTTTAAATTTTTTTTAAAAAAATCTTTAATTTTCACTTTTATTTTTTTAAAAAAATTTCAATATAATCTTCAATGGACAGTAGAAATCCATTGAATTTTTTTTAATTTAGTATATTTTTTAACTACGGATAGATGTGTCATTTCAATAAAAAATTTACTGTTTACTTATTGATAGGTTTAAAGACAAAAATACACCTGAAACTGTTAAATTTGACTAACTATTGACTTACAAAAGAATTAAATTAATATATTTTCTAAATGTTAGAGTCCAAAAATACTATTACCCATAACTGTTTTAAAAAATGGATAATTCTAAAAAAAATTATGAACCAAAATAAAAATTTCCCAAAATAAAATGATTAAAGGCCCACCTTGTCGCAGATTTGCGGTTTGCCAATCGAAACTACCCCGAATCACGTCCCTATTCATTCCGTTGTTTGTATTACTCTTTTCTGTCTCTATTCAATTTTTGTGACAATATTGACCACAAAATGCATCGCTAGTCAACAAAATAAAAAAGCCTATATAACATATATAGAAAACTTCTTATGAACAAAACTAATAAATTAATGAATGTACACTCAGCCCGCCAGTTTTACTTTGATATATTAAGCAACAAAACTAATAAATTAATCAACCTCCCCGCCCATTCAAAATAAACACACAATAAAAAACAGAATCAATTTCCCATTCCATTCACGTCACGTTTCCCTCTCTCTCTCTCTCTCTCTTCGCGGCGTTTTTTCTTTCGTGTGAGATGTTACGTTCTCTCGTGCGCCTCCGGTGCGTATGGAGATAACTTACGCATCCCCCAGCTCTTACGACGTCTCCTCCTCATCATCATCTTCCGCCGCCGCCGCCATGCCTCACACCACCCGACCCGTCAAGATCATCCCGCTCCAGCATCCTACGACGACATCGTCTCATGGCGATCAGTCCTCTTTGAGCGACGCGTTTCATAAGCGGATAGCGAATCTGAAGCGGATGACGTGGATTGAGTGGATCGAGATGGCGCTCCCGTGCTCCAGGTGGATTCGGACTTACAAGTGGCGCGAGTATTTCCAAGTCGATCTCATGGCCGGTATCACCGTCGGTGTCATGCTCGTCCCTCAGGTGATTCCACTCTCTCCGTTTTAAAATGATACAATAAAATAATATTAACACTGTTGTTTTCACTCCGTGTTTTTCGCTTTTACTCCTTTTTTTTTTTTTCTCTTTTTCGTGCGTTTGAAGTTGGACGGAAATAATTTAATTTGCATAGAATACACTGGACAGTAGAACGACTATACATGAAGGATTTACATCTCTACTGAGTTTTGTTTGACTGGTTTTATTGTGTTTATTATTTCTGTTGTTTACTTGTTGTGTTGATAATGCAATTTCTGAGGTTTGAATTTTAGCTCAGTTTCCGTTACTGTCTCGGCTGCCAAGCAAATTTTTTTTTTGAGTTGATAATGCAATTTCAGAGTTTTGGATTTTCTTTCACTTTCCGTTACTTTCTCGGCTACCAAACCTTCTCTTTTCGTTTTCTTTTTTGAGTTGATGATGCAATTTCAGAGGTTTGAATTTTCTTCCACTTTCCATTTCAGCTACCACCCAACCTTTTATTATTATTATTTCTGAGTTGATGAAATTTTTTTCAGTTTCTATTACTTTCTCGCCTACCAAAGTACCACCAAACTTCTTTTTTTCCACCGTCGTTGCATGTGATTTAACGCAACAAATCGTTTGCTTGCGTTGACTGATTTGTGTTGGTTGTATCAGCACGTGATTGAAATTGATTGGATTGGATAGATTATCTTGTTTGAAATTATAGACAAAGAAATTTTGTAGTTAGTGAAAAATAACTTCCCTTTTGATAGCAGTGAAAACTGTAAAGGAGTAGAATCTACTTTTCAAATGATAGGTTATTGTTTAGTCAAGACTGAAGAGCCTAACTATTAGTGATTGGATAGATTTGTTTATAGTCTTTAACCTCTACCTTTTCTTTGTTTTGGTCCATATCAAATGGTTAGGTTGGTAAAATCAGAAATTTTTTCACCAATCATAATCAAGCAATCAGATATTGTTTTGCACAGTTTTCCACAAGAAATTGATATGAACTGTGTAGTATGCCCAAAAACATAGTTTGCTGCTTCTATTTTTTTTTTTTTCATGCCTTGGGACTGAAATTGGATTTGAATTCATTAATTTCTAAATTATTTAGAGATAATTGATGGGAATTGTCAACCCATTTTTTAAATTATAGTAAAATTGAAATCTACACTGTGCAACCAAATGCAGTTCAACTGTTTGCATTACACTCTTAGTTTGCTGTATGCATGATTCATTATCGTATCTGGTTGTGATATTATGGTTTCCGTTCAATGTCTTATGATTATTTTTATTAGTATTATTAACTTCAAAGTTGTTGGAAAGAGCTTTGGTTGCTGTCAAAGTTATTTTCGCTACCCACGTTGATTTGGTAGTTGGATTGTAAAACTTGTGATTTGACTGTTTGTTCTAATTGACCAGGCAATGTCTTATGCAAAATTAGCTGGGCTTCAACCGATTTATGGGCTATGTAAGTTGGCCTCAAACCTTTTATAAATTTAAATTTTTGTAATTGTATTTATATTGAAATAAATTGTTAATGTATGCTTTATTATTCCATCTTAAAGTAAAATTCAGTCATTTTTGGTAAAGAAGTCTAGGTACAGACATTGATATGACTTTGGTATATAAAATTTGAATTTGATTTCAGATTTGGTTTTATTGTAACTGAAAAAGAGATGAAGGTTTAAAATTCTTTCTTATCAAAATATATACACAGTACTAACTCTGTTTGATACATTAATATAATTTTGTTATTTTGTGTCCTATCAAGAAAAGAAGAAGAAAAGAATATTGCACCTCGGATAAAAGATGAACAACTTAAATTTGAAATCTTGGTGCTGCCATGTTGTATTTTGGTGGTCCTACCAGCATCGATTACTCATAAAATCTGAAAATGATGGTATAATTGCCTTTTGTGCTGACATGTTATAGCCATATGACTGAAATAATTTCTCCAGTATCGGTACTTATATCTTATTGGTTTTAACTCCACTGCTATATCATTTGTTCCTTTGTAACTCTAGAGTTTCCATGTTTTTCTTGAAAGGCAGACTCTGGTTTTGTTCCAATATTTGTGTATGCCATTTTTGGGTCATCTCGCCAACTTGCAATTGGTCCAGTAGCGTTGGTTTCCCTCTTGGTTTCTAATGTCTTAAGTGGCATTGCTGATTCATCTGACGAGTTATACACGGAACTTGCAATATTATTGGCTTTCATGGTTGGAGTATTCGAATGCATAATGGGGCTATTAAGGTAATAGTAACAATCTTCATCATCTTCATGCAAGTAATCACAGCATGTATTTTAATTTCTTCACTCTCTTTCTGTGCATTGACGTGTGTATCCATGTTGCAAGTCTTTTGTATCCTCTTTGGGCATCTAATATAGCTCTGCATTGGCTGAATATACAAACTTGCATTTCTTCCGTTCTTGGGGAAGCTTTCTTAAAACCTAAGCAAGGCTGAGATATTTGATTTTATGGTTTTATAATGAAATATGTCATGTGAAACATTCTTAGCTTGTATGGTCATAATATATTGAAGAGCGACATCCATGCTCTCTGCTAGAGAAGCTACTTCTAAGATTGTTATAACAATGGCATTAGAGGAGGAAGAGAGGAAGAGAGAAGGGGAGTTGGGATGTGATTTGGAGATTTCAGGGACCTTTAACAATGGTCGTTAAGTTCTTTCTGTAATATCATTTTTTCTTATTGTAAAGTTCTCTCTAATGTTGATTGTTAATTGCCTTTAAATAGATGATCTCATATTTGATCTTTTTCTTTTCAGGCTTGGTTGGCTTCTTCGTTTCATTAGCCATGCTGTGATTTCTGGCTTTACAACCTCCTCAGCCATCGTGATTGCATTATCTCAAGCAAAGTATTTCTTGGGATATGATATTGTACGTAGTAGTAAGATCGTTCCATTGATTGAAAGCATAATATCTGGAGCAGATAAGGTATGCGTTTTGTGCTTATGTGGTAGATCCTTTTCACAGTGATATACACATTTAGTTTTGCATTTATGTAGATCCTTTTCACGGGATGTGCATTAAATTTGCATTTTCTCAAAAATTGCACTAAAATCACCCCTTTGAAGATGTATATATACCACTAACAAAACATGGTTTTGGGTAGTCTATGAACTTGATATCTATTGACCAGTTAAAAATGTCAAAATAGTGGTCTCTACTTGTGTGTTCTGTTGTGTATAATCCTGCTTACTGCCTCCTATCTGCTAGAGAGATGTTCCAACCATATCTACTTGCAAAATCCTCCTAGAACTATTTCATTCCGATTTTATGAGTTACGGTTGTACTGGGTGATGCAGAACAGAGTGTCTTGTGTCAACTGTTATGTAAATGGGGTGGCTTTCTGCTAATGAAATTACAAAACTTTAAGAATCCTAGATTGCACATGATCCTTAAATTTCAGTGTACTGTAATGTAAATAATATAATTTCTCTTGATATTGCTAAAGAACTTAATGTAGTAAATCATGAATCAGTCATTTTAAATTTACTTCTGTTCAGTTTGATACAATTATTGAAGGTGATGAAGAGAGAATAATCTGTGATAATCAGTTACTGGTTGCTAGTTAACTTGATAGAAGCCTTATATAAATATTGTGTTGCAAAGAAGTAATTTACAGTGTAAATCAGGAGCTATCAGACTACCTGTCAAATTTTGCTTTCTGTCAGAAGTCATATGCATTGGTTGTAAGATATAAAAACCAGGAATTCAACTAGATAGCAAGTGGGAGAATTGGAGGAGCAGGGTTTTGGCCCCTTCCACTTAAAATATGTGAATTCAAAGTATGGTATTTTTGCATTTAGTCATATACCGACATTAAATTATGCTTCAGTATTGCAGCCTCTTCAACATTTCTCTAGAATCTATCTTAATGAATCCTGAAATGATTGCATGTTGCTGATATTGATTATTGTGGTTTCATGATTCAGTCTCTTGTATATGCCAATCTGGTAGTTATGATATATTAATTTAACCTCCCTTTTCATTTATCAGGCTTGTTATTCATACTCAGTTTTGATTTATACTTCTTGTGCTACCACTCATTCATTCTTTCTTTAACCACAGGTGGTATTTTCCTTTTGTAGTTTTCATGGCCTCCTTTTGTAATGGGATCTATTATTCTTGCGATACTTCTGGTCATGAAGCATTTGGTATGAACTCCTTTTCCTTTTCTTTTGTTTGGGGTAGGAAAAGGAATTTTTTATGAACTAAGGGTTGGTTTCATGTTTAGGGAAAATCAAGGAAGTACTTGAGAGTTTTGCGAGCAGCAGGCCCCCTTACAGCAGTCGTTTTGGGTACAACTTTTGTGAAAATATATCAGCCATCTTCCATTTCATTGGTGAGAATGGGATAAATAAGCCAGGCTAGATTTCTGATTTAATACTAATGATGATGCATACTTGCTAAATCTGTTGGGAGTTCTTTCCTCTAATCCCAAATTGCGGTTATGGTAGTTACACCTGAGTTCTAATTTTTTTTTTTTTTATCAATGTTATTTATCTTGTTTAGATTACATTATGTCCCCAAAACTTTTAAAACTACCTCTCTAGGAAGTAAGAACTGTATAAGGTGTTTTCTATTTATTGAAGGCTCAAAAATCTAGCTATGTAAGATAATTTAGTTGTCTGTTTAAAATTATCCAGACAACAATATATTTGCCCTTTTACTGTTTCAAGACCTCATTAAACAAATTAGTTAACAAGTCATCTGATTATTCCCATGATTTTGTATGGGAACTAAAAGATTAATCAACTTTTACTTTGACATATTAATTGACCACTGTAATAACATTATTTGATCAAGTATGAGAAAGACCTATTTTTGTACCAATCTGAAAGTATGATAATTTTGCTAGTAAGGAAGGCTAATTTATAAAGAACGGTATACGAGAAATTAGGATCCAAACTGCACTAGTAAAATCTTCTGGTCAAATATGACTATGGTTGATTGTGATGTTGATCAGAGTTGAAACACTGTCAGTGCGGCAGACACATCTTTTGGTTCATCATACAAATCTATGTTGGTCCAGTTTTCATTGTATATATGTTCTCTTTAAAGTGTCTTCTATGAAAATTCTTTATACCTGAAAGTAAACCAAGTCAATAGAAAAAATAGCTGATCAATTTGTTGGGTATTCTGTTAGGTAGGAGATATACCTCAGGGCCTCCCAAGCTTTTCAGTTCCTAAATGTTTTGGGTATGCAAAATCTTTGATTCCAACTGCATTGCTCATAACTGGCGTAGCCATCTTGGTAAGACATTTTATAGATCAGTCTACCTATAATGCTTCTTCGATATGAGCTGCAACTATTTATCCTGTAACATTAATTTCTAAACTGTAGGAATCTGTGGGGATTGCCAAAGCATTGGCTGCAAAAAATGGGTATGAGTTAGATTCAAATCAAGAGGTAACACTGTCCATCACATGTGTGTGTTTTTTTTAATTGGTGTAATGAGGAAAAAAACAGGGCTCTGAGACCTAAAAATATTACAAAATTTCAATATCTAGAGAGTGCTTCTATTATATTTTAAGCAAAGAATTTCTTACAGTTTTAATTTTTTTTTTTAACAGTTGTTCGGTCTTGGTGTAGCCAATATTTTGGGTTCTTTCTTTTCTGCATATCCCACAACAGGTGAGTCTTTTCTGAGTCGATGAGGACAATAAACATGGTTATTTATACCGGTTCAAATTCTACTGTAGTCTTTATGATTATTTCTGTCGTGTTCATTTGTGTCTAGAGACACGCTACTGAGTGACAGTTCTTTTTTAAACATGTCTACTAGGCTCCTTTTCCAGGTCAGCTGTAAATCATGAAAGTGGAGCAAAAACTGGCTTATCTGGACTTATAACAGGAATCATAATGGGCTGTGCTCTTTTATTCTTGACCCCATTGTTTGAATACATACCCCAGGTTGGTTTCCTTGTCTGTGCCTTTTGTATTTGATTGGAAATGTTGTATAAGGAATTGCTTGCTGGCATGCTTCTCTTCTATCATGTCCATTCTTCCTATAATTACCTAGTGGAGAACCAGGAGAGAGAAAAAGAACTTGGGATAAAGGGGAGAAAATTAGAAGACAATGGGAAAGAAAATCTTTGTCTTTGTTTATTTCTATTCATCAAGTTTGCTTAACAAAAACCAAGGCCTCTATTTATAGTTGTGGTCTAAAGGGAATCTTAAAGATTCAAAAATCAAACAAAAAAATGTAACAATCTACCTTCCAAAATTATGCAGATCTTATTCAAACATGGAAATTAAAATTAAAGAAAAATGGAAAACACAAAATGCTAAGTAAATCAAATCTTCATCCACACATATGACGTATGTAGCTGCTTGAGATGTTCAACATCATTACCTGGTTAAAGCACCACGTTTTACTTATTACATTAATTCATTAGTTTATCAAGCTACGATTACTGGGAAATTTTTGACAATTTGAGATGGAACTTTGTAGTTCTTTCTTTTTGGTTTTCTGTACCTGCTGTTTTAATACCATTGCAATGTCTTGAAATGCTAATTACACAATTTGTTGTCTTCATCATCTCACAGTGTGCTCTGGCTGCAATTGTTATCTCTGCTGTAATGGGTCTGGTAAGTATGCTAATAACTACATCATGAAAGTTAATTCTGTATTAGGTATACATCATATGCTTTTCATGTTTTGACTGTACAATTTACTGCTTTGTGGGGTAGATATGATCAATTTGAGTAAAAGCAATTTGATGTGCCCAATCAGTTGGGGGGCCTTCTTCCTAGGCTGCTTATCACAAAGCCTAATCACTTTTATCAGTCTGGATTATTTTAATTTGGTTGTAGTGTTGGCAGTTTTCCCCTTAAGAGTGGTCGTCTTTTATTTTTCTGTCTTTTTAAAGTGTGTGTGTGTGTATTTATTTATATTTGACATTTTACATTGCATTAATATAACATGTATACCAGTACACATATCTTAGAGCAATTTACATTATTCAAGCGATGTGAAATGTGTAGATTTTTTATTTTAATCTCACAGCTTATAACTTTTGCTCGTGTACTTTTATACTGATTCCTAAGTTTAATTGTACTGACAACAGCCATGCTCATTTCTTTGGATTTTTATCTTTCAGGTGGATTATAATGAAGCTATTTTCTTATGGCGTGTAGATAAGAAAGATTTTCTTCTTTGGACCATCACTAGCATTACAACTTTGTTCCTTGGTATTGAGATTGGTGTCCTTGTGGGGGTAAGGATTCAAAGCAATTATGCAAGGCAATTAGTTTATCCGCTTATGTGCTATTTTTGAATCTTTCGGATGATATATATTGGAATTCTTGTTGAAATTTTTCATGTGCAAGGCTGTCTCATCTTTGCTCAGTTATTACTTACAGCAACAACAAATCTATCGAGTTTTAACCCTCAAAGTTTGACATGAATTCTGAAATGTCATCTCAGGAGCTTATTTTCTTAAAGATGTAGTTATCACGGTCGATAGTGATATCGATATTCATGAATTGGTAGCTTTCATGTATATCATCGGATGGCTGGAAAAGAGATTATCTGACTTCAGATTGATTTTTAAATTGTAGGTTGGTGTTTCCCTTGCTTTTGTCATCCATGAATCAGCAAATCCCCATATTGGTATGTGTAGTTATTATCTGCATGCAAACCATATGTGTCATGGGTTTTATTTACGGTTTCCTGTATCATGGGCTATTATGCATGTGATCTTTAACCCCCTTTTACCCTTTTAATATAATTCTGACAGAATGACATGGTTTCTCATTGGGTTTGGATTGGAATAAAAGCTAGTAGTAGCTTAACCATGCCTCAGCTTCTGTTAATAGTTATATTCAGTTTTACGACTGTAGTTTTAGAAAATTCGCATGCCTAGTACTGTGCTTATTTTATGGTTTGGTGTGTAATACAGCTATCTTGGGGCGTCTTCCTGGGACCACTGTTTACAGAAACGTTCGGCAATACCCAGAAGCATATACTTACCATGGCATTGTGATTGTTCGTATTGATGCGCCAATATATTTTGCCAATATAAGTTACATAAAAGACAGGTGAAGATTAATGCATTCCTCTATTGATAAAATCCAAGAAGCTGGCTCACTCATCCTACATCTGTTATTTCCCATACCTTATATTGTCAGTTGAATTTTTTTCCCCAAAAAAATATAAAATCTAACCCATTGAGGTTTCCTTTCAGGCTACGGGAGTATGAAGTTGTTGTTGATAGATCCACAAGACGTGGACCAGAAGTTGAAAGAATTTACTTTGTGATCTTAGAGATGTCACGTAAGTGTTATCTTATTCTTCATGTTGGACAATAAAGAAGCATATGCATATGTGATCTCTATTGCTATAATTGCTGTAAAATAGGAAATTTATTTTGTATATCTAGATATTTGAAAGTAATATTGCCGTAATTTTTTTCTCTTTTGTTCTTGCAAATATGACATTTTCAAAAAAATTCTGCTAGTTAACTAACTTCCATTATATCCAAGTTAACTGTGATGTGTACAAATATATGTCATTAGTGATTACTCATAATTTTTCGGTGAACATTTTCGGTTCTGGTCAGTTATGTTGGAAGAAAGAATTTCCTCGGATGCCATAAAATTTGTCAAAACGTTTATCAGTACCCCTGTCAAGGTTTCTTAAATAAGGTTGTGAAGATAGTACACTTCTAGTTTCTAAACCTTTTTTTTCAATTCCATTGCAGCTGTTACATATATAGATTCTAGTGCTGTTCAAGCTTTGAAAGATTTGCATCAAGAATACAAATCGCGAGACATTCAGGTTGAGTATCCTTTGCTCGAGACACAACCTCATGTTGATCAAGAGTTATTTCTTGTGGGGATGAACATCATTATATCTATGTTAACGGTTGGGTTTGTTTACAGATGGCAATTTCCAATCCAAATCGGGAGGTTCTGATGACCTTGTCTAAATCTGATGTTGTGGAGCTGATTGGTAAGGAGTGGTACTTCGTGAGAGTTCATGACGCTGTCCAAGTTTGCCTTCAGCATGTACAGAGCTTAATAGAAACTCCGAAAACAGCAGATCCGTTGCCTGATGACAAACCAAGCTTCTTCCAGAGGTTATTGGAACATAACCGAGAAGATATATCAATTGCTGAAATGGAGTCAGGTAATGATAGACCATCCGACTCCAGGAACACAGACCCTCAGTTGGAGCCGTTGTTGTCTCGCAAGCCATGAATTTTCTTGGTGCTTCCTTAAACTTAAATGATGCCAATTTTTAGAAGGCAATTCACACGTCTTGTCTCCAGCTATTAAAATGCGATAGTTTCTTGTAAGTAGGCTCGATTTTTGTAAAATTTAATTCCATAAAAGGTCTTATGGACTGCAATTCTTGTATGTAATATGCCCATGTGCTCCCCCATTATTTGTGAATGCAATAGTTTATATTGTTCCATACAATTTTATTTGCCTCTCTGATCTATTAGACCGTCACGGAGGTTGGAGGCTGATAATACTATTCTTTACCGTTGGGGATTGTATTGGAGATTTTATAGCTTCTCTTTTGGCTAGTTGAACATTATTTTGTTTACCTTCACAGCTTTTTTATAAAATGACTAGTATCCGTTTGAAAGAGTTTCTCCAAATAGATCTTTTACAAGTGGATTCACTTGTTTATAATTCTAACATTTGAAAATTTGTCAAGTAAAAATACAAAATTGAATATCTTATTCGAAAGTTAGATCTCCTGCTGTGAAGTGCATCCAGATCAGGTAAGATTTACCCTCACGATCTCTTCGGATAAAAGCCTAAAAACAGAGTGCCAGACAAGAATTATTATTCTTATTCCTGTAGTTTTTACCAGGCACATGAGTTGTTTCTATGCAAACTAATATTAAAGGAATATTTATTGACGACTAAGATACGACTGAATTACATTTAACTGTTTGATAGCCCCTAAGATATAACATCCATTCAAAAATAATGCGGAGACAGCCCACATCTGTTTCCATTTTCTTGTTACCTTCGACCATTAATAACTTGTCACTGCTAGATATTGAGTATTTTTCAGTCCCACATCGAGTAACAATTCGAAGGCTGTCAGCGGTTAGTTAATATAAAAGCCCGCTCGATAGAACGGAACAAACTGCCTTAAACTAATGAGTAAGGAAAACAAAGCGAGCGGTGAGAGCCGGTCGCCGCGTCACAATTGAAAGTGCGCATTAATTTGTGGAGGGGTCATAGGCTGGCGCGAGCGTTGACGCTGCTTACTTTTGCAGAACTCGCTTGCGCGGGCCTCCCTGATTCTGGTTAAACCCCACCCCTAATATCATTTAAATATTTCATTAATATTCCAGTCTTTACGCACAATCAGTGATTATTTCTGTCGGTGTGGATTTAATTTGTTGTGTTCTTATATTTATCGAGGATTTAACAAATATTAAATATTGAAGTTTTGTTAGTCATATTTATGTTTATGTATATATGGCGCATCATATTTGTTATAAATTTCGTTTCATTCAGTAGACGCTAGAAAAGGAACTAATTTGGTTCTAATTCTAATTTATAAAAGTTATATTTGGAGATGACTGATGACACACAGAACCCAAAAGGAAAAAATTATATTAACTCAAAAAGATGTAATAAGAAATAAACTACTTTTCATTCTCCTTTTATATAATATAGATATAGAGTTTTGAACAACATGCGTACTGAATATTTTGACCAAAAATAAAAACAAATATTGACTGGTGATTTAGGTTGCACTTGTGTTGTTAAATCAGTTTGTTAATGGACATTAATTAGTTAGTAAAGTTCCATTAAATTCGTACTAGTCTTATATGTTAAGTGAAGTGATGGAAATCATTAACTTAGCAACTATACACCCCAATAGCCAAATAGCTATGATATATATGGAATGCAAAATAACACCCTCCAACTAGTTGAAACAAACCCCACCGTTTAAGATTGAAGTAAGAGAAACTATTCTAATCACTTTTTCAATGAAATGATGGTAAATAATAATTAGAATAACACTTAATTCCCCAAAACGCCATAAACTATGAAGTTTGATAAGTTTAGTAGAAAACAAAGGTTTGAAGGTTTTTGAACGCCACAAGCTGAATAAGCTTGATAAGTTCCAAAGTTCATGCAAGAACTTAAAAACAAAATACACTCGCAAAATGCTCAATATGTTTATATTACTCAAATCTTTCTTTACAAAGAAAATCAGCCTTGTTTATATATAATATAGGCCAAGAAGAGTACAAAGAAAATATCAGCCACTAAACACCCCTTAAATGTGTAACCACCCATTAACTATGTAACTGACCATTAACTAGATCATAAATGTCGCCCATAAATGATTCAACCTTTGAAACTCATTTTTCCTAATCAAAGGACATATGAACTCATATTTAACAAAATAAAACCCTAAATGTTCAAGTTAAAAACTCAACACAATTAAAAGCCCAACACAATTAAAAACCCAAACTAACATAAAATAAGCCAACAAATCCCAACATAGCCGAATGGCCTTTCATTCTTCAAGATGGGCTAAACACTTCATTCAAACAAGGCTGGACTCTTGTCTTCGTGATTTGGACTTGCTTGAAACATGTTGACCATTTTAGACTCTTCTTGCAACCTTAGATCCTTGACCAAATCTTGACTAGCTTGCTCCTTCCAAATGTTTTCCATTAAACAAGTTAAGGATTCTTTCATCCTTTTAGCTTTAGCTCTTGTCATTGGTCCTCCATGAATCGATAAAAGATCTGGATCTTTTCTAACCTTAGTCGAATGGTGATAAACGTGCTGGTCCTCATCATGAAGTTTCATTCATAGTAGTACTTCGTTTTGTAAATAAGTTGATGCATCAAGTTGTACTAGATTCTCTGTCTATGCTTCATAATTGGTAAAGATATAATTTGAACAACACAATTCCTCAGACATTTTAAAGACCAGTCTATTTCATAATATTACAAACTTTTTCTTCAAAGATACTGTCTGGTCACCAGTACATATAGGATAATATTCCATGTCCCACATCGAGAAAAATGACTCTCAGAATTTTAGTAGTATAATATCCCGCTCAATACATCCAGAAAATGTAGCAGATAAATAAAAGCCCAACCATGGTTAAAACAACCCCAATTTTGTATTCTCTCAGCGCACAAATAGGACACGTAGTACAATTATTTAGATTTTTGTCTTTTCCTATGGCAATTTATTAAGAGTGTCGAAGTCTATGAAAACCAAGGTTCAATAATGTTTGTTCTAAATGGTCTGACATGTTATTATACTAAACCTGTATTCAAAGATGAATTCATGTGCCGAAAAACAGTCCTCCCATTCTCTTCCTCTTCCACAAACATTGTTAAATAAATAGCTAGAGTTCAATTATGTTGTGTCAAATTGTCGGTCATGTTATTTTA
Source organism: Xanthoceras sorbifolium (assembly GCA_003430845.1). Classification (NCBI taxonomy): domain Eukaryota; kingdom Viridiplantae; phylum Streptophyta; class Magnoliopsida; order Sapindales; family Sapindaceae; genus Xanthoceras; species Xanthoceras sorbifolium. The sequence goes on from CM010614.1 coordinate 17,152,257, forward strand.
CTAAATTTGTATTCAAATAATTGAATTGAAAGGTGTTCATTATAATATATTAAGAAATACTGACTTAAAGTGTTATATGAAAAATATGTGTAAATTCTAGTTCATTAATTAAAATTTATTCTCTATTTTAACAAGATTCAATTTTTTCTCTTTCTTCTTTCTAATTTGGCATGACTTTGTATAATCCAATGTTCTTATAATATCAATCTCCACACTCTCCTTATCATGTAAAGAGCCCATTTCCAAATATTTGAAGGAGGTTATCAACATAAAATTTGTATACAATTCTTTTTTTATTTTTTTATAGTTATAATTAGGCTTTACCCCAACTGTATATTGTAGTTTAAGACTTAAAAAAAAAATCTAAAATTTTTAAAAACTAAAAAACTAAAAATTGAAACAATTAAATTTGTGATCTAGCCAAATAACTATCTAGTACTATAAAAATCATGTGTAGTAGTTAAAATCCCAAATTATGTTTATCATATTATTAAAGATGACACTACAAAACTGGAGGTTGGATTTTTTTTTTTTTTTTTTGTTCTCTATCAATTTTGAAATACAAACCCAAGAAAAAAAGAAAAAAAATTCTCATTTATTTTTTCGTTTTATGTTTTATTTTACTATCTTTTTCTAACATATATCAAGAAGAAGTTTTTTTTTTTTTTTTCCTCTTTAATTTTTTTTCATTGATGGAGCTAAAGTTTTTTTATGAATATTGCTAGGATAACATAGTAAATCTACAAGGGTTCATTTGGCAGATAGGACTAGCTTGGACTAGACTAAGTCCTGAGATTAGACTGGATTGTACTGACTTAGTCATGTGGACTAGATAAAATTGAAGAAAGATTTCTCCAACATAAGAAAAAAAAATCATGTGGAATTTAGTAATTCTTGTAAAGATAAAGCTGATGCCCAGATCCACTAAATGTGGACAATATTCTTTTTCCCACCACCTTTTTATCTCTCTGTGATTGCAACAAATTTGAGGTCAGATGAAGAAGATAAGATCTTTGTCTAGTAACTGTTAGTAAGTATTTTATAGATAATGAAAAAAAAGAAAAAAAAAACGAAACAAAACAAAAGAAATTGAACAAAATAAAATGAATTAGAAAATCAAACATAAGAGATAAAAATCTGCGAAATGAAATCAGGCCCTTATATCACTTGCTGTCCATAAAACAAATTCTCTCCCTACTGTTGGTGCATCCGCCTTCAATAATATAATAGGCTTGTATGTTTGTCGGATAACAACTTCGACGAACTGAATAATACTAAAATTCTACCATATATATAGAAATCAAATAAAGAACACAAAGAACAAGAGAAAGTTATATTTTAACCGTTAAATTTATTTGACAATTGGGATGCTTATGATATGATAATTTTCAATTTTGAAAATATACTGTATAATTGAATATGCAGAGGACAAAGTCAAGACTTTAATATGTGGAGAAGAAGCCATTGTATAAAAGGATGTGATTTAGAGGGTCAATATGTATATAAACAGAAATTTCATAAAACAAATATGACTAAAATAGCTTTTTTATATTATTTTTTTTAAAAAAAAGTGCAAGTGAAGAGTATTTTTTTTATCCAAAAAAATAAATAAATAAGAATGGACAAAAAAAAAATGAAACTCTCTTTATTGCTCCCATATAAAATATGTAAAAAAAAAAAAAAATTAAGAATAATTTTTCATTTTTTTTATCTCAAAATTTACTAACAATGTGTATATATTAATACAAAAACAAAAGAAAACATAGTCATCATCTCTCAAACAATATCAAAATACATGTGAAAAATGAAGCACGAGGCTGGCTGCTCATGTACATGAAAATTCCAATGCATATGGTGATTTGATTCCTGTGGATTTTGAGATTCTAACCCAATCATCAGTTGACAAGTCATCCGTCTCCATCTAAAATGATATGTAATTATCAGCACATGTATCATTTATTCATTGAGTATACGTATACACTTTTTCTAATCAATACCATCAATACACGTGCTGTGTCAAGTCTATGATCCATCCATGAGAAAACTTGTCGTGGTCCGGCTCCATTAGATACTTGTTTGTAGGGGTGGGCAAATTAATTTAGGTTAAAATAATAAAAAAAAATGAGGTTATTTTAGGTTATACATCGTGACTCGTAAAGGTTAGATTAATCATTTTGATAATCGAATAAAAATTAGGTTAGGTTAGGTTAGAAATTTTATTATGGTGGACGACTGGATACTTTAAATATTTAATTGTATATTTTATTATAGGTTGACAAGTATAATACAGGTGTTATTGAAGTATATTTTAAAAGATTATTGAAAGAAGATTGTATGTTTTCTAATACAATGAGATAGCAATAGGTTTTTATGTAATATATATATATATATATATATATATATATATATCAAATGGTAATATAACTCATAAGAACGCTAGCCTCAAGTTTGATATTGATATAAACTTAATGCATGTGGATATAATATTTTAAAATATACAAATAATTAGATAAAATATATAAAAAAAATTAATTGTTGGTCTAAAATGTCTAATTAAGCGCATATGTACAATTTAGGGACAATAAAGTCCAAATCGAAATAACCGAACTTAATCGAATAGAATTTAACCGATTATTTAAGGTTATGTTATTTTAGATTATTCATATAAAATCCACTAGGTTAGATTAGTCCAATTGATAATCGAACAAAAATTAGGTTAGGTTAGATTATGTGTATAACCAAATATAATCGAATAGCGCCCACCCCTATTTGTTTGGATCGATTTTTCAAAAACTATTAAAAGAATTATTTTAGAAAATAAAAAATAATATTTTTTAATTTATAACTAAAAGGTTAAAAATAAAATTATTTTTTATCGTTTTCACAACAAGTTTTTAGAACAAACTATAACTCTTCCATTCAAACAACTATTTTATGCATTTTAAAAAACAACCAAACACATTTACATGATTTTTAGTTTTTGAAAACTATTTTTACCAAACACTACTAAATACGTTTGTATTTTTTAAAATATGATTTTTATTTTTAAAAACATTATTTTAAAAACTATATCAAACACGTCCTATTTTGCAATTTTACTGTTTTTCTTCGAGACTTTATATCGAATATTTGAATGTTATGATCTAGACGGTTTAATTTTTTTTTTTTTTCCATACCACTTACGGTGTGACGATTTAAACCTGAGATATTATCAGACTGAAAGAGTACCCCTTTATTACTAAGTCACATTAGACGGTAATTTATTTTCATTTATGAATCTTAACTAAACTAACTAATTAATTTAAATAAAATCTTATTACTATACAAGATATTATGTATAGAATTGGATCGCTGGCTCATATCATAATTTGTGGGTTCGATTTATATTTAGTTATGCTCATGAGTCACGACACTACCATTTGAATAGTCTAGATGGTAGCGTATTAATCAAAATTTAATATTGGAACCACAGATTTCATATTTTGAAATTATTATCAAATTTAAAATCATAAAATAGCTTTCATAAAATTATAATCTCTTAAAGGTGATCAGAAATTCGAGATTTCCAATAGGAATTGGATTCTTCATGTCAAGTACCTATCAAAATCCTCTGATATGTTTATGATTAATCGCTGACCAAACATGCAATCCAAGTCAACAAAGCCTAAACAATTCACAAATTTGAAATAATTAGTTTTCACTGTAAAAAAAATAATATTTTTATTGCGGAGAAAATATATTCTAATCCGCTGTAAAAGAGTTTCGCAAATATTATTATGGTAAAATTTTAGCGCCAATTACAATTGTTACAAAAATCATTTTGCAGTGAATCCTTCGAAACAAGACTTAAATCTGCAGTAAAAAAAACCTCAAATTTTTTATTATTGTCACGGATTTATATTTGCGGCAAAAAAATCATAACAAATATATATAGTAATTTTTTAAAAACGAATAAATTTAATCACATATTATGATCAATCATAATTCAGGAAAGTTCCACCTCAGAAAAAAATCCAAATAAGTTTTAAAAAATAGAATACTAGTTCTTATATTAATATATATTTTTTTAGATCAGAAAATATATATTAAAAAAATCAAGAGAAAATACTATTCAGAACGATCGTCCAGAACAAATGATTCCACTGAGGAGGAGCAACAACAATTATTAATATTTTTTATAATTATAGCTTGATAAGAATCAAATAAGTCTGATGAATAATTGTCAATATATATATATTAAATGTTAAAGAAAATAAATATCACAAGCAAACAATATTAGTATCGTTTTCTTTGATATATGTAGACTCTATTCTTGGTTGATTTGTTGTGGGGATACACGAGCCTATTGATTTTTTTTTTTTATATATTTTATTTTATTTTCACAAAAGAATATGTTGATAGAGTTGTATCATATGAACTTGAATAAAAAAGACAAAAACCTGTCAATCGCTCTACCTAGGTACAAGACAGAATTTTTGATCGTGTTAAAAACAAGAGATATTACATGTCCCTATTCTTTTTTTTAAAATATTTTTGTGTTTTTTAATTAGTTACAAATGGGGACATTGATTACTTAGTTTTGATGCCCTCTCTTCTACATTTTTCATGTCCTAATTTGCTGTGGATTCTTCTTGAAAAACTATTTTTTAAAAATGAGAAATCAATACATCAACTCTTAACTAAGTTAATATACAGAAACCCTTTCATTTTGGTTACTGAAGTTCAAGTTTTACCATTTTACACATAAAAACACAATTGTTGGGAGATCCCTCACCGCTTATGAGAATAGCTATTCGAGTTACAGTTTTTGTAGCCATTTTTAATTTTATTATTAGTTATTATTATTTTATTCAGTCCGCTTCTGTATAAAACAGTTTTCTCCGAACAAAAATAATGAAAACATGCCGGTACTAATATTTTTTGAAAAACAAATAGGAAGAAGGTCTGTAAATTTTTGTATTTTCAAATTAAATCTTGTTTTTCTAATATACACTACAAATGCAAATATTGAAGAAAACTGACCCTTTGATCATTTAGTGATGATAATAAAAGATCAATAATTTTATTAAACAGTACCTCATGTGGGTGGGATTCATCATATATTCTTGATGCAACGATTGATTCATGAAGAAGCTGAGAGAAAATGAAATGATCAAGGCATCAGTTAAAAGTACAAACTATGATAAATCTAAATTGTATGTATGGAGAATGTATGTGGCCCTTAAACTTCTCTGTAGCTCTACAGTGCAAGACAATGACACTCACCAGCTGAATGCAAATATGATATATAATTATAATTTCATAATATAGTCTTGTCAACCAATCACAACAGGCCACATCGAGGGTATGGGCAATTTTTGTAATCTTCTTCCAGTCACCATATTTGCAGTTGGAAGTACTTGCAACTAGCATTAATTCCTTAATTAAATATCTGCAGTGGAATCCTGATATTTTGATTTAGCTTAATTTTAAGAGATCAAGCCTTATATAACACACAATTTGTGATATTATATCATAATTTGAGATCTTCCTAAATTTTTAAAAATTGAGTTTTTTTTAATATTCTGATCGCGCATCTATTATTCACTATAACAATATCGGAAAAAAAGATTGGCTAAGGTTCAGTACTGATCAATTAGTTTTATTAGCAAATATTATTATGGCTAGATCTTTTTTTAACAACATACTAATTATAAATTTTAAACGTGTTTAGATAAAAGCACAAGCCAATAGAGAATTTGATCAGTTTATTTATAATCAAAATATCCAGTTTCATTCTTCATTGTCAAATGCAAGTATGATTTGGGTTTTGAAGGAATCTGTACTGTGTTTGATTCAAGAGTGACATGGAGGTAGGCTAGCTGCAAAGAAAGGAAGATCAAAATCTAAAATTGGAGGGGTGCCAAGTGGGTTATAGGAGGAGAAGGGGTTGATTTTGTCGTGGCATGGAGGATTAATTCTAGAAAGATGGTGATCAGGACCCGCAATTCACGTGGAGGAGGCATGCAAAAAAATCCTACAAAGACAAATGAAAAGAAATTGGTTCATATACACAATCTCCTCTAATCCCCTCTCAACCAATTATCATCTATCTCCCACGTGGGACTGCTGGACCCAATCCTCCACCTTTCGATTGATCGTTGCTCATCATGATCACTCTACCTAGCTATATATATAGCTACCTAGCTCCATTGATATAAAGCTGCATCATATATATCAAATTGCACCACTAAGCTTTACATAGTTTGCTGGTGTAGATCGATCATATATAATTTTCTAGCTAGAGGATCATGGGAGATTCTTCTGCTTCTTACATACACATGGTACGACAATTT
>CM010614.1:17158691-17277507 GCA_003430845.1 Xanthoceras sorbifolium
TTAAAAAAATTTCAATATAATCTTCAATGGACAGTAGAAATCCATTGAATTTTTTTTAATTTAGTATATTTTTTTAACTACGGATAGATGTGTCATTTCAATAAAAAATTTACTGTTTACTTATTGATAGGTTTTAAAGACAAAAATACACCTGAAACTGTTAAATTTGACTAACTATTGACTTACAAAGAATTAAATTAATATATTTTCTAAATGTTAGAGTCCAAAAATACTATTACCCATAACTGTTTAAAAAATGGATAATTCTAAAAAATTATGAACCAAAATAAAATTTCCCAAAATAAAATGATTAAAGGCCACCTTGTCGCAGATTTGCGGTTTGCCAATCGAAACTACCCCGAATCACGTCCCTATTCATTCCGTTGTTTGTATTACTCTTTTCTGTCTCTATTCAATTTTTGTGACAATATTGACCACAAAATGCATCGCTAGTCAACAAAATAAAAAAGCCTAATATAACATATATAAAAACTTCTTATGAACAAAACTAATAAATTAATGAATGTACACTCAGCCCGCCAGTTTTACTTGATATATTAAGCAACAAAACTAATAAATTAATCAACCTCCCCGCCCATTCAAAATAAACACACAACAAAAAACAGAATCAATTTCCCATTCCATTCACGTCACGTTTCCCTCTCTCTCTCTCTCTCTCTTCGCGGCGTTTTTTTCTTTCGTGTGAGATGTTACGTTCTCTCGTGCGCCTCCGGTGCGTATGGAGATAACTTACGCATCCCCCAGCTCTTACGACGTCTCTCCTCATCATCATCTTCCGCCGCCGCCGCCATGCCTCACACCACCCGACCCGTCAAGATCATCCCGCTCCAGCATCCTACGACGACATCGTCTCATGGCGATCAGTCCTCTTTGAGCGACGCGTTTCATAAGCGGATAGCGAATCTGAAGCGGATGACGTGGATTGAGTGGATCGAGATGGCGCTCCCGTGCTCCAGGTGGATTCGGACTTACAAGTGGCGCGAGTATTTCCAAGTCGATCTCATGGCGGTATCACCGTCGGTGTCATGCTCGTCCCTCAGGTGATTCCACTCTCTCCGTTTTAAATGATACAATAAAATAATATTAACACTGTTGTTTTCACTCCGTGTTTTTCGCTTTTACTCCTTTTTTTTTTTTTCTCTTTTTCGTGCGTTTGAAGTTGGACGGAAATAATTTAATTTGCATAGAATACACTGGACAGTAGAACGACTATACATGAAGGATTTACATCTCTACTGAGTTTTGTTTGACTGGTTTTATTGTGTTTATTATTTCTGTTGTTTACTTGTTGTGTTGATAATGCAATTTCTGAGGTTTGAATTTAGCTCAGTTTCCGTTACTGTCTCGGCTGCCAAGCAAATTTTTTTTTTGAGTTGATAATGCAATTCAGAGTTTTGGATTTTCTTTCACTTTCCGTTACTTTCTCGGCTACCAAACCTTCTCTTTTCGTTTTCTTTTTTGAGTTGATGATGCAATTTCAGAGGTTTGAATTTTCTTCCACTTTCCATTTCAGCTACCACCCAACCTTTTATTATTATTATTTCTGAGTTGATGAAATTTTTTTCAGTTTCTATTACTTTCTCGCCTACCAAAGTACCACCAAACTTCTTTTTTTCCACCGTCGTTGCATGTGATTTAACGCAACAAATCGTTTGCTTGCGTTGACTGATTTGTGTTGGTTGTATCAGCACGTGATTGAAATTGATTGGATTGGATAGATTATCTTGTTTGAAATTATAGACAAAGAATTTTGTAGTTAGTGAAAAATAACTTCCCTTTTGATAGCAGTGAAAACTGTAAAGGAGTAGAATCTACTTTTCAAATGATAGGTTATTGTTTAGTCAAGACTGAAGAGCCTAACTATTAGTGATTGGATAGATTTGTTTATAGTCTTTAACCTCTACCTTTTCTTTGTTTTGGTCCATATCAAATGTTTAGGTTGGTAAAATCAGAAATTTTTTCACCAATCATAATCAAGCAATCAGATATTGTTTTGCACAGTTTTCCACAAGAAATTGATATGAACTGTGTAGTATGCCCAAAAACATAGTTTGCTGCTTCTATTTTTTTTTTTCATGCCTTGGGACTGAAATTGGATTTGAATTCATTAATTTCTAAATTATTTAGAGATAATTGATGGGAATTGTCAACCCATTTTTTAAATTATAGTAAAATTGAAATCTACACTGTGCAACCAAATGCAGTTCAACTGTTTGCATTACACTCTTAGTTTGCTGTATGCATGATTCATTATCGTATCTGGTTGTGATATTATGGTTTCCGTTCAATGTCTTATGATTATTTTTATTAGTATTATTAACTTCAAAGTTGTTGGAAAGAGCTTTGGTTGCTGTCAAAGTTATTTTCGCTACCCACGTTGATTTGGTAGTTGGATTGTAAAACTTGTGATTTGACTGTTTGTTCTAATTGACCAGGCAATGTCTTATGCAAAATTAGCTGGGCTTCAACCGATTTATGGGCTATGTAAGTTGGCCTCAAACCTTTTATAAATTTAAATTTTTGTAATTGTATTTATATTGAAATAAATTGTTAATGTATGCTTTATTATTCCATCTTAAGTAAAATTCAGTCATTTTTGGTAAAGAAGTCTAGGTACAGACATTGATATGACTTTGGTATATAAAATTTGAATTTGATTTCAGATTTGGTTTTATTGTAACTGAAAAAGAGATGAAGGTTTAAAATTCTTTCTTATCAAAATATATACACAGTACTAACTCTGTTTGATACATTAATATAATTTTGTTATTTTGTGTCCTATCAAGAAAAGAAGAAGAAAAGAATATTGCACCTCGGATAAAAGATGAACAACTTAAATTTGAAATCTTGGTGCTGCCATGTTGTATTTTGGTGGTCCTACCAGCATTGATTACTCATAAAATCTGAAAATGATGGTATAATTGCCTTTTGTGCTGACATGTTATAGCCATATGACTGAAATAATTTCTCCAGTATCCGTACTTATATCTTATTGGTTTTAACTCCACTGCTATATCATTTGTTCCTTTGTAACTCTAGAGTTTCCATGTTTTTCTTGAAAGGCAGACTCTGGTTTTGTTCCAATATTTGTGTATGCCATTTTTGGGTCATCTCGCCAACTTGCAATTGGTCCAGTAGCGTTGGTTTCCCTCTTGGTTTCTAATGTCTTAAGTGGCATTGCTGATTCATCTGACGAGTTATACACGGAACTTGCAATATTATTGGCTTTCATGGTTGGAGTATTCGAATGCATAATGGGGCTATTAAGGTAATAGTAACAATCTTCATCATCTTCATGCAAGTAATCACAGCATGTATTTTAATTTCTTCACTCTCTTTCTGTGCATTGACGTGTGTATCCATGTTGCAAGTCTTTTGTATCCTCTTTGGGCATCTAATATAGCTCTGCATTGGCTGAATATACAAACTTGCATTTCTTCCGTTCTTGGGGAAGCTTTCTTAAAACCTAAGCAAGGCTGAGATATTTGATTTTATGGTTTTATAATGAAATATGTCATGTGAAACATTCTTAGCTTGTATGGTCATAATATATTGAAGAGCGACATCCATGCTCTCTGCTAGAGAAGCTACTTCTAAGATTGTTATAACAATGGCATTAGAGGAGGAAGAGAGGAAGAGAGAAGGGGAGTTGGGATGTGATTTGGAGATTTCAGGGACCTTTAACAATGGTCGTTAAGTTCTTTCTGTAATATCATTTTTTCTTATTGTAAAGTTCTCTCTAATGTTGATTGTTAATTGCCTTTAAATAGATGATCTCATATTTGATCTTTTTCTTTTCAGGCTTGGTTGGCTTCTTCGTTTCATTAGCCATGCTGTGATTTCTGGCTTTACAACCTCCTCAGCCATTGTGATTGCATTATCTCAAGCAAAGTATTTCTTGGGATATGATATTGTACGTAGTAGTAAGATCGTTCCATTGATTGAAAGCATAATATCTGGAGCAGATAAGGTATGCGTTTTGTGCTTATGTGGTAGATCCTTTTCACAGTGATATACACATTTAGTTTTGCATTTATGTAGATCCTTTTCACGGGATGTGCATTAAATTTGCATTTTCTCAAAAATTGCACTAAAATCACCCCTTTGAAGATGTATATATACCACTAACAAAACATGGTTTTGGGTAGTCTATGAACTTGATATCTATTGACCAGTTAAAAATGTCAAAATAGTGGTCTCTACTTGTGTGTTCTGTTGTGTATAATCCTGCTTACTGCCTCCTATCTGCTAGAGAGATGTTCCAACCATATCTACTTGCAAAATCCTCCTAGAACTATTTCATTCCGATTTTATGAGTTACGGTTGTACTGGGTGATGCAGAACAGAGTGTCTTGTGTCAACTGTTATGTAAATGGGGTGGCTTTCTGCTAATGAAATTACAAAACTTTAAGAATCCTAGATTGCACATGATCCTTAAATTTCAGTGTACTGTAATGTAAATAATATAATTTCTCTTGATATTGCTAAAGAACTTAATGTAGTAAATCATGAATCAGTCATTTTAAATTTACTTCTGTTCAGTTTGATACAATTATTGAAGGTGATGAAGAGAGAATAATCTGTGATAATCAGTTACTGGTTGCTAGTTAACTTGATAGAAGCCTTATATAAATATTGTGTTGCAAAGAAGTAATTTACAGTGTAAATCAGGAGCTATCAGACTACCTGTCAAATTTTGCTTTCTGTCAGAAGTCATATGCATTGGTTGTAAGATATAAAAACCAGGAATTCAACTAGATAGCAAGTGGGAGAATTGGAGGAGCAGGGTTTTGGCCCCTTCCACTTAAAATATGTGAATTCAAAGTATGGTATTTTTGCATTTAGTCATATACCGACATTAAATTATGCTTCAGTATTGCAGCCTCTTCAACATTTCTCTAGAATCTATCTTAATGAATCCTGAAATGATTGCATGTTGCTGATATTGATTATTGTGGTTTCATGATTCAGTCTCTTGTATATGCCAATCTGGTAGTTATGATATATTAATTTAACCTCCCTTTTCATTTATCAGGCTTGTTATTCATACTCAGTTTTGATTTATACTTCTTGTGCTACCACTCATTCATTCTTTCTTTAACCACAGGTGGTATTTTCCTTTTGTAGTTTTCATGGCCTCCTTTTGTAATGGGATCTATTATTCTTGCGATACTTCTGGTCATGAAGCATTTGGTATGAACTCCTTTTCCTTTTCTTTTGTTTGGGGTAGGAAAAGGAATTTTTTATGAACTAAGGGTTGGTTTCATGTTTAGGGAAAATCAAGGAAGTACTTGAGAGTTTTGCGAGCAGCAGGCCCCCTTACAGCAGTCGTTTTGGGTACAACTTTTGTGAAAATATATCAGCCATCTTCCATTTCATTGGTGAGAATGGGATAAATAAGCCAGGCTAGATTTCTGATTTAATACTAATGATGATGCATACTTGCTAAATCTGTTGGGAGTTCTTTCCTCTATTCCCAAATTGCGGTTATGGTAGTTACACCTGAGTTCTAATTTTTTTTTTTTTTATCAATGTTATTTATCTTGTTTAGATTACATTATGTCCCCCAAACTTTTAAAACTACCTCTCTAGGAAGTAAGAACTGTATAAGGTGTTTTCTATTTATTGAAGGCTCAAAAATCTAGCTATGTAAGATAATTTAGTTGTCTGTTTAAAATTATCCAGACAACAATATATTTGCCCTTTTACTGTTTCAAGACCTCATTAAACAAATTAGTTAACAAGTCATCTGATTATTCCCATGATTTTGTATGGGAACTAAAAGATTAATCAACTTTTACTTTGACATATTAATTGACCACTGTAATAACATTATTTGATCAAGTATGAGAAAGACCTATTTTTGTACCAATCTGAAAGTATGATAATTTTGCTAGTAAGGAAGGCTAATTTATAAAGAACGGTATACGAGAAATTAGGATCCAAACTGCACTAGTAAAATCTTCTGGTCAAATATGACTATGGTTGATTGTGATGTTGATCAGAGTTGAAACACTGTCAGTGCGGCAGACACATCTTTTGGTTCATCATACAAATCTATGTTGGTCCAGTTTTCATTGTATATATGTTCTCTTTAAAGTGTCTTCTATGAAAATTCTTTATACCTGAAAGTAAACCAAGTCAATAGAAAAAATAGCTGATCAATTTGTTGGGTATTCTGTTAGGTAGGAGATATACCTCAGGGCCTCCCAAGCTTTTCAGTTCCTAAATGTTTTGGGTATGCAAAATCTTTGATTCCAACTGCATTGCTCATAACTGGCGTAGCCATCTTGGTAAGACATTTTATAGATCAGTCTACCTATAATGCTTCTTCGATATGAGCTGCAACTATTTATCCTGTAACATTAATTTCTAAACTGTAGGAATCTGTGGGGATTGCCAAAGCATTGGCTGCAAAAAATGGGTATGAGTTAGATTCAAATCAAGAGGTAACACTGTCCATCACATGTGTGTGTTTTTTTTAATTGGTGTAATGAGGAAAAAAACAGGGCTCTGAGACCTAAAAATATTACAAAATTTCAATATCTAGAGAGTGCTTCTATTATATTTTAAGCAAAGAATTTCTTACAGTTTTAATTTTTTTTTTTAACAGTTGTTCGGTCTTGGTGTAGCCAATATTTTGGGTTCTTTCTTTTCTGCATATCCCACAACAGGTGAGTCTTTTCTGAGTCGATGAGGACAATAAACATGGTTATTTATACCGGTTCAAATTCTACTGTAGTCTTTATGATTATTTCTGTCGTGTTCATTTGTGTCTAGAGACACGCTACTGAGTGACAGTTCTTTTTTAAACATGTCTACTAGGCTCCTTTTCCAGGTCAGCTGTAAATCATGAAAGTGGAGCAAAAACTGGCTTATCTGGACTTATAACAGGAATCATAATGGGCTGTGCTCTTTTATTCTTGACCCCATTGTTTGAATACATACCCCAGGTTGGTTTCCTTGTCTGTGCCTTTTGTATTTGATTGGAAATGTTGTATAAGGAATTGCTTGCTGGCATGCTTCTCTTCTATCATGTCCATTCTTCCTATAATTACCTAGTGGAGAACCAGGAGAGAGAAAAAGAACTTGGGATAAAGGGGAGAAAATTAGAAGACAATGGGAAAGAAAATCTTTGTCTTTGTTTATTTCTATTCATCAAGTTTGCTTAACAAAAACCAAGGCCTCTATTTATAGTTGTGGTCTAAAGGGAATCTTAAAGATTCAAAAATCAAACAAAAAAATGTAACAATCTACCTTCCAAAATTATGCAGATCTTATTCAAACATGGAAATTAAAATTAAAGAAAAATGGAAAACACAAAATGCTAAGTAAATCAAATCTTCATCCACACATATGACGTATGTAGCTGCTTGAGATGTTCAACATCATTACCTGGTTAAAGCACCACGTTTTACTTATTACATTAATTCATTAGTTTATCAAGCTACGATTACTGGGAAATTTTTGACAATTTGAGATGGAACTTTGTAGTTCTTTCTTTTTGGTTTTCTGTACCTGCTGTTTTAATACCATTGCAATGTCTTGAAATGCTAATTACACAATTTGTTGTCTTCATCATCTCACAGTGTGCTCTGGCTGCAATTGTTATCTCTGCTGTAATGGGTCTGGTAAGTATGCTAATAACTACATCATGAAAGTTAATTCTGTATTAGGTATACATCATATGCTTTTCATGTTTTGACTGTACAATTTACTGCTTTGTGGGGTAGATATGATCAATTTGAGTAAAAGCAATTTGATGTGCCCAATCAGTTGGGGGGCCTTCTTCCTAGGCTGCTTATCACAAAGCCTAATCACTTTTATCAGTCTGGATTATTTTAATTTGGTTGTAGTGTTGGCAGTTTTCCCCTTAAGAGTGGTCGTCTTTTATTTTTCTGTCTTTTTAAAGTGTGTGTGTGTGTATTTATTTATATTTGACATTTTACATTGCATTAATATAACATGTATACCAGTACACATATCTTAGAGCAATTTACATTATTCAAGCGATGTGAAATGTGTAGATTTTTTATTTTAATCTCACAGCTTATAACTTTTGCTCGTGTACTTTTATACTGATTCCTAAGTTTAATTGTACTGACAACAGCCATGCTCATTTCTTTGGATTTTTATCTTTCAGGTGGATTATAATGAAGCTATTTTCTTATGGCGTGTAGATAAGAAAGATTTTCTTCTTTGGACCATCACTAGCATTACAACTTTGTTCCTTGGTATTGAGATTGGTGTCCTTGTGGGGGTAAGGATTCAAAGCAATTATGCAAGGCAATTAGTTTATCCGCTTATGTGCTATTTTTGAATCTTTCGGATGATATATATTGGAATTCTTGTTGAAATTTTTCATGTGCAAGGCTGTCTCATCTTTGCTCAGTTATTACTTACAGCAACAACAAATCTATCGAGTTTTAACCCTCAAAGTTTGACATGAATTCTGAAATGTCATCTCAGGAGCTTATTTTCTTAAAGATGTAGTTATCACGGTCGATAGTGATATCGATATTCATGAATTGGTAGCTTTCATGTATATCATCGGATGGCTGGAAAAGAGATTATCTGACTTCAGATTGATTTTTAAATTGTAGGTTGGTGTTTCCCTTGCTTTTGTCATCCATGAATCAGCAAATCCCCATATTGGTATGTGTAGTTATTATCTGCATGCAAACCATATGTGTCATGGGTTTTATTTACGGTTTCCTGTATCATGGGCTATTATGCATGTGATCTTTAACCCCCTTTTACCCTTTTAATATAATTCTGACAGAATGACATGGTTTCTCATTGGGTTTGGATTGGAATAAAAGCTAGTAGTAGCTTAACCATGCCTCAGCTTCTGTTAATAGTTATATTCAGTTTTACGACTGTAGTTTTAGAAAATTCGCATGCCTAGTACTGTGCTTATTTTATGGTTTGGTGTGTAATACAGCTATCTTGGGGCGTCTTCCTGGGACCACTGTTTACAGAAACGTTCGGCAATACCCAGAAGCATATACTTACCATGGCATTGTGATTGTTCGTATTGATGCGCCAATATATTTTGCCAATATAAGTTACATAAAAGACAGGTGAAGATTAATGCATTCCTCTATTGATAAAATCCAAGAAGCTGGCTCACTCATCCTACATCTGTTATTTCCCATACCTTATATTGTCAGTTGAATTTTTTTCCCCAAAAAAATATAAAATCTAACCCATTGAGGTTTCCTTTCAGGCTACGGGAGTATGAAGTTGTTGTTGATAGATCCACAAGACGTGGACCAGAAGTTGAAAGAATTTACTTTGTGATCTTAGAGATGTCACGTAAGTGTTATCTTATTCTTCATGTTGGACAATAAAGAAGCATATGCATATGTGATCTCTATTGCTATAATTGCTGTAAAATAGGAAATTTATTTTGTATATCTAGATATTTGAAAGTAATATTGCCGTAATTTTTTTCTCTTTTGTTCTTGCAAATATGACATTTTCAAAAAAATTCTGCTAGTTAACTAACTTCCATTATATCCAAGTTAACTGTGATGTGTACAAATATATGTCATTAGTGATTACTCATAATTTTTCGGTGAACATTTTCGGTTCTGGTCAGTTATGTTGGAAGAAAGAATTTCCTCGGATGCCATAAAATTTGTCAAAACGTTTATCAGTACCCCTGTCAAGGTTTCTTAAATAAGGTTGTGAAGATAGTACACTTCTAGTTTCTAAACCTTTTTTTTCAATTCCATTGCAGCTGTTACATATATAGATTCTAGTGCTGTTCAAGCTTTGAAAGATTTGCATCAAGAATACAAATCGCGAGACATTCAGGTTGAGTATCCTTTGCTCGAGACACAACCTCATGTTGATCAAGAGTTATTTCTTGTGGGGATGAACATCATTATATCTATGTTAACGGTTGGGTTTGTTTACAGATGGCAATTTCCAATCCAAATCGGGAGGTTCTGATGACCTTGTCTAAATCTGATGTTGTGGAGCTGATTGGTAAGGAGTGGTACTTCGTGAGAGTTCATGACGCTGTCCAAGTTTGCCTTCAGCATGTACAGAGCTTAATAGAAACTCCGAAAACAGCAGATCCGTTGCCTGATGACAAACCAAGCTTCTTCCAGAGGTTATTGGAACATAACCGAGAAGATATATCAATTGCTGAAATGGAGTCAGGTAATGATAGACCATCCGACTCCAGGAACACAGACCCTCAGTTGGAGCCGTTGTTGTCTCGCAAGCCATGAATTTTCTTGGTGCTTCCTTAAACTTAAATGATGCCAATTTTTAGAAGGCAATTCACACGTCTTGTCTCCAGCTATTAAAATGCGATAGTTTCTTGTAAGTAGGCTCGATTTTTGTAAAATTTAATTCCATAAAAGGTCTTATGGACTGCAATTCTTGTATGTAATATGCCCATGTGCTCCCCCATTATTTGTGAATGCAATAGTTTATATTGTTCCATACAATTTTATTTGCCTCTCTGATCTATTAGACCGTCATGGAGGTTGGAGGCTGATAATACTATTCTTTACCGTTGGGGATTGTATTGGAGATTTTATAGCTTCTCTTTTGGCTAGTTGAACATTATTTTGTTTACCTTCACAGCTTTTTTATAAAATGACTAGGATCCGTTTGAAAGAGTTTCTCCAAATAGATCTTTTACAAGTGGATTCACTTGTTTATAATTCTAACATTTGAAAATTTGTCAAGTAAAAATACAAAATTGAATATCTTATTCGAAAGTTAGATCTCCTGCTGTGAAGTGCATCCAGATCAGGTAAGATTTACCCTCACGATCTCTTCGGATAAAAGCCTAAAAACAGAGTGCCAGACAAGAATTATTATTCTTATTCCTGTAGTTTTTACCAGGCACATGAGTTGTTTCTATGCAAACTAATATTAAAGGAATATTTATTGACGACTAAGATACGACTGAATTACATTTAACTGTTTGATAGCCCCTAAGATATAACATCCATTCAAAAATAATGCGGAGACAGCCCACATCTGTTTCCATTTTCTTGTTACCTTCGACCATTAATAACTTGTCACTGCTAGATATTGAGTATTTTGCAGTCCCACATCGAGTAACAATTCGAAGGCTGTCAGCGGTTAGTTAATATAAAAGCCCGCTCGATAGAACGGAACAAACTGCCTTAAACTAATGAGTAAGGAAAACAAAGCGAGCGGTGAGAGCCGGTCGCCGCGTCACAATTGAAAGTGCGCATTAATTTGTGGAGGGGTCATAGGCTGGCGCGAGCGTTGACGCTGCTTACTTTTGCAGAACTCGCTTGCGCGGGCCTCCCTGATTCTGGTTAAACCCCACCCCAAATATCATTTAAATATTTCATTAATATTCCAGTCTTTACGGCACAATCAGTGATTATTTCTGTCGGTGTGGTAATTTAGGCTGGGATTTAATTTGTTGTGTTCTTATATTTATCGAGGATTTAACAAATATTAAATATTGAAGTTTTGTTAGTCATATTTATGTTTATGTATATATGGCGCATCATATTTGTTATAAATTCCGTTTCATTCAGTAGATGCTAGAAAAGGAACTAATTTGGTTCTAATTCTAATTTATAAAAGTTATATTTGGAGATGACTGATGACACAGAACCCAAAAGGAAAAAATTATATTAACTCAAAAAGATGTAATAAGAAATAAACTACTTTTCATTCTCCTTTTATATAATATAGATATAGAGTTTTGAACAACATGCGTACTGAATATTTTGACCAAAAATAAAAACAAATATTGACTGGTGATTTAGGTTGCACTTGTGTTGTTAAATCAGTTTGTTAATGGACATTAATTAGTTAGTAAAGTTCCATTAAATTCGTACTAGTCTTATATGTTAAGTGAAGTGATGGAAATCATTAACTTAGCAACTATACACCCCAATAGCCAAATAGCTATGATATATATGGAATGCAAAATAACACCCTCCAACTAGTTGAAACAAATCCCACCGTTTAAGATTGAAGTAAGAGAAACTATTCTAATCACTTTATCAATGAAATGATGGTAAATAATAATTAGAATAACACTTAATTCCCCAAAACGCCACAAACTATGAAGTTTGATAAGTTTAGTAGAAAACAAAGGTTTGAAGGTTTTTGAACGCCACAAGCTGAATAAGCTTGATAAGTTCCAAAGTTCATGCAAGAACTTAAAAACAAAATACACTCACAAAATGCTCAATATGTTTATATTACTCAAATCTTTCTTTACAAAGAAAATCAGCCTTGTTTATATATAATATAGGCCAAGAAGAGTACAAAGAAAATATCAGCCACTAAACACCCCTTAAATGTGTAACCACCCATTAACTATGTAACTGACCATTAACTAGACCATAAATGATTCAACCTTTGAAACTCATTTTTCCTAATCAAAGGACATATGAACTCATATTTAACAAAATAAAACCCTAAATGTTCAAGTTAAAAACTCAACACAATTAAAAACCCAAACTAACATAAAATAAGCCAACAAATCCCAACATAGCCGAATGGCCTTTCATTCTTCAAGATGGGCTAAATACTTCATTCAAACAAGGCTGGACTCTTGTCTTCGTGATTTGAACTTGCTTGAAACATGTTGACCATTTTAGACTCTTCTTGCAACCTTAGATCCTTGACCAAATCTTGACTAGCTTGCTCCTTCCAAATGTTTTCCATTAAACAAGTTAAGGATTCTTTCATCCTTTTAGCTTTAGCTCTTGTCATTGGTCCTCCATGAATCGATAAAAGATCTGGATCTTTTCTAACCTTAGTCGAATGGTGATAAACTTGCTGGTCCTCATCATGAAGTTTCATTCATAGTAGTACTTCGTTTTGTAAATAAGTTGATGCATCAAGTTGTACTAGATTCTCTGTCTATGCTTCATAATTGGTAAAGATATAATTTGAACAACACAATTCCTCAGACATTTTAAAGACCAGTCTATTTCATAATATTACAAACTTTTTCTTCAAAGATACTGTCTGGTCACCAGTACATATAGGATAATATTCCATGTCCCACATCGAGAAAAATGACTCTCAGAATTTTAGTAGTATAATATCCCGCTCAATACATCCAGAAAATGTAGCAGATAAATAAAAGCCCAACCATGGTTAAAACAACCCCAATTTTGTATTCTCTCAGCGCACAAATAGGACACGTAGTACAATTATTTAGATTTTTGTCTTTTCCTATGGCAATTTATTAAGAGTGTCGAAGTCTATGAAAACCAAGGTTCAATAATGTTTGTTCTAAATGGTCTGACATGTTATTATACTAAACCTGTATTCAAAGATGAATTCATGTGCCGAAAAACAGTCCTCCCATTCTCTTCCTCTTCCACAAACATTGTTAAATAAATAGCTAGAGTTCAATTATATTGTGTCAAATTGTCGGTCATGTTATTTTACTAAATTTGTATTCAAATGATTGAATTGAAAGGTGTTCATTATAATATATTAAGAAATACTGACTTAAAGTGTTATATATGAAAAATGTGTGTGAATTCTAGTTTATTAATTAAAATTTATTCTCTATTTTAACAAGATTCATTTTTTTCTCTTTCTTCTTTCTAATTTGGCATGACTTTGTATAATCCAATGTTCTTATAATATCAATCTCCACACTCTCCTTATCATGTAAAGAGCCCATTTCCAAATATTTGAAGGAGGTTATCAACATAAAATTTGTATACAATTCTTTTTTTATTTTTTTATAGTTATAATTAGGCTTTACCCCAACTGTATATTGTAGTTTAAGACTTAAAAAAAAAATCTAAAATTTTTAAAAACTAAAAATTGAAACAATTAAATTTGTGATCTAGCCAAATAACTATCTAGTACTATAAAAATCATGTGTAGTAGTTAAAATCCCAAATTATGTTTATCATATTATTAAAGATGACACTACAAAACTGGAGGTTGGATTTTTTTTTTTTTTTTTTGTTCTCTATCAATTTTGAAATACAAACCCAAGAAAAAAAGAAAAAAAAAATTCTCATTTATTTGTTCGTTTTATGTTTTATTTTACTATCTTTTTCTAACATATATCAAGAAGAAGTTTTTTTTTTTTTTTTCCTCTTTAATTTTTTTTCATTGATGGAGCTAAAGTTTTTTTATGAATATTGCTAGGATAACATAGTAAATCTACAAGGGTTCATTTGGCAGACAGGACTAGCTTGGACTAGACTAAGTCCTGAGATTAGACTGGATTGTACTGACTTAGTCATGTGGACTAGATAAAATAGAAGAAAGATTTCTCCAACATAAGAAAAAAAAATCATGTGGAATTTAGTAATTCTTGTAAAGATAAAGCTGATGCCCAGATCCACTAAATGTGGACAATATTCTTTTTCCCACCACCTTTTTATCTCTCTGTGATTGCAACAAATTTGAGGTCAGATGAAGAAGATAAGATCTTTGTCTAGTAACTGTTAGTAAGTATTTTATAGATAATGAAAAAAAAGAAAAAAAAAACGAAACAAAACAAAAGAAATTGAACAAAATAAAATGAATTAGAAAATCAAACATAAGAGATAAAAATCTGCGAAATGAAATCAGGCCCTTATATCACTTGCTGTCCATAAAACAAATTCTCTCCCTACTGTAGGTGCATCCGCCTTCAATAATATAATAGGGTTGTATGTTTGTCGGATAACAACTTCGACGAACTGAATAATACTAAAATTCTACCATGTATATAGAAATCAAATAAAGAACACAAAGAACAAGAGAAAGTTATATTTTAACCGTTAAATTTATTTGACAATTGGGATGCTTATGATATGATAATTTTCAATTTTGAAAATATACTGTATAATTGAATATGCAGAGGACAAAGTCAAGACTTTAATATGTGGAGAAGAAGCCATTGTATAAAAGGATGTGATTTAGAGGGTCAATATGTATATAAACAGAAATTTCATAAAACAAATATGACTAAAATAGCTTTTTTATATTAATTTTTTTAAAAAAAAGTGCAAGTGAAGAGTATTTTTTTTATCCAAAAAAATAAATAAATAAGAATGGACAAAAAAAAAATGAAACTCTCTTTATTGCTCCCATATAAAATATGTAAAAAAAAAAAATTAAGAATAATTTTTCATTTTTTTTATCTCAAAATTAACTAACAATGTGTATATATTAATACAAAAACAAAAGAAAACATAGTCATCATCTCTCAAACAATATCAAAATACATGTGAAAAATGAAGCACGAGGCTGGCTGCTCATGTACATGAAAATTCCAATGCATATGGTGATTTGATTCCTGTGGATTTTGAGATTCTAACCCAATCATCAGTTGACAAGTCATCCGTCTCCATCTAAAATGATATGTAATTATCAGCACATGTATCATTTATTCATTGAGTATACGTATACACTTTTTCTAATCAATACCATCAATACACGTGCTGTGTCAAATCTATGATCCATCCATGAGAAAACTTGTCGTGGTCCGGCTCCATTAGATACTTGTTTGTAGGGGTGGGCAAATTAATTTAGGTTAAAATAATAAAAAAAAATGAGGTTATTTTAGGTTATACATCGTGACTCGTAAAGATTAGATTAATCATTTTGATAATCGAATAAAAATTAGGTTAGGTTAGATTAGAAATTTTATTATGGTGGATGACTGGATAGTTTAAATATTTAATTGTATATTTTATTATAGGTTGACAAGTATAATACAGGTGTTATTGAAGTATATTTTAAAAGATTATTGAAAGAAGGTTGTATGTTTTCTAATACAATGAGATAGCAATAGGTTTTTATGTAATATATATATATATATATATATATATATATATATATATATCAAATGGTAATATAACTCATAAGAACGCTAGCCCCAAGTTTGATATTGATATAAACTTAATGCATGTGGATATAATATTTTAAAATATACAAATAATTAGATAAAATATATAAAAAAAATTAATTGTTGGTCTAAAAGGTCTAATTAAGCGCATATGTACAATTTAGGGCCAATAAAGCCCAAATCGAAATAACCGAACTTAATCGAATTGAATTTAACCGATTATTTAAGGTTATGTTATTTTAGATTATTCATATAAAATCCACTAGGTTAGATTAGTCCAATTAATAATCGAACAAAAATTAAGTTAGATTAGATTATGTGTATAACCAAATATAATCGAATAGCGCCCACCCCTATTTGTTTGGATCGATTTTTTAAAAACTATTAAAAGAATTATTTTAGAAAATAAAAAATAATATTTTTTAATTTATAACTAAAAGGTTAAAAATAAAATTATTTTTTATCGTTTTCACAAGAAGTTTTTAGAACAAACTATAACTCTTCCATTCAAACAACTATTTTATGCATTTTAAAAAACAACCAAACACATTTACATGATTTTTAGTTTTTGAAAACTATTTTTACCAAACACTACTAAATACATTTGTATTTTTTAAAATATGATTTTTATTTTTAAAAACATTATTTTAAAAACGATATCAAACACGTCCTATTTTGCAATTTTACTGTTTTTCTTCGAGACTTTATATCGAATATTTGAATGTTATGATCTAGACGGTTTAATTTTTTTTTTTTTCATACCACTTACGGTGTGACGATTTAAACCTGAGATATTATCAGACTGAAAGAGTACCCCTTTATTACTAAGTCACATTAGACGGTAATTTATTTTTATTTATGAATCTTAACTAAACTAACTAATTAATTTAAATAAAATCTTATTACTATACAAGATATTATGTATAGAATTGGATCGCTGGCTCATATCATAATTTGTGGGTTCGATTTATATTTAGTTATGCTCATGAGTCACGACACTACCATTTGAATAGTTTAGATGGTAGCGTATTAATCAAAATTTAATATTGGAACCACAGATTTCATATTTTGAAATTATTATCAAATTTAAAATCATAAAATAGCTTTCATAAAATTATAATCTCTTAATGGTGATCAGAAATTCGAGATTTCCAATAGGAATTGGATTCTTCATGTCAAGTACCTATCAAAATCCTCTGATATGTTTATGATTAATCGCTGACCAAACATGAAATCCAAGTCAACAAAGCCTAAACAACTCACAAATTTGAAATAATTAGTTTTCACTGTAAAAAAAATAATATTTTTATTGCGGAGAAAATATATTCTAATCCGCTGTAAAAGAGTTTCGCAAATATTATTATGGTAAAATTTTAGCGCCAATTACAATTGTTACAAAAATCATTTTGCAGTGAATCCTTCGAAACAAGACTTAAATCTGCAGTAAAAAAAACCTCAAATTTTTTATTATTGTCACGGATTTATATTTGCGGCAAAAAAATCATAACAAATATATATAGTAATTTTTTAAAAACGAATAAATTTAATCACATATTATGATCAATCATAATTCAGGAAAGTTCCACCTCAGAAAAAAATCCAAATAAGTTTTAAAAAATAGAATACTAGTTCTTATATTAATATATATTTTTTTAGATCAGAAAATATATATTAAAAAAATCAAGAGAAAATACTATTCAGAACGATCGTCCAGAACAAATGATTCCACTGAGGAGGAACAACAACAATTATTAATATTTTTTATAATTATAGCTTGATAAGAATCAAATAAGTCTGATGAATAATTGTCAATATATATATATTAAATGTTAAAGAAAATAAATATCACAAGCAAACAATATTAGTATCGTTTTCTTTGATATATGTAGACTCTATTCTTGGTTGATTTGTTGTGGGGATACACGAGCCTATTGATTTTTTTTTTTATATATTTTATTTTATTTTCACAAAAGAATATGTTGATAGAGTTGTATCATATGAACTTGAATAAAAAAGACAAAAACCTGTCAATCGCTCTACCTAGGTACAAGACAGAATTTTTGATCGTGTTAAAAACAAGAGATATTACATGTCCCTATTCTTTTTTTTAAAATATTTTTGTGTTTTTTAATTAGTTACAAATGGGGACATTGATTACTTAGTTTTGATGCCCTCTCTTCTACATTTTTCATGTCCTAATTTGCTGTGGATTCTTCTTGAAAAACTATTTTTTAAAAATGAGAAATCAATACATCAACTCTTAACTAAGTTAATATACAGAAACCCTTTCATTTTGGTTACTGAAGTTCAAGTTTTACCATTTTACACATAAAAACACAATTGTTGGGAGATCCCTCACCGCTTATGAGAATAGCTATTCGAGTTACAGTTTTTGTAGCCATTTTTAATTTTATTATTAGTTATTATTATTTTATTCAGTCCGCTTCTGTATAAAACAGTTTTCTCCGAACAAAAATAATGAAAACATGCCGGTACTAATATTTTTTGAAAAACAAATAGGAAGAAGGTCTGTAAATTTTTGTATTTTCAAATTAAATCTTGTTTTTCTAATATACACTACAAATGCAAATATTGAAGAAAACTGACCCTTTGATCATTTAGTGATGATAATAAAAGATCAATAATTTTATTAAACAGTACCTCATGTGGGTGGGATTCATCATATATTCTTGATGCAACGATTGATTCATGAAGAAGCTGAGAGAAAATGAAATGATCAAGGCATCAGTTAAAAGTACAAACTATGATAAATCTAAATTGTATGTATGGAGAATGTATGTGGCCCTTAAACTTCTCTGTAGCTCTACAGTGCAAGACAATGACACTCACCAGCTGAATGCAAATATGATATATAATTATAATTTCATAATATAGTCTTGTCAACCAATCACAACAGGCCACATCGAGGGTATGGGCAATTTTTGTAATCTTCTTCCAGTCACCATATTTGCAGTTGGAAGTACTTGCAACTAGCATTAATTCCTTAATTAAATATCTGCAGTGGAATCCTGATATTTTGATTTAGCTTAATTTTAAGAGATCAAGCCTTATATAACACACAATTTGTGATATTATATCATAATTTGAGATCTTCCTAAATTTTTAAAAATTGAGTTTTTTTTAATATTCTGATCGCGCATCTATTATTCACTATAACAATATCGGAAAAAAAGATTGGCTAAGGTTCAGTACTGACAATTAGTTTTATTAGCAAATATTATTATGGCTAGATCTTTTTTTAACAACATACTAATTATAAATTTTAAACGTGTTTAGATAAAAGCACAAGCCAATAGAGAATTTGATCAGTTTATTTATAATCAAAATATCCAGTTTCATTCTTCATTGTCAAATGCAAGTATGATTTGGGTTTTGAAGGAATCTGTACTGTGTTTGATTCAAGAGTGACATGGAGGTAGGCTAGCTGCAAAGAAAGGAAGATCAAAATCTAAAATTGGAGGGGTGCCAAGTGGGTTATAGGAGGAGAAGGGGTTGATTTTGTCGTGGCATGGAGGATTAATTCTAGAAAGATGGTGATCAGGACCCGCAATTCACGTGGAGGAGGCATGCAAAAAAATCCTACAAAGACAAATGAAAAGAAATTGGTTCATATACACAATCTCCTCTAATCCCCTCTCAACCAATTATCATCTATCTCCCACGTGGGACTGCTGGACCCAATCCTCCACCTTTCGATTGATCGTTGCTCATCATGATCACTCTACCTAGCTATATATATAGCTACCTAGCTCCATTGATATAAAGCTGCATCATATATATCAAATTGCACCACTAAGCTTTACATAGTTTGCTGGTGTAGATCGATCATATATAATTTTCTAGCTAGAGGATCATGGGAGATTCTTCTGCTTCTTACATACACATGGTACGACAATTTCACACTCTTTGGGTTGGCACACGTTTTTGTTGAGAGTAGAATAAATTTTCTTTCTTTTGTTTAGGATTTTGTTGACCTCTTGATAATCACTTCATGCTTCGATAATTCAATGGTTACATATATATACATGTTGTGCATGGTTTGGGCTTTTTTTTTTTTTTTATGAGAAAAGTAGAAAGTTTCATTTTGTTTAGGTTTGGTTGATGATCGTTTATATATATGTTTGATTTTCAATTGTTAGATTATGATTAATGGGCTGTTTTTATGGATCATGAATCATGATCATGGGTGATTCTCCTGTTTATACATATATTTTACAGGTGCAGCATCTCATAGAGAAGTGTTTGATATTTCGAATGACAAAAGAAGAATGCATGGAAGCCCTCTCAAAGCATGCAAACATCAAACCTGTCATCACCTCCAC
The DNA here is from genome assembly GCA_003430845.1 of Xanthoceras sorbifolium. Classification (NCBI taxonomy): domain Eukaryota; kingdom Viridiplantae; phylum Streptophyta; class Magnoliopsida; order Sapindales; family Sapindaceae; genus Xanthoceras; species Xanthoceras sorbifolium. Next base: position 17,178,888 of record CM010614.1, read on the forward strand.
TGGTCAGTATTATAACTTTTTACTCTCAATAACTTAAATCGGACTGTGAATCAACTCATGAGTTGAAAGAAGTACTATTTTTTACATCAAATGTATTAATTTTATCAGTTAGAATCACGCACCATGTAAACTGTTTATTTATATTCATAATATAATTCTACTAGATAGATGTACGGTGTGAGGAAAACTTTACCAAAAGTAAAAGCCAAATAATTATTATAATTATTGAAGAAAAACTAAATATGCTTCGAAAAATAGGGTTGACATATAATAATTAATAAGCTAATTCTCAAATGATCACCAATGATAGACTACCTTTTGATCAAAACTGATTTTCACTGATTTTGTGTCTATGATATTTAAGCTCTCCGGCCATCACAAACTTGTTGATGAGCTTATTTTAGTTTATAATTTCATGATCAATCTCTAATGCTTTTCTCTACAATTTAATATGGAGATTTGAACTCTCATATACAAGTGATCCTTCACACACTCGACACAGTTTCCAATTTTTTTTTTTTTTTGTATTTTTAAGTCTGACACTTTGTCGGGTCAGGGTCTGTTGACCAATTCATCTTTTACGACACAGTTTTCGGCTAAAAAAGAAGAAGCAGTTTTGATGTATTATGGTTTTCTCTCTCTCTCTCTATATATATATATATGCAGTGTGGAACGAATTAGAGAAAGAAAACAAGGAGTTTTTTGAAGCCTATGCAGAGTCACAAAGCAAAGACAATCGAATGTCGGAGGAAGAAACCAGTGAAATGATCCACAAGATTATCTCGGATTCCTCCAAAAGGCCTGACGGTGATGATGATAATGATGATGGTGATAATAATAATAATCAAGACAACTAAACTTCAACAAAAACATCGATTGATGAATATACCACGGTCCCGCCACAACAATCAGTGAAAGCAACATATCTCGCGCTAGTACTGTTGTAGTTTCTATATATTGTCGTCCTCAACAACCCTTCTCTTCTCACAGTACATATAATCCATCCAAAAAAACCCCAGAAAAAATTATTGAACTTTGCTGCCAAGTAATGTGTGGTCCCTTTTCATGATGCTTGCACCGAGGATTATCACAGAGAGGATTCTATGATTGATCTTCATGGTCTTTCTACTCCAGATAACCAGCCAATCACAGGAATAGCTCACAGTCACAGTGTACGTGGCAAAAGAATGATTGGTGGCTGGTCATTGTTTAGATGGAAGCTCTATGTATATGATTAATTTTGGTGAATTGGTGAGTGTTCTTGTGCCATTTATATATATATATATATATATATATATACACACGTCACGTGAATGTTATGACTTGTTGTCTCATGTTAAAACAGTTATGATAGTTAATAAATGAAGCAAATATGTTGTGGGGACTGCATGTTTGGAGTCCTCGATCGTCCGTCACGGTCATCAACTTTTCTTCTGTAGTTGAAGGCCAAGTTAGCGGTTTTCTATGAGAATGTTCCACTTCATAATTTCAACAAACCCGAAAAATGGTGGATTTTTTTTTTAAGTGATCGCTTTTGGTGGAGTCCACCGATTTTATGGATTCCATATAGATTTTGTCACAACTTGTATAAAATTTGTTTTGAGTTTTAATGATTTATCTTGAACAAAATAATATTTGATGAATATCACATAATAGTGCGAGACTCTATCAATTATCAAATTACACAAACTAGATGAACATAAACCCTAAAACCTAAATCCCTAACCCTAAAGACAGGAAAAGAAAAGGCATAAAAAAAACGAATGGATTTAGAAGAGAAAAAGGTAGACCCCTAATGAACGAATGAAATCTATAGGGTTAGGGCGAGATTTATTATGCACTAACAACTTGAATTATAATTGGATACGCAATAATTAAATGAAGGTTAATTTAGTAATTTTACAAAATTGATAATAAAATTAGTGAAAATAGCGTTCAAATAATGACTTTATGATAATTAGATATACAATCGATGTTATTTTTAAGCTTTAATTCACTAGTGGTTTATTTAGAGTTATTATGACATATTAGGATGGAGATTCAGATGATGGAATTTTTCGGATGTTGAGGGTTTCTATGAGGTAGAAATATAAACTTAAAACTTTAATCACGGATGTATTTTATTAAACGAGTGTATAAATTATTTTTTGAATAGCAATATCAACGCTCTTATTTTCATCATTTATTTATTAACATCTACAAAAAAAAAAAGTCTATTTTTAACAACTCATTCATTTATAACTCAAGTGGTTAGGTAGAGAGTGCAAATCTCACCATACGAATTTATCAGTACGTATGAAGAATTCTCTCATATGATGGGACATTATAGAAATAGACATGGACCGCATGCAATTGATTTTGATAAAATTTATAGGAGTAGATATGGACCGTCAAGAAAGAATTCAAAAATAAAATAAAATGTTCGAAATCAATCATTTTTAATGATTCATGAAATTGGGTAAATTTGTTCAATAATTTGAGAACTGTGCACGAAAGGTCAACTGTCAAAAAAATCTTCTAAAAAATACTTGTCCTTTTATTATGGTTTCTTCAAGGTCATGACTCATGATCGTGTGCCCACTGTGGGCTGATAACTACCCTTTTTTTTTTTTTTTTTTTGAAAGAGAGAACTAAGCATTAGCTAATAGAACCAATAACAACAGAATCCGCAGGAACAAGATTACAAAGCCAAGCTGGAAAACAAGAATTCCAGAAAAAAGATGAACCAAAACCCAGGGCCCTTTTGGCCACACAATGTGCAACTGAATTGCAGCATCTGGGAGAGAAACAAAAAGAAGCAGACCTGTAACTACTCCACAGCTTCTGAATGTCATGGATGACAGTATCCATTTCAAGCCTGGAAGAGGAGACTCCTTTACACAGGTTGACTACAGAAAGGGCATCAGAACACAACTGCTCTCTAATAATCAACTGCAGGCCTTCCAGAATTGCAATTGCCTCAGCAACCTCAACTCCAATAGCTCCCTGGAAACATTTAGCAGTAGCCCAAATCAGAGCTCCATCTGAATCCCTAGCCACTGCTCCCACACTAAAGCAGCCCCTAACCAGATCAAGAGAGGCATCCACATTCACCTTGAACCCAGCTGCAGGAGGGCACACCAAGACGAGGGTGAAATTGAGGAAGAAACAGACAACCTAGAGGCCTTGACAGCATCTTCAACTCTGCCCAGAAAAACAATAGCACGTTCCCAGAAATTAATATCGCCAAAGCTACCACCATGAATCAACACATTCCTAGCACTCCAAGCAAACCAAGATGCAATCACAAAAAGCACAGCCCATCTATGATTAAATGTAGCAAAAACCCAGGTCAAAAAAATCAAGAGCAGAAAAATTCTCCAACATAGCAAAAAAGGGACAAAATTTCCAACCCTGAGCCAGCACCTCACAGCCCCACAATGCATGATCAGGGGTCTCAAGACAGCTTCCACAAAGCTAGCAGAAAGGAGAATTGATAATTCCTCTTTTGAAGATTAAAGCCTTGACAGGAAGAATACCACGACAAGCCTTCCAATAGAAGATTTTAATTTTCGAGGGAATTTGCAAATTCCACAATTTCTTCCACCAAGGCAGAGGGCTGCAAGAACTGGAAGGCAGAGAAGCGTCACTGGACTTCAAAGCCAATCTATACGCACTTTTAACAGAGAACTCCCCTTTTTTTTTATCGAAAATCCACAGAGGAGAGTCACACAAAGGATGGACAGGAAGGGGAAGTGTAGCACCCCCCGACCCGATCCGGCCGGACCGATCCGGGAAGCGCCACTCGGACTTTCAAATTCTTTCTAAACTTCACTTTACATTTTAAAATCCTTGTGAGCCCATAAAACAATAAATAAACTTTTTACGAAAATCCGGCAGAGTACCGTTTGTTTTTCGGACTTTCCAAAACCTGTTTTTACACAATCAATTCAATACCAATTTCAATAACACTTCAATAACAATTTCAAACAATTGCGCACTCTGCCGTTTAGTGCGACTTATCAATCACAATTTATAAAATAAAACAAACAGACCTTAATATTCACAAACAGTTTTAATAATAAAAGACATAAATCATAAACTAATTAATTACAAAACATTTTACAAAACGTATTTACAAATTTCCTGTATATGCATGCTTTCAAAATATATATACACATAGCATAAATATAGCTACCCAACTGTACAGTCCCTGTGACTCGGTCTGCAACTTGCTCTTCCTTCAATCTTTAGCCTCCTCTGGATTCCTGGTACCTACGCGTTAGAAACAAACTAACGCGCTAAGCATAAAGCTTAGTGGGTGTACTAAAAACTCAATTAAATAAATCACAATATAAATATTTCAAAACAATTCCATTTCTATTGCATGTCAAAACAATTAAATTTCGAAAATCAAGCATTAAACAATTCCAATTACTTTAATTTCAATAACGAAGTCATTAATGTTCGTTTCACTTTTGAATTTCAATCAATTCTGGCCCACTAGAATACTAAACATTCTAGGACTGGAATATGGGTCCACGTGATTGTCCGAGATTGCCCCGCAACAACAATCACTAATATCATCGCGATTGTCCGAGATTGCCCCGCAACAACAATCGCTAGTATCATTGTGATCGTCCGAGATTGCCCCGCAACAACGATCACTAAAATCGGTGTGATTGTCCGAGATTGCCCCGCAACAACAATCACACAATAATAACGGCGCAGTACTGCTCAGTAAAACCCAGCTGGTATACCAACCTCCTATATCCATTTCTATGTTTCCGTATCCTAGGGCCGTTACAATAAATAAATTTTCAAGAAATCACAATATATTACAAATCATAAACGATAGTCATGCAAGCAACTAAATCAAGTATTTTTTTTCACCAATCGTAACAAGCAAAATATTCAAAAACACGATCCAAATGCTGTCTATCGTAAACGTATTACAAATCAACAATAGATATGCAGATCATCAATTTTTCTTCATATAGCATAAACCATTTTCATACGAAAATCGAAAACGAAGAATCGAAAACATAAACGAAAACAAAACGAAACGAAATCGAAAACGAAAACTCAAAAGAAAACGGAAATGAAAACGATAACTAAATACTTTTCACAACGATTTCGAAAACAAACGTACACCTACCTCGGTACCGTTTTTCGTTCGACCAACCGCGGTTCCACGATTTCTTTCCCTTCTCTTTTTCCTTTCTCCTTCTTCCTCTTCTTCCTCTTTTTCTTTTCTTTTCTTTCTTCTTCTTCTTCTCTCTTCTTCTTCTTCTTTTTCTTGGTTCTTTCTCTCTCTGTTCTGTTTTCTCGCTTCTGCGAGAAGCTTCTATTTTTTTATATTTTTTTCGCCATCGCGACCGCCGTCGCGACCTGTGGTCGCGGCACCAGGTCGCGACACTCACTGGAGTGCGCGCACCGCCTTCCTCGCGAGCGCGCCTTGGTCGCGCGAGTGGTCGCGCTGCTCTCTGCCCGTTTTTGACACTTTCATCGCGAGCAGTCCATCGCGACCTGTGGTCGCGGTGGCTGGTCGCGTTGCTCACTGCCAGGTTTTGCCATTTTCATCGCGAGCAAGCCATCGCGACCTGTGGTCGCGGTGACCAGGTCGCGATGCTCTCTGGTCCAGTTTTCCAATTTTTTTTTTTCTTATTTTTCACTATTCAATTCGGTCCGCTGGAAATCATAAAATAAACATACATTTAATTACCTTTACACCCCCTCAAATAGTAAAATTTTATTTTCACATATTTCATATATATTAAAAATTCATCACCCGAAATCCGGGATGTTACAGGAATACTCATAATAAGCTTAGCATCTTCAGCTATAAAATACCTTCGCACAATATCTTCACTCCACCAACCATTAGAAATGAGCCCAGAAAATTGTGACCCCCTTAGGGAGATATTTAGGAGACAGGATCTTGGAAAAATAAGGCTTGGGAAGCCAACAATTGTCATAAATGGAAATATTTTCACTATTGCCCACCTTCCATCTAATCCCCTCACCCAGAATTTCTTGGCCCCAAAGGAGGCTCCTCCAAATAAAGGAAGGCCTCCAACCCAATTTAGCTTTAAGAAAAGAAGAATCCGAAAAATATCGAGCTTTGAGAACACGGGATAACAATGAACAAGGTTTAATCAAAATTCTCCATCCTTATTTAGCCAACATGGCTTGGTTGAATTTCTCCAAATCTCTAAAACCCATACCCCCCAACTCTTTTGGTTGGTGCATTTTACTCCAAGCAAGCCAATGTGCATTTTTTTTGTTGGCATCAATACCCCACCAAAAGTCGGAACATAAACTCTGAATCTCACCACTGAGAGAACTAGGAAGTTTGAAACAACTCATGGCATAGGTGGGGATAGCTTGGGCTACCGCCTTCACCAAAATTTCCCTGCCCCCACAAGAGAAAAGTCTACTCTTCCAACTTTGCAATTTTTTCCAGACTCTATCTTTGATATTCCCAAAAATATGTCTCATATTCTTGCTAATAGCAGAGGGCAGCCCTAAATATTGAGCGTGACACGAAACCTCATCCATCTTAAGGATGTTTTTTACCACAATTCTACTTTCAGAGGAAGTGTTGGGACTAAAAGAGAGAGCAGATTTATCAAGATTTATAGATTGACCCGAAGCTACTTCATACTTCTCAAAAATCCATCTAAGACAAAAACAATCAGCCCTCGAAGCATTGGAAAAAATGAGGCTGTCATCCGCAAAAAACAGATGACTAATGGCGGGTGCACCTCTAGCGACTTTAACCCCTCAGATGTCTCCAACACATTCAGCATTTAATAAAAGGGCAGAGAGACCTTCAGCAAATAAAAGAAACAAGTACGGCAACAAGGGACATCCTTGTCTAATACCCTTGGAAGGAAACACTTTGCCCCTCGCTTCTCCATTGATCAAGAAAGAATACGAAGCAGAAGTTACACAATTCATAATCAATCTAATCCAATTATCTTCAAAACCAAGTTTACTCATGATCCCTCTAAGGAAGCCCCACTCGACTCTATCATAAGTTTTAGCCATATCTAATTTTAAAGCCAATAAACCCTTTTTACCCGACCTATGATTCCTAAGAGCATGCAAGCATTTAAACCCAAGAACAACATTATCGGTAATTAATCTACCCGGTAACAACGCACGTTGGTTTGAAGAAATTACCTCCTTTAAGACCACTTTCAGTCTGTTTGCCAACATCTTGGCAACCAACTTGTAGACAACGTTGCATAGTGCAATGGGTTTGAAATCCTGAATTCTGGATGGTATCTTTACTTTGGGAATGAGCACAACATTAGCCTCGCCAATCGCCCCCATACTGCCTCCCCAATTCAGAATATTGAGAACTGTATTCGACACACTGCTGCCCACCAAGTCCCAGAATTTCTAATAGAAGAGCGCTGGAAAACCATCCGGGCCTAGAGCCATTAAAAGTGCCATTTGCTTCAAAGCTGAAAAGACTTCATCTCTAGTGAAATCAGCTGCCAAAAAGCTGTTCATCGCGACAGAAACTTTGCTCTGAACAGCTCCAAGAACAGCATCAAAATCCGCACACGAGGGATTACAAGATTTTAATAAATTCTCATAAAATTTGGTGACCACCTCCTCCAAATCAGCAACTTTAGATCTCTAAACACTCCGATCGTCCATCAGCCCTCAAATCTTGTTTCTCTTTCTTCTTTGCGATGCTTTCGAGTGGAAGAAAGCTGTGTTTTTATCACCAGCTTGCAGCCATAGAGCACGAGAGCGCTGCTGCCAATAAACCTCTTTTTCCTCCAAAACTTTTATCGATTTTGTCTTCAATCTCCTTTACCTTCTCAAAATCTAGCAAAGAATCATCAACCGAGTAAAGAGAGCTCATCTACTTCCTAAGGGCCTTCAACTCCTTATCACGAATACGTTTCTTCTTCCACCACCGATACATTCGATTGACAATCAACTGATGCTCTCAATTTCTTCAAATCCTGCCCCTCCTCATCACCCCCAAACAAAACTCGTTTTCCCAGGCTACTTTCACTAATCTGAACATCAACAGCTCTTTTACCCCTTACTAACCTCTTCCATCTCTTCATTTTAGGGCTACTGACCTCATTTTCTTCAGCTTGGATAGACTGTTGGATTGAAGAGAATTCCTCTGAGTTTAGAGTCCCAAAGGAGTCCACCTTACTATTATGAATTTCACTCTGAACATCAACAATACTGACAGCTGCAAGCTCTTTTTCAGACCTAGTAGAAAACTCAGAACCTCTACCAATCTCGTGGCTTATCAACAGCAGCTCCTCCTTCTGAGAATCATTCAGGACTCTGTTTATCATTGGTGCAATATCAGCCTTCACAGCTGCCCCTTCACTAACATTGGGATCTTTCTGGACCCTATCACTGCCAGGCTCACCATTCTCTGTATCAACTGAGACTCCATCAGAAGGAATATCCTCCTTCTTAGCATTACTCGTTGCTGACTCTGCATTCAAACTTCTTCCAGTTCTTCCTCTAGAACGATCCACCACTGGCGCTCTGAGCCAATGCCCAAAACGAAGACTCGACTCAACTCATCAATCAACCCCTTATCATTGTCTGGGCAATTCCTAATGAGATGGCCAAGTAGTCCACAGAAATAACAGTAGTTAGGCAACCTCTCATAACACACCATCAACAAGCAAATATCACCTTGATCACCTAAAGCAACTCTAAGTGTAACATCCCTAATTTCAAATAAAAATGAAAAGTATAGTTGAATTAATTTTTAGTATGTGAATATGATATTTATGAATTGAGGGGTGAAAAATGTAATTAAATGTATGTATATTTTTAAGGTTTCCAGGTGAATCAGGTAGAGCGGTCCAGAAAGAATGCATAAAAGAAAAGGAAAATGTTAGTAGTGAGTACCGCGACCAGGGATCGCGATGAGCAGCTCGCGGTGAAAATGATTATTTGAGGCAGTGAGCACCGCGACCAGTCACCGCAATCAGGGATCCTGATGAGCAGCTCGCGATGAAAATATTGATTTTGAGCAGTGAGCAACGCGACCAGACACCGCGATGGCTGATCATGATGAAGGTTGTAAAATCACTCCAATGAGTAACGCGACTAGGTGGCGCGACCACAGGTCGCGAGGAGTGGTCGTGATGGCCAAATTTTTTATAAAAAAAATATATGGCGGTGGAAGCTTCACAAAGAAGCAAGAGAGAAAGAGAAGGACCGGGGGAAAGAAAAGAAAGAAAGAAAGAAGAAGAGAGAGAAAGAAAGAGAAAGAAAGAAGAAGAAGAAGAAGAGGAAGAAGAGAAGAAGAAGAAGAGAAGAGAAAGAAGAGAAGAAAAAGATGAGGGAGAAAGAGAAAGGAGAAAGGAGGAAAAAAAAGAAAAACCCAGAAGAGAAAAGGCATAAAAAGGGTATCCAGATTGGTGTACACATATTTTTGAAATCTTTACGAGTTTAATATGGATTTTAATTCAAATATGAGATTTTTGAATATTTTAATGAATATATGCTTATATCGTTCTTTATTTGAATATTTTGAGTTAATTCGATTTTCGATTTATAACAATTATGCTAGAATAAATTTTTGATTTAGGAATATCGTTTGAAATTTTATTATTGAATTTAACTAGAATTTCGAATGAAAGTTTGTTAATTTCGAAAAGAATAAAATGAATTGATAGGAAAATTGAAATAAAATTTGTATTGATACGGCCCTAGGATACTTGAACATAGAAAACGGATATAGGAGGTTGGTATACCAGCTGGGTTATTTCAGCAGTACTGCACCGTTATTATTAGTGACTGTCGGACTTCGCGGGGCAAACCTGGCATAGACCAATTTAGGCGAATCCCGGAGGTGGACATCACACCGACTTCGATATTATGTACCTCTCTAAGGATGGTTCAGACCCCCAGTGCCGATCCTAGGGTAGGGAGTTATTTCAGCCCATATTTCAGTCCAGAAATTATGTTGAATATACCAAAGGGCCATAATTTAATTGAATTGATTAAAATGTTTAAAAGCGGAATTGGAAATTGATTATGTATGATTTATTTCATTAATTGAGTTAAATAATGTTATGTTTTTATATTATAGCATGATGACATTTTATTTTGATATTTATTTTGTGATTTCGATCAATAAACTTAGTGTACACCCACTAAGCTATATGTTTAGCGCGTCGATTTCATCATGCGTAGGTAACAGGGATACAGAGGAAGAAAAAGACTGAAGAAGTGATAGCTGCAAACTAAAGATCAGAGTCACCAAACTTTGGGTAGTTATATAGTTTGGTATACTATATTCCGCTACGCATGCATATACAGAAATTTGTAAAAGTGTTATATATTTGTTTGTAAATAATTGTTTTATGGTTTATGTTTTCGTTTTCAAAGGTTTGTAAATATTAATTATGAATTGTTTTATTTGAAAATGTTTGGAAAGTCGCACTATATGGTAGAGTGTGCATTTAATTGAGAAAAGCAATTTGAAGTGTTGATTATTATATTATTTGAGTTTCTATTTGGAAACATGATTTTTGAAAAATCAGAAAAACAGAGGAAACTCTCGCAAAAATTTTCAAAATAGTATTGAATGGGCTCACTATGAAAAGAGATTTTAAAATATAAATTATTTGGTTTTTAAATTATATACAGAATTGAAGAAAAGTTTTGAAACCGGTAGGGCTCCCTGGGTCAATCCAGACGGGTCGGGTCAGGGGGTGTTACACTAAGACCCCTTCTCAATGGTTTAGTAACATCTATCGAAACTCGAACTCTGAGAAATTTCCCCAAACAGTCCCCAGAACCTCCTGCGTCCATCTCTTTTACTTCCCCTATTAAGCCCCCCAAAAATACTCCCGCCTCTCTGTTCATGTTTGCCAGAGGGAGGTTATAAATTTGTACCCAAAATGGAAACAAACTAAAATCTAACCCATCAACTCTACCATACCCATTAATCTCCTGAAGAATAATCAATTGTTTGTCAAAGGACCAGGGTCCTCCTTCGAGCACTCTCTTTGTAACACCCCCCTGACCCGACCCGACTGGATCGACCCAATGAGTGCTACTCGGTTTTCAAAACTTTTTTTAACTCACTTTATAATTTGAAAACCATTAAAAACCGAATAATTTATATTTTAAAATGCTTTTCTAGTGAGCCCATCCAAAACTGTTTTGAAAAATTTTGCCAGAGTTTCCCCTGTTTTTCTGATTTTCCAAAAATCCTGTTTTCAACAATAATTCAAACAATATAATTTCAACACTTCAAAATCAAATTCTCAAACATGCGCGCACTCTGCCGTATAGTGCGACTTCCCAAACATTTTCAAATAAAACAATTCATAATTAATATTTACAAATTTTTGAAAAAGAAAACATAAACCATAAAACAATTATTTACCAAAACATATATATAACACATTTACAAATTTCTGTATATGCATGCGTAACTGAATATATTATACAAAACTATATAACTACCCAAAAGTATGGTGACTCTGATTCTCAGTCTGCAGCTATCACCTCTTCAGTCTTTTCCTCTCTCTGTATATGTGTTACCTACGCGTGATGAAATCAACGCGCTAAGCAATAATACTTAGTGGATGGACACTAAAATAAATTTCAATATCATATAAAACAATAGATCTAAAATTCAAAAATTCAGAAATACATATAGAACAAACATTATATTTCAAACACTGAAACTATATAAAGTAAAATATTTCAAACGTTTCTGGGTTTAAATCTTAATAACATTTCCTCATTTCAACATTCAAATTCATAATTTTCAGTTCTTAATTGGGCCTCTGATACATATTACAGGGTTTACAGGACTGGATTACGGGTTTATACAGTCGGGTTTCCCATCTCGAAATGAAATAGTATCCCTATGGTCATAGTCAATTTCCCATTTCAAAATGAAATGGTATTCGTAAATTCACAGTCGGTTTCCCATTTCAAAATGAAATGACATCCGTATATAATCATCATAATCATCAAGAATATCAGCACAGTACTGCTAAATGTACCCAATTGACATGTCAATCTCCTATATTCATATTCCCCCCTATACATATATCAGGGCCATAATTCAGGGTTTACAGATATTGCAAATTATTCAATTATTCAATATGTAACACTTCAAGATATTAATAAATGGAATTTACAACAGTATATTTCGGAAATTAAAATTATTAAACTCGATATAAATTATTTTTTCTGAAATTTCAAAATCATTTCAAAAATTATTCATAAAGAAGTTCAATTAACACTTAAAAATTACATAAAATATTTCACAGTTATTTCAATCAATATACGAAATACGATTATACGAAATTTATAAATGTGATTCTAAATTCTTTAAGTCAATAAATGATATAAAGATTTCATAAACGTGTGTACACCAACCTGGATACCCTTTTTATGCATTTTCTCTTCTGGGTTTCCCTTTTTTTCTCCTTTTTTCTTTCTCTTTCTCCCTCCTCTTTTCCTTTTCTTTCTCCTTTCTTCTTCCTTTCTTTCTCTTCCTCTTCTCTTCTTCTTCTTCTCTCTTTCTCTTCCTTTCTTTCTCTTCTTCTTTTTCTTTTTCTTTCTTTCTTTCTTTCTTTCTCCCGGTCTCTCTCTTTCTCTTTTTCTCTCTTGCTTCTTCGTGAAGCTTCCCACCGCCATATATTTTTTTATAAAAATTCGGTCATCGCGACCGCTCCTCGCGACCTGTGATCGCGCCACCTGATCGCGTTGCTCACTGGAATGTTTTCACCGCTTTCATCGCGATCAACCATCACGGTATCTGGTCGCGATGTTGGTCGCGTTACTCATTGCCCAAAATCAACATTTTTACCGCGAGCTGCTCAGCACGATCTGTAGTTGCGGTGACTGGTCGCGGTGCTCACTGCCTAAAATTACCATTTTCACCGCGAGCTGCTCATCGCGATCTGTGGTCGCGGTGATTGGTCGCGGTGCTCACTGCCAATATTTTCCTTCTCTTTCATGCACTCTTCCTGGACCGCTCCACCTGGTCCACCTGAAAACCTTAAAATATACATACATTTAATTACATTTTCCACCCCTCAAATCATAAATATCATATTCACATACTCAAAATTAATTCAACCATACTTTTCATATTTATTTGAAATTAGAGATGTTACACTCTTTCTCTCCCAAACACATTTGAAACGAAAAACAAACAAATTAGAACCCAAACCCTCAACCTCAACACCCTTCATAGTACGCCAAATCGAAGCAATAATAGCTTTAAATGCATCACGATTCACCTTCTTATTTGATAAAATTTTCCCAAATAAGCTAAAAGAAACTTGCTTCTTACCACTCTCTTCCAGTTGAACCCCAAGCTTAGCTACAGGCCCATCCTCTTCAGTTAACGATAACCGCACACATCTCCTAGCAATTTCATCTGGATCCATCTCGCAACACTGATCAAAGTATCACCAAAATCTTAATAGAGTAAACTAGAAGCTAAAATAAAATAAAAAACACAATAAAAAAACATCCATACGGATGGGGTAAACACGCAGCAACGTGGGTTCTACTCACACACCCAAACCCTAGGTTCTCAAAGAGAAACACCAAGGAGAGAGAGAATAGACTTTTTTACGTATTATTGGCTGATAACTACATTTAATATTTTGTTTCAATATTAAATTAACGATATCATATATTATAAAATTTGCACGAATTTATTTTAATTTTTATCTTTTTTTAAATTATAACTTTTTAATCGATATTTCCTTTTTTAACTCGTATAGTCCTTAACTCTTAAAATTTTATTATTTTAGTCATTCTGACTAAATTTTTTACAGTCAAACATAATAAGAATATACATATTAACGGTCAATAACTTTAAATTATTAAGTTAAAAATATAATTTTACTCTTTATTTTTTAAATTTTAATAAATTAACTTTAATTTATATATATAATAAAAATCTAATATATATCAATAAAAAAATTAAAATACAGAATACATAAAATTTATTTTAAAAAATCCTTAAATTTTAAAATAAATAAATTAATTAATTAACACTAAAATTAAAAACCTTTAAAAAAAAAATACAATAACAACTATTTTATAAAGCTAAATAATTTAAAATAACACTTTAAATTAATATTATATATAAAAATAATTATAATAAATTAAAAATAAAAAATAAAAAATAAAAACATTTAAAAAAATATTTTTTAAAAATATCAGAAGAGGAGACTTTATTATTTTTAAAAATTAAATTTTTAATTATTATTTCTAAAAATAAAATAAATTATTAAAAGTAGTTCTAATTATTTTAAAAATTATTTTCTATTTTTATTTTTCAGTTATTATTTTATTTTTAAAATTTAATTTTATTTAATAATTTTTTAACTTTAATTTCTATTTTATATTTAAAAACTAAAATACCTCTAACACTATTAAATTTAACTAACTATTAATTAATAAAAAAATTAAATTGATATATTTTTAAAAAGTTAGAGACCATAGAAGTTAAAAAAATAAATATCTATAAAAAAAAGTAATAATTCAAAAAAAAAAGTTAAAAAATTTCTATATAAATTAACATCAATCTATAAAATGTTGAATATTAAATATTTAATTCTACATAAATTGTTATTTTAATCCTTATTTCTGGTCACAAAGACCATAACAAATTTCTTAACTTTCAGTAGAAAAAGAATGAATGTTCTTCACAATTTCTACTCAATGGCACTTTAATAATGCCGAAAATTTTATATATATATATATATATATTAAAGTATTGGATCATTTTCTATCAACTTAAACTTTTAGATTTACTGTTTACTTACATAGTAGTAGGGTTGAATCATTTCCAATCTTCTTAACATTTTAGATTTTAGGTATGTCAATTACTAAAAGAATCCAATCAAATCCACTCCTAAGCATCAACCGTTGATCATTATATTAATCAATGGACAGTAACCACATCTCAGTTCACAGAACTTCCATTACCAACACAGTAAGACCATAGATTGATACTACTACATTTATTGGAGGGCAAAGCAATCAAGTGTCCATTTTGGTTCTGAAAAGTCTCACCCACATATCATAACTAGACTTCAAAACCTTATAGTTTAGGACTCCTTCATGCATTGACCTTCGGCTCCCATCCTGCGATCACATACTTCTCTGCAGCCTTAGTTTTCTCAAAAGATTCCCTACCAAACATCACCTACAAGATAACATCACAAGATATATTAGACTCGAACTCCAATTTTAAAGAGAGAGATAGTTGAAACCTGTATACACTTTTTAGTGGATTGAATTCTAATCATTTAAAGAATCAAAGAAACAAACTGTCACAAATCACATCATGTATCGATCAGTCAAAATGTAATATGAAGTTAATTTAAACATTTTTAACGATGAACTTTCAGATGTTTACAAAGGTCAAATGCTTCAGTTGCAATTAGGATTTAGGATAGGTAAGTTGATCAGCCTAATTCCGCAAACATATGTAAAAAGATGAAAAATTAGTCTCGTTGAAATCGTGAAAATGCTAACTGGAAAGGAAGAAAACAGGGAAGGATGAATAGAAACATGCCCATCATTTGACTCCCTCGGTTTAATCCTTGAGCAATGAGATGCTACACCAAATTCCACAAACTAATAATTAAAGTGGCTACGACAAACTATAATAAAGTGACTTTGGTAAGCCGCTGCACTAACGTGTCTCTCAGCACTATTGTAATGCATCTTTGTTTTGAAATGAAACTTTCTATATGGAAAGAGGTGCTTCACATTCTCAAACACAATCCGAAATCAAAAAACGAAACTCCCAACTTGGTCAGCCAAAAACATTACATAATCCGTCATGCCTCAATCTAAGAGCAACATAACCATGTCTATCTCCATGAGAAGGAATTATAACACTTCACAAGAAATCTAATCACTAAGCTACTGACCACATGATATAGCACCATAGCTTCTACACCACACGCCACACCACCAATCATATCTATTGTTAACTAATTAACCACAGAAATCACCGTAAAAAAACAAAAGGTAACATACTAATTGGGAACAGAAACCTCCAAATTAGAATTACAAACATAATTTGTTAGAAAAGTGGTTTCTCCAACGTAGAGCAAAATATGCACTGAACAGCTTACATATGAGGATATAGGCTCTAGTCTACTAATCGAAGTGTTCAACATTAATCAGAAAGAAAAACCGGATAATGAGAATGAAGAGCTAAGCAGTTACGTACCTTCATGTAATTGTGGACATGGGTCAAGTTCTCAGGAACAGACCACTTCTTGAAATGTCCAAGAGCTATCTTGAGGTGGTACATCTTCGGTGCCAAGCTCAAATCAGCAGCAGAAATCTTCTCCCCAGCAATGAATGGACCCCCCTGATTCGATACTCATATAAATTAGTAGCAATTTATAGAACCAAATAAAGAGGTCATCAACTATATCCATGAGGGTAATCTACATTTCAAGTTTATGCATACATTTTTCTCAATGTGCTCATTCAATGCCTTCAATTCCTCGAGCAAGGCCTGCTCTGTTGCATCACTTGGATCCTTGCTCGTGAGGAACTTGACAAATGATGGAAATATCTTCGATCCCCTACAATATCAGATCAAAAAGAGAGCAAAAGATCAATTATAATAAGACACTAAAGTCAAATTAAGCAAACAAAAGGAACTTATGGTAATAGTAAAACTGAGCCTTTTCCCAGCAACCAGTCAACGGGAGGAAAAAAAGGATGGAGATCTATGTGTTTTCACATCAAAAACTTTACCTATCGAAGAATAAAGAAACAAATTACACTAAGAAAATTTTTTGGCACTTAGCTAGATTTACAAACAGTAGATGCTTTCTACAAGTTTTACAATGATATATTATTACTCACCATAAAGAGAGCCCATACAAATATACAGATTTCCGAGAAACTTTTCTAGGAAATATTTTCCAGGAAAACAAGCACAATCAGAGAAACACTAACAGAACAGAACAGGGAAAGACATGATTAATCAAACAAAGATAAACAACTAAAAAAATAATAATAAAGTTAAATCTTTTGCACTCTAAAAAATCTTTAAAAAAAATTCTGGATAGAGTATTAAGAGCATTACACAGAGGCAAATTCAGGAGGAGTAATGAGAGAAGGCTCAGGGTACTTCTCTTCAAGAATTCCAACAATCACATCAGAGTCAGACACCCATTTGTCATCAAACCTCATCACTGGCACCTTCCCTTCTGGGCTTATCTCCAAGAACCTATCAACCCATCACCAAATTGTAAAGAGACAAAACTGAAATCAATCCCATAACTCAAAAATCACAACAACCCCATCACAAAACTAAAATCAATCCCAGAACTCAAATTAACAACCCATCACCTCAAAAACTTAATATTAACTGTAACCCTCGAATACTTTTGTGAGAAGATTTTGTTTTTGATAATCTGACCATTGAATTAACACACCCTATTGAGTAAATAAAAAGAACAAAATGCGCACCCATTGAATTCCCATAATGGGTTGTAAAAAGCAAAGAATTTGAACATACCATTGCGGTTTGTCACTGATATTGATCAGGTGCAACTTGTAAGGGATTTTCTTTTCCTCCAAAGTTAGCAGAACCCTCTGAGAAAATGGACCTGAAGAACCAAAAAAAAAAAAAAAAAAACCACACACACTCAAAAAGTTCAACAAAGCTTCAAATAAGTTTTTTTTTAAAAAAAAACATGATTAGAATCACACAAAAATAAGCAACATACAGTCTCCAAGAATCTCGGGAGCACCAACAGCAGCTTTCACACAAACCTCAACAGTCATTTTTGCAAGTTATTTTGGTAGACAAAAACGTATGACAAGTGAGAGTATAATGGCTGGTGGGGTTTATATATATATATAAAAATTGACTTCTTCTAGAAATTTCTCTATTTAAAAAAAAAATTTGTTATTGTGAAAAAAAAATTAGAATTTTGTAATTCTTGTCTCTCTTTTAATAATTAGGCTTTCCTAGTTTTTGTCTCAAAGGGTAAGTTAGCATACGTGGTCACGATGATAATGTTTTATTTAAAATTTTCTGAGAGTTGTAAATGGATCTAGTGTGGCTAATATGGATTTATCAACTAAAGTGAAAGGGAGAGATACTAACCATTTAAATTATAAATGGTAGACATGAGCATAAATATAAATTTTATTTTTTTATTTAAAAGTTTTACTATTTTATAATAAATAATTTTTTTTATAATAATTAAATTTCAATGGTACAAGAGAATTTTTTATTAAATAATGTACATAGTTAGAGAGATACCCTTAAGTACCTACCATATACAAGAAATACACCCAAAATAAGAAGCAAAAACAGTATGTATGTAATGCAAATACAACAAAATATTATCGCAGTACTGTATTATGAGGTTTCAAAATATAAAAAACATTTATTGTTGATTATCAATCAATAATATCAATAAGTTCCCTCTCAATGTAGATGATTATACAATTTGCAAGAAATTCTTTATCCATCTTGCTCTGAAAAGATGATTTCAAGTCAGTAAAGATATCACAAATTGACATTAAAAAGCAAAATATATAAATCACCAAATTGAATAAATTTCAATTAACTATCATCAAAATAAAAAAAAATGTCTATATTATCATTTCACTGTTTATAAATTCAATAATTAAAATAAAAACTTACAACTTTCTCCTGCTGTAAACTACCACAAGTTGTGAAACCAAATCATCAAGCAATAATATGTAATTACATTATAGGTAATTAAATAAATAAAATTAAAAGTAAAAGTAATTACCCTTAAAATTTTAAATAGAGAGAGAAATAATATTTAAAGTCTCTAGAGATTAGTGAAAAGTCAGGTTTAAAATTTAGAAAAGTGAAAAAAAAAAAAAAAAAGTCATTGTATATGTGTCGGCTGGAATAAAAAAATGTAATGAGAAAAAATAAATTTGTGTTAGCTTGAAGAAGAAAAATCAATGAGAAAAAAATTTGTAGTTAGTGTGTCGACTGAATAAGAAATAAAATTTGTGTGTTAGCGAACAAAAAAAAGCAATTAGGAAGAAAAATAAGTAAATAACGCTTACCTCCCCTGAGGTTTACTTAATTACAAACGGAATTAATTTTTATATTTATTTATAAAGATCTCCCCTCTTTTGAATTTACTAAATTACAGACAAAATCAACTTTTAGCGAACTCTTCAGTTTTTTGGACCTTTCCTGATTAACTGTTATATTTGACCAAATTTTACTAAGAGTAGGAGATATGTTTATTAATAAATGATAAAATTGACTCCGCTTATAGTTAGTAGAGTTTTAGAAAAAGTCCATATAATTAGCTCAAAAAAATTATATATTAAAAAAAAATGGTTTGGCTGAGCTGAAGCCCGGGGCTCGGTGGCGGATGTATATTTAAAGAATTTTATAAATTTATCATATAAAGTAATCCAAAAGACCAAAACTATTGACTTAGAACGCTCCCCATATTTTCAAATTATAATTGACCAAAGAAATATAAGTGTGGTTTGTGCTGCTGCTTTATTGGGTAATTAAAGACAAAAATATTAATTAATGGGATGCTAATAAAATCCTTGACACATAAAAGATCAATTGAGAAAATGTCGGTAATAAAGACTATTCATGACAATGAATATGGTTCATAATTCTCTCCAAATTCAAGAGGACACCCGACACCGATTGATTACTTTTTCATTGATTAATTATTGATGATGTGGCTAATGTTCAGCTCCATTTCATTGTCAAAAAAACATTTTTCATTTGGTTGCTTAAATTCCACGCTTTGTAATTTGTAAGCTAATGGAACCACCTTTCTCGAAAATAAATCTAGCGAATTAGTATAATAAGGGGAAGATTAACACGTGTCAGTTACCGATTTTTCTGATGATAAAATTTCGTTATGATAAGATTGATGAAAATTTTTGTAATTATGGACATATTCTGTTAACTCAAGTGGTGTACATCTTTTCTTTTATATTAGTAATTAAAGTTGAAGTCTGTAAAGAATTTTTTTTCATTGAATTATAAAAATAGTTATCTATATTATATATATAGTGATTGATTTTGGCACATCATGACAGAACTCTAATTTATTTAATTTTAGATTAAAAAAAAAATGTTGTGATTGTAATGGTTATAATTAATTTTTTAATTAATAATTTCTAGTTTCCTTTAAGGAAACACTAGGTGATTATTAATACATCTTTATTTTCTTCCATGGAAACTATTGATTATGCTTTGCTCGTAAAAAAAGAAAATCTTCAAGTGTTTTAGATGTAGGATATATGCGCGTACCCCACTTTGTGGGCTTCGTTGGAGTGGTAAACGATTTTTGATTTGGATCCATAATATATTGATGGAATTATATCTATGAGCCCTACATAACTAAGGGTTTACTCTATATTCCGTTCCAATTTTTCTAAATTCGGCCGTTTTTATCTCCATTTTTACAATTTTAGGTGGATCTAAATAACTTTTACTAAGAATTTCGAATTTTAACAAATTATGTTTTATTTAATTCATTTAGGAATACTCTTTCAGAATTTTAATCAATTTAGGATTTTTGAATCCTTATGAAATTGGACTTTGTACTATTCAATATTTCAATTGTTATTTTTAATTTTATTAATAAAAATTTGTTCCTTTGAAATAATGTTAATAGTACATTCGACTATCTTTGCGCTAGGTATAATTAATCTCGCCAACATTTTTTATTATGTGAGACTATTGAGTACTGCTTTAGACTAAAAGGCACCCTTTTTAATAACAAAGAAATTAGGACAGCATTTTCCACGTAATGAGTTTTAACCTTAAGTACCTACCATATGCAAGAAATACACCCAAAATAAGAAGTAAAAACAGTATGCATACAATGCAAATATAACAAAATAATATCGCAGTAGTGCATTATGAGGTTTCAACGTCTAAAAAATATTTATTATTGATTCTGAATCAATAATATCAACAAGTTCCCTCTCAATGTAGATGACCATACAATTTACAAGAAATTCGTTATCCATCTTGCTCCGAAGAGATGATTTCAAGTCCAACAAAGATATCACAAATTGACATTAAAAAGCAAATCATATAAATCACCAAATTGAATAAATTTAAACTAACTATCATAAAAAAATAAATAAATAAAAAATCTATATTATCATTTTAAAATTTATAAATTCAATAATTAAAATAAAAACTTACAACTTTCTCCTACGGTAAACTACCCCAAGTTGTGAAACCAAATCATCAAGCAATAATATGTAATTACATTATAGATAATTAAATAAATAAAATTAAAAGTAATTACCTTTGAAACTTCAAATAGAGAGAGAAATAATATTTAAAGTCTCAAGAGATGAGATGAGCGAAAAATTAGGGTTTGAAATTTAGGAAAGTGAAAAAAAAAAAAAAAGAGTCACTGTGTATGTGTCGGCTGAAATTAGAAAAAGCAATGAGAAAAAAATTTGTAGTTACTATATGTGTCAGTGTGTCGACTGTATAAGAAATAAAATTTATGTGGTAGCGAACAAAAAAAAAGCAATTAGTGTTAAAAAAAAAGCAATTAGAAAGAAAAATGAGTAAATAATGCATATTTCCCCTGAGGTTTGCTTAATTACAGACGAAGTCAACTTTTGGATTTATTTACAAAGACCTCCCCTCTTTTGGATTTGCTCAATTACAGGCGGAGTCAACTTTTAGCGAATTCTTCAGTTTTTTGACAAAGACCTCTCCTGATCAACTGTTATATTTGACCAAATTTTACTAAGGGCATGGGAGGTGTTTGTCAATAAATGATAAAGTTGACTCCGCTTGTAGTTGGTAAAACCTCAGAGTAATATGTGTCGGTCACCAATTTTTCTAATGATGAAATTTTGTTATGATTAGATTGAATGAACTTATCAAAATTCTCGTGATTCTGGACTTATCCTGTTAACTTAAGTGGGGTACACCCCTCCTTCCATATTAGTAATTAGAGTTGAAGTATGTAGAGAGTTTTTTTCCTTTGAATTATGAGAGTAGTTATCTGTGTTGCGTATATAATGATTAATTTCGACAGACCATGACATAACTCTAATCTATTTGATGTTAGATTAAAAAAAAATGTTGTGATTGTAATGGTCATAATTAATTTTTTAATTAATGATTTCAAATGATTCCCATATATTTAGTTTTCTTTAAGGAAACATTGATTATATTTCTAGGTGATTATTAATACATCTTTTTATTTTCTTCAATGGAAACTATTGATTATGCTTTGCTCGAATCGAAGAAAATCTTCAAGTGTTTTTGATGTAGGATACATGCGTGTACCCCACTTTGTGGGCTTTGTTACAGGGGTAAATGATATTTGATTTGGACCCATAATATATTAATAGAATCATATCTACGAATTCTACATAAATAACTAAGGGTTTACTCTATATTCCGTCCCAATTTTTCTAAATTCAGCCATTTTTATCTCTATTTTTACAGTTTTAGGCGGATCTAAATAAATTTTAGTAAGAATTTTGAATTTTTACAAATTTTGTTTTATTTAATTCATTTAGGAATACTCTTTTGGAATTTTAATCAATTTAGGATTTTTGAATCCTTGTGAAATTGGACTTTGTACTATTTAATTGTTATTTTTAATTTTATTAATAAAAATTTATTCCTTTAAAATAATCTTAATCATAAATTTAACTATCTTTGCACAAGGTATAATTAATCTTGCCATCAGTTTTTATTATGTGAGACTCTTGAGTACTGCTTTAGATTAAAAGACACCCTTTTTAATAACAAAGAAATTAGGACAACGTTTTCCACGTTTACCTCATGCACATTATCAAACTCATAAATTTTGGATTCATCTTGTTGTCAACTTCGCCATGAGAATATAGGTTCATGATCTTCATTTGTCTACACTTCAATATTTTATTCTAAATATCCTCCCCAACAAACAACAAAAGCCAAGCCATGAGACTGACCACTCCGTTTTATATTTTTGCTTTTGCTAAAGTTGAGAATCTCAAGCAATTACTTTTCCAGCCATTAACTTTATATATATATATATATATATATATATATATATATATATATATAGTCATAGTTAAAAACTTTTCAATTGGTGAGTTAATTAAAATTTTATTTTATTTATTTAAAATCTTACTAATTTATACTAAATAAATTTTTTTTATAATAATCAAATCTTGACGGTACGATAAAATTTTCATTAATAATTGATAGTGTACAAAGTTCATCAAGTAATGGTGCTGTGCGTATTTCACAAAGAGAAAGCCAAGCCAGTGAGGACTTTCTACAAACCGATTGCTCAAGTTGTCAAACACCAGGATCAACTGTGAAGAAGAAAAGCAATGCCCAGGTTGTTAGTCAGTTACAACTAACTGCCAAGTCAGCTTCTAGGTAGTTAGAGCAGAGTGTCCAGGTCATCAATCCTTGTAAACGAGCAACAAATCAATGAGTGAGTTAAGTGAAGAGTTAGCTAGTATATATGTACTGAGAACCATTTTTCTTGTTTTTAGTCTATTAAATCAGTTACTCTTTCACCAAAAGTTTCTCTCAAGTTTTCTCTGAAAACTTTTATGGTATCAGAGCCTATATAGACGAAAGTCAATGGCTGCTTTGTCTTATACAAATCTTACAAGTCCATCAATGGCAACAGTTGCTCAGAACTCTGGTTCGCAGACTTCTTCAGCAATCAAGTTGAACTTTAATCTACCGATCAAGTTAGATCGCAACAATTACCTATTCTGGAAGGTGCAGGTGTTGCCAGTGATTCGCGCCTACAATCTGGAGGAATATATCTTCGAAATAAAGCCATCACCTAACAAGTATGTTGAGTCACGATCTGAAGATTCAAGTGAGGTTGTTAAGACTCTTAATTCTGAGTTTTTAGCATGAAAGAAAAACGATCAGCTGCTTATTACAAAGAATCTTGTTAGCATATCTAAGTTTATAAATGATAATAGTGTGGTGGCTGAGTTTTATTCTAAATATTGCTTGATTAAGGACCTGAGAACCAAGAAGATTCTGCTTCAAGGCAATCTCATCAATGGCCTGTATCAACTTGATATTGCCAAGGTTGATCCAAAATTGCTGGCTTATATCACTGCTCACTCTGCTGCACCTCATTCCCCTGTTTGTAATGTTCCACCTGTTGCTAAATCTTTGTCATGTAATACTCACTCTTTTGCTAAATCTGATGCTTATGTTTCTCCTTGTTCTTTTCCAATTCAATCTTTATCTTGTAAAGCATTAAATGTAGTTGTATCCTCTTGTGACAGTATTTGTAAATATGCTGTACATAAACCTTTGTTGTCTCTAGCTACTTTTAATAAAAATAATCAATGTTTTACTACAAATGCTGCTCCTTCAATAAATTCTATATCTGCAAATGTGTGGCATGCACGTTTAGGACATCCATCTAGTGTTGTCATGAAAACTGTGTTGCGAAGTGATAAAAATGTTGATGTCAATTGTTTAGCCTTTTGTGATTCTTGTAAACAAGGAAAAATGCATCAGCTGCCATTTCCCATTTCACAAACTAAAACACATCAACCCTTTGAGATAGTTTACTCTGATGTGTGGGGACCTGCCCCTCTTCCTTCCACAGATGGCTATCGATATTACGTTAATTTTGTTGATTCCTATACTCGATACACTTGGCTGTATCCTTTGAAAGCCAAATCAGAGGTGTTTCATGTTTTTAAAACTTTTAAAGCAGCTGTTGAACTCTTATTTGATAGGAAAATTAAATGCTTGCAATCCGATTGGGGAGGAGAGTATAGACCTTTGCTTCCTTTTCTCACCCAACTTGGTATTAAGTTTCAACACCCTTGTCCACATACACATCAACAAAACGGCCTTCCCGAAAGAAAGCATCGTCATGTCGTTGAGACCGGTCTAACTCTTCTAACTCATGCAAATTTACCCTTAAAGTTTTGGTGGGAAGCTTTTGATACTAGCATATATCTTATCAATAGACTTTCTACCCCGGTTTTACACAATAGGTCACCTTTTGAGTATGTTTTTCATCATAAACCAGATTTATCCTCTCTTAAAGTGTTCGACCGTGCTTGTTTTTCGTATTTGCGACCTTACAATCATCACAAATTTGCTTATCACTCATCTAAATGCATTTTTCTTGGATATAGTAGAGATCACAAAGGCTTTAAGTGTCTTCATCCTTCGGGAAGATTTTATATTTCTCGCAATGTTGTTTTTAATGAACACGAGTTTCCTTTTCACTCTTTGTGCTCTTCATCAAGTAATGCTAGCTCTCCTAGTTTACCATTGTCTGTTTTACAACAGATTTCTCCTATAAAATTTTCAATTTCTAACACTTCTGTGTCTAGCTCATGCCTTTCTTTGACTGATAATTGTATACATAATTCTGGTATGTTTCCACATTCTGCTACTATGCCACATTCTACTACACCTGATACTATTTTACCCGTTGATACTATCACACCTACACTTGATGTTGCTCCTGTTTTACCTCATTCTTCTCTGCCTATATCATCTTCTAGTCATGCATATAATTTCAATCATACTCAGTCACCTTCACTTGCATCATCATTGTAACATCCCGGATTTCGGATGACGAATTTTTGATATATATGATATATGTGAAAATAAAATTTTACTATTTGAGGGGGTGTAAATGTAATTAAATGTATGTTTATTTTATGATTTCCAGCGGACCGAATTGAATAGTGAAAAATGAATGAAAAATGAAAAATTGGAAAACTGGACCAGAGAGCATCGCGACCTGGTCACCGCGACCACAGGTCGCGACAGCTCGCTCGCGGTGAAAAACGCAAAAATCTGGCAGTGAGTACCGCGACCAGTCACCGCGACCACAGGTCGCGATGGCTTGCTCGCGATGAAAATGGCAAAACCTGGCAGTGAGCAACGCGACCAGCCACCGCGACCACAGGTCGCGATGGACTGCTCGCGACGAAATTGTCAAAAATTGGCAGTGAGCAGCGCGAGCTCTCGCGCGACCAAGGCGCGCTCGCGACGAAGGCGGTGCGCGCACTCCAGTGAGCACCGCGACCTGGTGGCGCGACCACAGGTTGCGACGGCGGTCGCGGCAGCGACAAAAATATAAAAAAAAATTTTGGCTTCTCGTGGAAGCCACAGAAAACAGTTGAGAAAAGAGAAGAGAGACAGACCGAGAGAGAGAAAAAGAAAAGAAAAGAAGAGGAAGAAGAGAAGGAGAAGAGAAAGAAAAGGGAAGAAAAGAAAGAAGAAGAAGAAGAAAGAGAGAGAAGAGAAAAGGAAGTGTAGGAGGAAAGGAAAAAGGGAAAGAAATCGTGGAACCGCGGTTTATCGAACGAAAAACACGGTACCGAGGTAGGTGTACTTTCGATTTCGAAATCTTTACGAAAAGTATCTCGTTATTGTTTTCGTTTTCGTTTCCGTTTTCGTTTTCGATTTCGTTGAAGTTTCACGTTTTCGATTTTCGTAAGAAACTTGTTTATTTATATGAAAAATTAATGATTTATATGTATCTATTGTTGATTTGGAATGATTTTATGATAGATCGTATTTGGATCATGTTTTCGAATATTTCGATTGTTACGATTTGTGAGAAATACTTGATTTAGTTGCTTGCATGACTATTGTTTATGATTTGTAATTTATTGCGAATACTTGAAAAATCGTTTATTGTAACGGCCCTAGGATACTTAGACATAGAAATGGATATAGGAGGTTGGTATACCAGCTGGGTTTTACTGAGCAGTACTGCGCCGTTATTATTGTGTGATTGTTGTTGCGGGGCAATCTCGGACAATCACACCGATTAGTGATCGTTGTTGCGGGGCAATCTCGGACGATCACAATGATACTAGCGATTGTTGTTGCGGGGCAATCTCGGACAATCGCGATGATATTAGTGATTGTTGTTGCGGGGCAATCTCGGACAATCACGTGAACCCATATTCCAGTCCTAGAATGTTTAGTATTCTAGTGGCCAGAAATGAGTTGAATTGAAACTGAATTGAATGATTTAATGGATCGAATTCATACGTTGAATTTCAAGTGATTAAAATTGTTTAAATGCTTTGATTTTGACATTAATTGTTTTGGAACTTGATTTAGAAATGAAATTCATAGTGTAGTTTATTGTCTCTTTAAAGAATAATTATATTGTAATTTATTTAATTGAGTTTTAGTACACCCACTAAGCTTTATGCTTAGCGCGTTAGTTTGTTTCTAACGCGTAGGTACCAGGAATCCAGAGGAGGCTAGAGATTGAAGGAGGAGCGAGTTGCAGACCGAGTCACAGGATTTGTACAGTTGGGTAGCTATACTTTTGTTATGTGTATATATTCTGAAAGCATGCATATACAGGGAATTTGTAAATATGTTTTGTAAAATGTTTTGTAATTAACTAGTTTATGATTTCTGTATTCTATTATCAAAATGATTGTAAATGTTTAAGTCTGATTTGTTATTATTTTATAAACTGATTGTGAAAGTCGCAAAACGGCAGAGTGCGCAACTGATTGAAAGTGATAGAAGTGTTTGTGTGAAAAATGTGAATTTTGAATTGATTTGTGTAAAAGCAGGTTTTTGGGAAGTCCGAAAAACAAATGGCACTCTGCCGGATTTTTTGTAAAAAGTTTATTTATTGTTTTATGGGCTCACACTGATTTTAAAACGTAAAATGAAGTTTTGAAAAGATGTGAAAGTCCGAGTGGCGCTTCCCGGATCGGTCCGGCCGGATCGGGTCGGGGGGTGCTACAATTAAGTGGTATCAGAGCGCGGTTTAGGCGTTTCTGGACCAAAGAGTCTGTATATGCATGCATTGTCTAAAGCTACCCATAGGAATGTGTGACTCTAATCTGCAGAACTCTTCTGTCTGATATAGGATAAGGAATGGAAGGTAGTGGTGATAGACCTGAGAGTCCCGCCAGCGTGGCTGGGGGAGCATCGAGGGAATCAGTGAGTCCGAGAGTACCGGACCCTGTACAGCCAGCGTTTATGCAGCAAATGGCTGAGTTCTTCCAGAATGTGGCCAGAGCAGCGCCACGGAGATCAGCCATTGAGCGGTTGGCTAAACACAGACCCACTGATTTCCATGGTAGAAAGGATGAGGATGCATCTGTCGCAGAACATTGGTTTGAACGGACGAACAGAATATTGGAGCAGATGCACTGCACACCTGAGGAGAGATTGGAGTGTGCAGTATCTTTATTGCAGGAGGATGCCTACCAGTGGTGGACCTCCATTATACAGACAGTGCGACCAGAGGACAGAACGTGGGACTTCTTTCAGACGGAGTTCCGGAGAAAATATATTGGTCGCATCTATCTGGATAATCTGAAGAGGGAATTTACTAACCTGAAACAACGTCAGATGACTGTGACTGAATATGAGAGGGAGTTTGTCAGGTTGAGTAAGTATGCGAAAGAGATGGTGACAACCGAGGTGGATAAGTGTAGACGATTTGAGGATGGACTGAATGATTACATCCGCCTACAGGTTGTGTAACGTTCTGAATTTCTAAGTAATTGATTATGATATTGATATAATTAGACTGTGGAATTAATTGAGGACGTCCACCTCCGGGATTCGCCTACACTGGTCTATGCCAGGTTTGCCCCGCGAGGTCCGACGGTCACTCACAAGATACTGTCCGCTTTGGGTCGTCCGGGGTTGCCCCGCCACAACGCCCTCACGGTTTTGCTTCGCCTCCCCCAAATCAGGATTTGAACCAGTCACTTATCCTTAAGTACTAATCCTTATCAAGTTGGGTACCAATTGAGCTGGTTAGCTCAATTGGTACCCAACTTGATAAGGATTAGTACTTAAGGATAAGTGACTGGTTCAAATCGTGATTTGGGGGAGGCGAAGCAAAACCGTGAGGGCGTTGTGGCGGGGCAACCCCGGACGACCCAAAGCGGACAGTATCTTGTGAGTGACCGTCGGACCTCGCGGGGCAAACCTGGCATAGACCAGTGTAGGCGAATCCCGGAGGTGGACGTCACAATCATCATTTCACAATACACATTCTATGCTAACAAGGTCCAAGAATGGGATATCTAAACCCAAGTTGTTTGCTGTCAGTTCCCTGTGTGATTCTGAACCAAAAAGTGTCAAAGAAGCTCTTGGGAATGAAAATTGGAGAAAGACAATGCAAGTTGAGTTTAATACCTTGATGTCTAATAACACATAGAGCCTTGTTCCCTATGATTCCTCCATGAATCTAGTTGGAAATAAGTAGGTTTTTCGGGTTAAGCTGAATCTTGATGGTACACTTCAGAAGTATAAAGCGAGGCTTGTCGCTAAGGGGTTTCATCAAACTCCGGGGTTAGATTACTTTGAGACTTTTAGTCCCATGGTCAAAGCTTCTACTATTCAAGTCATATTGTCTCTTGCCGTTTCTTTTCATTGGGACATTCAAAAAATCGATGTCAACAGCGCCTTTTTGAATGGTGATTTATAAGAGATAGTTTACATGGACCAACCAGCTGGGTTCATTGATTCTTCTCGTCTTCAGCATGTTTGCAGGCTGCACAAGTCGTTGTACGGGCTCAAACAAGCTCCTCGAGCTTGGTTTGATAAACTCAAGGCTACCCTTCAATATTAGGGTTTCACAAGGTCCTCTTCTGATCATTCTTTATTTACTAAAAGAGTAGGCGCTGTGATTTTGTTTGTACTTATCTATGTAGATGATCACCGGGAATGATTCCTCTCAAATCATTGCTCTTAAAACACTTGGGTCCTTGAAGTATTTCCTTGGTTTTGAAGTTACTAGAGATAATGGTGGTTTGCATTTGTCTCAAACAAAATATGCGACTGATCTTCTTCACAAGACCAACATGTTTGATGCTCGACCTTGTCTTTCTCCTGCCTCACCAGGTATTAAACTTGTCAAAAAAGGGCCTGCCTTTGCGGATCCCTCTCTCTATCATAGTGTGCTTGGGGCCCTTCAGTACTTGACCCTTTCCAGACCAGATTTGGTGCTCATTGTCAACAAGTTAAGCCAATTTTTGGCTTCCCCTACGCAACTGCACTGGCAAGCATGTAAAAGAGTGCTTCGCTATATCAAGGGCACCTCCAATTTTGGCATTTCGTTCACTCCAGCTGCTACTTTGAAGCTTGAGGCATTTGTAGACGCGGACTGGGCAAGCTGTCCAATTGATCGTAAGTCCACCAGCGGATATTGTGTCTTTCTTGGTGGCAATTTGCTTACTTGGAGCTCTAAGAAACAGACCGTTGTTGCTCGGTCGAGTACGGAAGCCGAGTATTGTGCCTTAGCTTCAGTTACTTCAGAATTGGTTTAGCTTCAGTCACTTTTTTCTGAACTTGGTTATTTTTTTACTCGGGTTCCTATTATATGGTGTGACAATCTTGGTGTAACATCCGTAATTTTTGTTAATTATGAAAAATGCCCAAAAGTGTTGTTAATTACATGAAAATAATATAATGTGTTTATTGGATTAATTTTTAGATTTTTCAAGTGGACCAGATGGAACGGTCCAGAAATGATGCATGAAGAGAAGGGTGAAAACTGGGCAGTGAGTACCGCGACCAGGGCTCGCGATGAGCAGCTCGCGGTGAAAATGGTGATTTTAGGTAGTGAGCACAGCGACTAGTCACCGCAACCACAGATCGCGCTGAGGAGCTCGCGGCGAAAATATCGAATTTGGGCAGTGAGCATGGCGACCAACGTTGCGACCAGGTACCGCGATGGTTGATCGCGATGAAAGCGGTGAAATCATTCCAGTGAGCAACGCGACCAGGTGGCGTGACCACAGGTCGCGATGACCGAATTTTTATAAAAAAAAAAATAAGTGGGCGGTGAAGCTTCTCGAGGAAGCAACCAGAAAAATAGAAAGAGAGAATGGGAGAGGAGAAAAAGAAAAAAAAAAGAAAAGAGAGAGAAAGAGAAAAAAGAAGAAAAAGGAGAAGAAAAAGAGGAAGAGAAGAAGAAGAAGAGAAGAGGAGGAAGAAGAAAAGGAAAGGAAGAAAGAAAAGAAAAAGAGGAGGGAGAAAGGAAAAAGAAAAATCCAAAAAAAAAACTGTCGTAAAACGGTATCCAGGTTAGTGTACATTCGTTTCTGAAATCATTTTCGATATGTTTTTTTGATTTAGTGAGTTTGGAAACATATTTATGGATTTCATATACTCGTATTTCATTTTCGTAAATTGTTGGAATTGTTTGTGGAATATTCTGATATTATGGAATTTTCAATGAGATCATATGTTTTCAAAACTTGATTTACAACTATTGTTTTACGAATATTGTTTGGTATTATAATTATTAATTTTGATTGAATCTTGAAATCGTTGATTCTCGAAAACAAGGAACTAATTTGATATGATATTTGAAAACCCTGAATAACGGCCCTGATATATGTATAAGGAAATATGGATATAGGAGATTGACATGTCAATTGGGTATATATATAGCAGTACTGCACCGATATTCCTGATACTTATGATGATGATTTTACGGATACCATTTCCTTAGAAATGGGAAACCGACTGTGAAATACGGATACCATTTCATTCTGAAATGGGAAATCGACTATTTATATAGTGATGCCATTTCACATGAGATGGGAAACCCGACTGTAAAACCCGTAATCCAGTCCTGTAAACCCTGTAATATGTATCAGAGGCCCAATTAAGAACTGAAAGCCAGAAAAGAATGTGGAAATAAAGAAACAATAATTGAAATATAATGTTTGTTTTATATACATGTATCTCTGAAATTCTGAATTTGAGATTTATTGTTTTACATTATATTGAAATTTATTTTAGTGTACACCTACTAGGCATTATTACTTAGCGCGTTGATGTTTATTGCGTGTAGGTAACAGAGATACCGAGGAAGGAAAAGATTGAAGAGATAGCTGCAGACAGAAGAACAGAGTCACCATAAGAGATAGCTGCAGACAGAAGAACAGAGTCACCATACTTCTGGGTAGTTATATATAGTTCTGTATATTTTATTCAGATACGCATGCATATACAGAAATCTGTAAATGTGTAATATATTTATGATTTGTAAATAATTGCTCAATGGCTTTTCAAATGTTTGTAAATATTGATTATATATGTTTTATTTTAAAACTGTTTGGAAAGTCGCATTACACGGTAGGGTGCGCAATTGATTGAAAGTTTGATTTAGAAGTGTTGAAATTATATTATTTGAATTTATATTTGAAACAGGATTTTGGGGAAATCAAAAAAATAGAGAGAATTCTGCCGAAATTTTTAAAACTGATTTTGATGGGCTCACTAGAAAGGTTTTTAAATTATAAATTATTTGGTTTTCAAATTATAAACAGAATTAAGAAAAGTTTTGAAAACCCGGTAACGCTCCTTGGGTCAATCCAGACGGGTTGGGTCAGGGGGTGTTACACTTGGTGCTAAGTCTCTTGCTCAAAATCCCGTTTTTCATGCTCGCACAAAACATATTGAAATCGATGTGCATTTCGCTTGTGAGAAAGTGGCTAATAATCAGGTTGAGGTTTGTTATATTCCTACTGACTTGCAGATAGCTGATATACTTACAAAGAATCTGCCTATTTCTCGATTTGCTCAGCTCCGGTTCAAGTTGACTGTTGTCTCCTCCCAGTCCAGCTTGAGGGGGGATGATAGTGTACAAAGTTCATCAAGTAATGGTGCTGTGCGTATTTCACAAAGAGGAAGCAAAGCTGTGCGTATTTCACAAAGAGGAAGCCAAGTCAGTGAGGACTTTCTACAAACAGATTGCTCAAGTTGTCAAACACCAGGATCAACTGTGAAGAAGAAAAGCAATGCCCAGGTTGTTAGTCAGTTACAACTAACTGCCAAGTCAGCTTCTAGGTAGTTAGAGCAGAGTGTTCAGGTCATCAATCCTTGTAAACGAGCAACAAATCAATGAGTTAAGTGAAGAGTTAGCTAGTATATATGTACTGAGAACCATTTTTCTTGTTTTTAATCTATTGAATCAGTTACTCTTTCACCAAAAGTTTCTCTCAAGTTTTCTCTGAAAACTTTTAATAATAATAAAGAATACACATAATTTTGGGGACATAATGAACCTTACCCTTAAATATTTGTCATATATAAGAAACACATCAAAAATAAAAGAGAAGCAAAAACAATATACATACAATAAAATATTATAACAATAGTGTTTTACGAGGTTTCAAAGTATAAAAAATATCTATTATAGATGATCATACAATTTGTAAGAAATTCGTCATCCATCTTGTTCTGAAGAGATGATTTGACATTCATAGCTGAAAATGCACGTTCTGTACTGGCTGTGAAAACTGGAAAAGTTAAAACTAAACGAATCAGCTATCAATAAAAAAAAAATTTGTGACTTTCTTGTTTTGAAGAACCCCTCGACATAAATCATAAAATGAAGACATCATTCTTAAAATGTTGCAATTGTATCTTTAAAACAGAAAGTTCTCTTCCAGTGAAATCACAGGATAAAACTTCTTAGTAAGATTATATATATTATCAATGTTGAATGACTCAAAATTATACGTAGGATCCAAAAAAGAACTGAGAGCAAAAAGTTTCATTATTTGGTTTGGAAATCTTATACCTAACTTCATCAACTGAAAATCAATTACAATATTAAATATATTAAAATGGTAATAACGCTTAACTATAATATCATTTTATTGTTGACATGCACGATGTGTACCCTCCATGTAGCGAGCACTCATAACAGACATATCAATTTTATGGGCTCCACAAAATGATAATACTGTGCATAAAAGGCTATCCCAACCTTTCTACCTTAATTCTTAAAGAAGTATTTTTGTACTTATTATTAAATGTAATAATCTCAAACTAAATCACCAAAATAATAATCTGTTCATAAAATTTCATAACATAAAATATTTATTTTATATAATGTAATAATATTTCTATGTTTAAAATACAACGTAAATATATAATTTATTATTATATTGAATTATACAGTAGTGATAAGTTTAAGTTTTAGAAAAATTAATTATTTTAATTTATTCTATAATTTAAAGATACATAATTCTTAATATATTATAATTTACTATATATTTAATATTTTAATCAATAAAATAAAAAAAATTAAACTTTTAAATAGTAGAGTGAACAGTTAAAAAATCACATAATAAAATTTTTTAATTATAAAATATAAAATATGAAATTAAATATATTATAAATAATTAAATAAATAAAATTAAAATTAAAAATAATTATCTTTAAAGTTTTAAATAGGAAAGAAAGTAATATTTAAAAAGGTACAAAGTTAAGGTTTAAAATTAAAAAAATAAAAAAGTAAAATTGCTGTCGGTCACTCTGTGGGTGTGTCGGCTGGACAAGAAAAGACAGATGCGTTGGCGGGAACAAGAAAAAGCAATGTAAAAAAAAAATTTATAATTTTTTTAAAAAAAAAAACTTGGCAGGTGCAGTTGCACGTAAGGAAAAAGACAGATGCCTCTGGATTCTTCTTTCCACCTACTAACCATTTCTTATCTTTCATTCATTATTAGAGAAACTTTTGGGATTTTAATGGCTAACAGTCAAGCATGAAGTTTCCTAGGGAATGAGGAGAAATTTTTTGTGACCGGTTGTATCCGTTCACTGAAATTTTACATGTGCCAGTATCAACTCTTAAAAATCACATCCCACTGTATATATTTTCACATACTACTTACGATGGTAACGACTCAAATCTGAAATATTATCAGACTGAATGAGTGCTTTTATCACTAAGTCACATTGGACGGTAGTACATCTCACAATATTTTGTTATATAGGATTAGTACTAAGATTGAATTATTTTAAGTGAACCTAGTTCTAGTTCCATATTTAGTATGGGAAAGGTAATTGAATTATTTAGTCCTATATTTCAAAATAATCCCATTATAAAGGAATTATATAAGCTCATCCATTAGAATTAATTTTTTTTAATATAATATAATATTATTTAATTTATATAAATTATAAATATTTTATTTAAATATTCATTTAAAATAAAAATAATATGATAAATAATTCATTAATATATATACACACACAATAACATAACACATGATTTGTTAAGAATAAAAATTATTATTAACTATATGAGTGAATGCCACATAAGTTTAAATAGTTTTATTTATTTTTAAAAAATAATTTAACTATTTTATTTTATTCAAAAATAATTTTTTAACTAAATTTAATTTAAAGTATTTTATTTAAAAATAATTTTACTTTATTTAAATTAATTATAAATAGTTTTATTAATTTTTTAGAAAACAATTTAAGTAATTTTAAATGATTTTAATTTAATTTAAAAAATTATTTTATGTAAAAATTAATTTAATTCAATATAATTTTATTCAATCTCATAGTATACTAAACAAAAGACAATACTATTTTTAGTTCAATCCATACTATACCAAACACATTATGATATTAATTTAGTTAAATCCAATCTTATCCTATTATATCCCATAAAAATTGTTCAATCCAATCCAATCCCATAAAAATAGTCCAATCCAATCTCGCACACCAACCGTACCCTAATTTTTTTAAAATTGACATCGTCTTGTGTTAGATATTCAATGGAGGGAATGTGATTGACGCACAAGAGATATCCTCCGAAAAATGAACCAAGAAGCGGATATATAATAGCTTCGATTTGGGTGCATTTTTCGACATAAAATGATTAAAAAATAAGAAATCAAGACTCAGTTGGTCGAGTGTAACGGCGAGAGGGTTATGGATGCGTTTGGTGCACGAGATTGGATTGAACTATTTTTATAAGATTAGAGAGGATTGGACTAATTAGTACTGTCACGTGTTTGGTCCAGTATGGATTGGACTAAAAATAGTATTGTCTTTTATTTGGTATAGTATGGGATTGGACAAAAAAAATTATTATATTTTATATTTTATACGGTATCAGATTAGTTAGTTTAAAATTAGATTAAATCAATTTTAAAGTAAAATAAAATTACTTTAAACCAATAATAAAGATTAAATTAAATTTAGTTATTTTTTTAAATAAAATATTTATACTATTTAAAAAAATAAGTACAACTATTGATAATTACTTTTAAAAAAAATAATATTTATATTATTTTTTTAACTGTTACAATTCATTTGGAATTTAAGGGAGGGAGACAGTATTCGTACTCATAACCTCGAGATGTAAGTGTGAAGGGTATACTACTAGCCCAATCTTATCTTATCACATTTATATTCTTATTAATATTAAAAAATATATTTTATTAATAATATATTAAATAAAAAATAATAAAGCTTGGAACAATTTTTGTCCCAAGCTTATTTATCCCGCCTCACAAGCACTAAGGCATCGTTTGTTGCATGGGATGGGATTGGATTATTTATATAGGATTGAATAGGATTGGATAGGATGGGATTGGATTGGATAAATTTATAAGTAATCTCATGTTTGGTGTAATATAGGATAGGATTAAAAATAGTGTATAGCTGTGTTTGGTAAGTTACAGGATTGGACAAAATAGTACAAACCCATGTTTGTTATGAATATGGATCGGATAATAATTAAAATAATTTAATTAATGTAAAATTATTTTTAAATATAAAATTAAATTTATCTAAATAAAATAATTTATTTATTAAATAAAATAAATAAATAAATATATTATAGATATATCAAATTATAAAATTTATTAATGATTGAATTATTATAGATTTATAAATTGGCAAAAACAATTAAAAATTTAGTCCCAAACTCATTTAAAATAAGAATGATAATTTGTTTTGTTTTTTGTAGTAATTTAAATCCCATTTTTCTTTCATAATTTGAACTCACAAAATAGAGAATCCATCTCTAAAATTATTACAAAATATACTAATTTTCATAAACATAATTCGAATAACATATATCGATATTTCCTATTAAAAACATAATAAACTTATAAATATTTAATAAAAAATTAAACATAATAACATTAAATATAATCATCAACTCATTAAAAAAAAACTGAAATATAATCCTAAAACACATAATAATAACAACATTGCAATAGTTACATATCTCTATTGAATATAATATTGTATCATATTACAAACTTAGTGATATATATATATATATATAGTGTTGATACAATCAACCAAAAACTAGCATCAATCATATATGGTTATCTATGGTCCTGTAACCATCATGTACAGAGTGAAAAAGTTCACTCTGTACATGATGGTTACAGGACCATAGATAACCATATATGATTGATGCTATATGGTTTTCTTCTGTCTCATCTTTGACATCAGTGGCGGAAGCAGCTCCTACTTTTGTTGCCGGTACATTCACTGTGACTGTCGATTGAGAAGCAGCAGAAGGTGTAGTACTGGATGCTTGGGGGGGTGGATACGAGAAAGGTGATCCAGGAGGGAATGGTGATCCAGAAGGGGATGCAGCATTGCCGAATTGTTTGTTCTGTGCATTCAGATTGTCCATCACAGAGTTGAAAGCATGTTGCATGGCAAATTGCTGAAAGATGGTTTAAAAAAAAAAAAAGAACCAGCATTATTAAATTCTGCTATAGCCACACCATATAATAAACTTTTATCTATTCTTCATGCAGAGAGATGACTAATAAATTTGATAAAAGAGATCAACATGGAACATTCTCAATAGAAAACCTTATTGGAACAAACAAAATAGTTTTATGCGCTTAACCAAAATCCAATGAGAAATTTAGCATTCTGAAGTCCGAACCTGTCTGAGGCATATCCTACCTTTGTCCAGAAGTTGCATCTAGACCAAAAGTTCAAAACAAGTACTCCAGTTTATGTGTCCGTGACTCCATGCCACTTTAAATTTTTCATAAAAGATCATTCTAATGCCCAATAAGTAGTAATCACGGTACATGTATATGCAAAATAAGCCATCTTGTATGGAAATATTTTATGGGAGTGCTAAAAAGAACAAACATGAAAAATAAGAACGTTGTTATGCATTATCAAGAGGCTTCAATTAGTTAAAGCCATAACCAGCTCTCCTACAACCAAGAGTAACATTTTGACAATATTTTGACAGAAAATTCATATAAACGCAATTGAACGGTTAGCTAGTAATGGTACAACTCCAATCAACCACCAAAAAAATTACAGTTTCATTTCGAACAAATGAAATAACTCATTCACAGTCATATACATTACCATAATATTGAAACGCTCACCTTCAATTTTGATGCCACCTGTTATTAAATTTCAACTAGTCAAAAAACAATACACAAATTTTAAAAGACAAAATTTACAAATGAAAAAGCAAAAACTATCTCTTAATACTCACAAATGAAAATATCGCAGAGAAACCAACACCAACACCAATCCAAAACAGAGGCGACCCTCTGCACATACAACCGAACCAACAAAACCCAATATCAAATCGAAATTCCCAAACACATAATCAACCAAACCCAAACTCAAAATCTGACTTACATATTAGAAGAAGAAGACGGCGGCGGCGGCATAGGCAAATTTGGTTTCCCAACCGAAGTGTACGTCTGCTGGCCACTCCCAGAACTCAAATTCGCGAAAACATCACCGCCCAGATTCCCTAAACCATTAAAAACAAAACAACAGTCACAGCCAAAAACAAAACCTCTCAATAACTCAAAAAATAAAAAACCCAGAAGACAAAAACAGGGACAGAACGTGAAACTTACCGGCTTGGGAGACTCTACGGATGGAGGCACGAACGGCGACTCTGGAGGTTCTGGGTCCAATTCTGGGGCTTCGAAGCGCGAAGGGCAGAGGAAAAGAAGAGGGTTGTCGTCTGGGTCCGGTAGGGTTTCTCAGAGAAGAGTAAGTGAAGACTGGTTTTGGACAAGAAGAAGAAGACGACGGCGTCGAGAGAAGAAGGTATTGAGACAGAGGTGGAGAGAGCAGATGGAAGAGTGTGGGAGAAGAGTTGGAGAGAAGAGGATTGGATTTTTTTAACCTCTGTTTTCGATGGGTTGAAATTATCCCACTTTGCTAGGATAAAATGGAGAGAGGATAATTTTAACCATACCCATTTGCAAGCACCAAACGTGGGTTTGGCAAAAAAAATAACCCAAACCCATTCCAAACCCACCAAACAAACAAGGCCTAAATTGTTAGATGCGATTGGATTTTTCTAATCCCATCTAACAACTAATTATGATATTGGATTGAAAATAGTTTAATCTCAATCCAATCCTATGGTCCAAACGGGTCTTATGAGTAAATTTTATAACATAGAATCTAACTTCGATTGATTATCAGTGAGTAAGCTGCGTATATATTGACGATCAAATAGTATATACGAGTGAATAGACAAGCCTAATATGAATTGGGTGTAATTTGTGCATATAATAACAATAAACCACACAATTAAATGATTAATAAAGGAAATTATAAATAATTGTTCATTAGTGTTATAAGGATTAGTAATTATGTGTAGTGACAGTGGCCTAATGACTTAAAGTAGTAGATGGGCCTGAAAGCCCAACAAACTTTTTTCGTTTATGCAACGTGGTCCAAAATATAAATTGATGGGTCAGGCTGGAACAAATCGACTCGATCCAATTACAATAAGCCACACAAATGACCCAAAACCAATTAAAACTAGGATGCATTTTGCTCCCAATCTATGAGCACGAACCTAATATGTCCGAGTCCAACTCTCCAAAAGTTAAATACAATAAAAAGGAGATGGGGCAACTACGTTTGGTACATCGTGTTAGAGATTTGTCGTAACTCGTCGATATCAGTTACTATATATATGGTCCGAATATCTATTATTATAATTAAATAATTTATTTTTTTAAAGAAAAATATTTACTCTTATAATACGGTAATAAAATTCTCTACACATATTAATAAATACATATGATAAGACTTTAAACCACTAATATAAATATAGTATATGATTCGATTTATATGTTTGTACTGAATTATACGACGTGGGGTGTTTATACAGTCCGTAATGCATTAA
Source organism: Xanthoceras sorbifolium (assembly GCA_003430845.1). Lineage (NCBI taxonomy): Eukaryota > Viridiplantae > Streptophyta > Magnoliopsida > Sapindales > Sapindaceae > Xanthoceras > Xanthoceras sorbifolium. Next base: position 17,218,838 of record CM010614.1, read on the forward strand.
CTTATTGGGTCGAGGGAGGTTGAAGTGTTGAAACTGAGGCTGGACTAATTGACCCAATAAGCCGCCTGATGACCCGACCCAACCGTAAGTCCATAACTTTTCTTCCATTTCCAATGAAAAGAAAAAAGGAAAAAGAATCCCAAGTGTAATTGAAGCCGAAACCTTGGTTTTTCAAGCTGGAGAGCCCAAAAATGTTGGAGACAAAGAACAGACAAGACAGGCATTTATTTATATTAAATCACACGCATGTCACGTGATCTTGTTCATGAATCATGCATTCTCTCTTGCCAATGATTATTCGTCTTTAATATTTAAAAATAATAAAATAATATCTCTCTCTCTCTCTCTCCAATCCCACCAATCAATTCACTAAATCCAATATCTATCTAGACGATTTCAAAATTAAAATTGAAATAATAATTATTTGATTTCGAAATCGGATAAAAATTCGATATTGAAGTGATTTTTAACTAATAACATGATGCATATTTTTATTTATTTATTTTTTTGGTTTTTAGAATTTTTAATTACTATTCAATAATACAGATTGCACAAAGCAAAAAAACTGGAGTGGAAATAATATCAATTTCATAAGAAACACGTTGCTTTGAGGCGGGAAGTGCGCGAACACGACAAGAATTCGCGCGTATTTACACTCAACGACAACGGAAAAGAGAAAATATTTTAAAAATATAATAATATTAATAATAAATGATTACAATAATTAAAAAAAAAAAAACTGAATCTGCTGCGATCTGAAGACCATGGTGCCTCTTCAGTTTCTTGTGCAATCATAAAATTATCATTTTTATGATTGTATCTCACTTTTTTTGTACTCTTTTTTGTTTCTCTCACGAACCCTTTTTGTGTTTATTCCATTTCTTCGATTTAATCGAAAGCATTTCATTAAAAATATAAAATAAAAAAAAACCCATATTAATCTTCTCCAGTGGAAACCGACCCTTTTTTTTTTTAATTAATTTTTCGTGTCAAAACTGGATAAAAAATAAAGTGTTGTCGTCAACTGAAGTTTTTAGCGTTTCTCAGTTTTGTCGTTAAAAGCTTTTTCAATTTGTAGGCGGCGGGTCTTCTATTGCGTGATTGGTAAGGCAGAAAAAAAAAACAGAGTTTTATATTTTTACGCTGTTTGAAGATCATCTGATTATTTTTTTAAATATTTTCGCGTAAGAATAGATTTAATTGCATGATATTGAGAGAAATCTGATTGTGGGTACTCAGAGAAGTCAATGATCTCTTACAGAAGGTAAGAGTTTTCTGCAATTCTTTATTGATCAATTGTTTTAATTTTTGAGTATATGAGTTTGTGTTTAAAGTGTTTGATGATTTGATTTTGGTTTGATTATTGCTTGTGCTCTTGTCAAAGTGGGTTCTTTTGAAATTATTATTATTATTGTTTTTAGTAGTATCTAATAGTGATTATCTGTTATAGTGGGATCAAAAATCATTTTGTTTCATGTTTGTGGGTTATAATTTGTTATTATTGTTGTCTGATATCATGATAGTTTGTTGGATTTTTTAAGTTTTATTTTTCGGGGCGGCGGGTAAAGTAGGTTTGATGGTTTGAAGTTGTCCTGTTTCAGTGATGATGACATGTTTATGTTATATGTGTTGATGCACTTTACACTTTGTTTCTGTGCTGTTTTTGTAGTAATTGATTCCCAAAACTTGTTGTTTTAATGATTTCGTGGCTGCTAGTTGATTTAAACAAGCTTTTACTTTGTCTTAATAGGTGTTCTCTACAAACTAGGTTTTGGTTTTATGAGAGAGATGCTCACAGGAACCTCTCTCACTTTTTGCCATTCTTTTCTCTTTTATTTATTTTTATGGTTTTTAAAATTCCTTTAAAGATTATATATTTGCAACTTTAAGCATGATAATTACAGTCAAAGGTATTTCGGAGAATAAATAGTTTTGTTTTTCTTTTTACATGCTCTTTTTTGTTCTGTTTTTGCTCTGAAGTCAGTTCTCTATGCTGCATATTTGAAGATTTGACATATAGTGATCTGTTTTGCATATTCATTGCTACTATGGACCGTTTCCAGGAAGCAGGGAGGTACAGAAACATAGAAATGTTCCAGATTTGGCATCTGAGTTTAGTTGTTGTGTTGTCAGTGCTACAAAAGGATATTTGGTAAGTAGCTCACAATTGTTTTGTTTTTGTGGGGTTGTATAATTTAATTAGTTGATTGTTTTTACTTAGGTAACCCAAAAAAGGAAAAAGAAAACAAAAGTAGAGAGCATTTATTTGGATGTGAGAATCAAGTTGTTTTTTTACCAGTTTCACATAGCTTTATCTAATTTGATGCAGGTCCATTCTTGTATTTCCTACAAAGTACTTGAATTTAGGGAGTGTTTATCTAGGCTAGATTGGTAAACGTTGACAGAGATGGAATCTAAACAGCATACACCAAGTGTTATTGCTAGATTAATGGGTCTTGATGAATTGCCACCTCATCAGCCCGTGCAGAAAAAGCGAAGAGTGCTTTCTGAGAATTACCTAAGAAGAATTGCTTCTATTGGTGTAAGAGAGAAGCGTTCATCTGAGGCACACCCTCCATTTCGGTTTGGCCTTGAAGAAAAGAAAGAATTTATGGATGTATTCGAAATACTAGAAAAATTAAAGAGAAAGAAGGATTGTAACCTGTCAGTTCAGAAGGGGGATGTTAACTTGAGTTTAACAAAGGTACAGATGGCATTGTTGAGCCAAAGTCATGGAGATGCAAAACGTGTATCAGTGAATAAGGAGTCTCAAATGTCAAAGGAAGATCGTGATGAACTTGGAGTTGCGGGTTCTAAAATGGACCTTTTCATAAAATATCTCCAGGAACCGAAACTTCAGACTGGTTTTGTGGAAGATTCCCATGGTAAACTTGGTCTTGGACCTCTTGGTAAAATACACAAGTTTGTAAGATATCAAACGAAGTCAGATAATGGAGTATGCCGTTCTTCTACAAAGATTGTTGTTTTGAAACCAAACCCTGGAAAGACAGATAACGCTGCAAGATATCTTCTTTCATCTAGTTCTCATGGGGATTCTCATTCCATTATTAAGAAGCATACAGAGTCTCATGGTCCTGAACGTGGGAATTCACTTTCCCAAGAGAAAGAAATGAAGAATTTTGCTAAAGATGTCGAACCTCTTTGGCGGAGGTCTAGATTTTCAAAGGAAATTTATGGGCAAACACGGCATGGCAAAACCAGCTTGTCCACAAGGGCATCAAAATCAGGAATCAGAGGTAGTGACACATCTGCAGAAGAGTCTGATCTGATGATATTTTCTTCCTCTAATGCCTCTGATGGGGAGAATCAATATGAGCCCTCGTTCAACCATTCAGATGGGTCATATGTGGCTAGGGAAGCCAGGAAGGATATCTTAGAAAGATGGAAAACAAATAAAAAGTTTCAAGAAATTGGAGTGACTAGTAGGGGCAGAACTCTGGGTGAAGTGCTTGCCATGTCTGATCATGAATCAAGACGTGGAAATGTGGATGTTAGGCTTGGAGAGGAAGACTGCAGCTGTCAGATTGGTCTTGGCAGTGATCGGTTCATGAGGCCACTAGAATCTGCCAATCGGCTACAGCACAGGACCAGGAAGCAAATTCGTAATAAGAAAGACAGTTCAGAATCTAGAAACACAGGATCTGGCTGCATGAAGTCTCAGTCCTTTCCTTGTGTGGAGGTGGGAAATAATTACTCAGTACGAAATAATGATGTGCTCCAACGTCAGCTGAAGAGGAAACTTGAGGAGAAAGATCAAGATGGACAGACATTTGTTGTATCTAATTCATCAAGTCACATTGGTTTTTGCTCTGATTCAGAACATGGATCCAGTGTCCAAGAAAGTCAGTCAGTCCAGGAAGAGCAAGATCATCTGTCTGAAGAAAATTCTGTGGGTACTAGGTCGCCAGTAACTAGTGTTGCCCCTGCTATTATGGTTGCTGACATGGAGACCTCTGCAGAAACTGAGGATGTGGGCATGACTTCTGAAAATCACAAGGAGCATCATATCAAACCGACGGGCTGCACCTTATTGGCTATAGGTGACAATGTTTCTCCTGTCCCCAATACTCCAACCCAACAGGTTTGTATATATATCTGCTATAATATCTTGATTTTTTCATATAGTTTTTTTGGTATCTTACGTTTGTTGGGAAATTTGGTTCTAAATTAGCTTCTATAGTTATTTTAAAGCATCATATGGCGCATATATTTTATTAGTCTGTAAGTTTTGGTTCATACTTTCCTTATGCATGAAAATGTGATGTGCTGGTCTATTGTGTACTGGCTTATAAGTCTGAAGCCTTGAGTCTGTGAAGTCCTAATCTTTGTTTGGCCAGATATGTTGAACCAAATACATATTTTTTGGAGTAATGTAATTATGATGTTTATCGTGTTTTGATAGTCATACATGTGGTATAAAATTAAATTATTTTTTTGTGTGTAAACTTTCATCAACATTTTGTGTTTTAGGCTACATAGTTGTGTTTATCAGAAACTTTGTCTTGTTGCTGTGATTTTGAAGAACCTTTTCGTTATTTTACAGAGTTTCTCAGGTTGTTTATTATAATGGTGATCATTACTTTTTGAAATTTTTATGTTTGCTTATTCGAAATTTGTCTTATGCTGTAGGATATGCCGATTGGAATCTCTGAGGAAGATTCTATTTTTTCATTCTGCTCTTGCACAGATCCGGAATCTCTTGTTAACTCAGAGGAGGCTTATCAGCCTAGTCCAAATTCGGTACTTGAACCACCATTTGAGAAAGAGATTTCTTACGGCTCTGAATGCTTTCGGGGTGTCAATACCAGTCTGCACGGTAGTAAGCTAAGGCTGCTTTATCTTTTATTTCCATTTTAATGGTTTTACCTCAATTTTGTAAAGTTTTTTCGTGTCCTTTTTTTCTTCGTTCTTGCGCCAGGTTTACAGCTGCAACTTGAACTTCTGAAATCAGAGTCAGAAGCATACTTTGAAGGAACCGGAATGATTGTGTCAAGTGATGATGATTCTGAGGAAGGATCCATTGCCAACTATGAAGAAAATGAGAAATCCATGAAAATATATAGTGTCGAAGAGAGCAGGGATTACTCCTACCTGGTTGATATCTTTACCGAGGCAGGTTTCCATGGTACAAACTTGGATACGCGCTATGATACAAAGCATTCTCCTGAATGCCCAATAAGTCCCGCTGTCTTTGAGATGGTAGAGAAGAAGTACGGTGAGCTGATTTCTTGGAAGAGGTCGGATAGAAGGCTTCTGTTTGATCGTATAAATTCAGTACTTATGGAGATTCTCCAGCCAAGCATTAGTGCGCATTGGACGAAACCTGTATGTAGAAGGCTTAACTGTAGAAAGAGCCTCGAGGTGATCGAAGAGGAGGTATGGATTTCGCTTGTTAGCCGGGAGAAGCAATCAAACAATGATTCATCCCTGAAGTTGCTAATGAACAATGACGGGTGGTTAGAGTTGGGAGATGAGATGGATGGAATAGTTAGAGAAATAGAGAATTCGTTGATTGATGAGTTAGCAACAGAGGTTGTTAGCATGGAGAGTTGTTTTTGAGTCAATAGTTTTTTGTTGCTTTTGGCATATATATTCATGCATTATTAGTAACCACAAGAGAGTTTTTTAAAGTGTTTTTTTTTTCTGTTGTCCTCTTAAATCATAGAGTTGCAAGAAATGTGTAGGTTTTTTTTTTGTCATTTAGATTGATGTATAATTAGGACCACTAGAGAGAGAGAGAGAAAAATTTTGATCCGATGAGGTTTTGATTATTATTGTGTCCATAATCTTGTCAATATTCATTAAAAAAAAAGAAATTGAAAAAGAAAAAGAGGGTCATGGTTTTTGTAAGTTATTTGATTTCTTCCTTTGCTTTTGGTTTGAGAAGTATTTATGTGTTGCTCTGCACTGTTTTGAAGGTAATAATGAATCAGGTTGTAGTTGTGTTGTACCTTAATATCTCTGTTTTTTTTCTTAAAAAAAAAAAGCTTTTCATTGAATTATAAAGAAATAATGCCAAAAATAATATAATTGCTCACTAGTTAAGTCGACTTATGTTTTAGATTGAAAATGATGTGCACCCTCTCGATCCGCGTTAGTGTTGAGATTTAAATCTCACAATGAATATTTATTAGAAATGGTACATTGATCCTGATGTTTGGTCATATTACAATGAAACTATAAATTTATCCTTTATTATATATTAATATCCTTGACTAACTGTTTGATCGTTGGAGTTAACGGTCAATTAGTAGTTAAAGGGTAATATAATCATTTTTCATCTTAATTTTTAAAAAAACATTGTAAAAAAAATAAATGAATTTTCATTGTTTATCAATATTGATGGATGATGGAAATTCATTTAAAAGTATTTTAATTTTAATAATTAATATTATTTTTTAATTAAGGGTATTTTTGATATTTTAAATAAATTTTTTGGTCAAAATATTACTTTTAATTGAGTCAGCTAATGATAGGATACTAACGTATAATTAAGGTTATAAAATTATAATTTTATTGTAATATGGTTAAACATCGAGATACATTGTTGTAATTTATCCTATTAAAAATGTAGTAGAGATAATTGAATATCTAAAGCTTGGTCCAAGTTTAGTAAGCATTGCTAATTGACCCAATTGATGAATAATGCCTATCAAAATTGGGCTTAATGGTTGGGTCTTGTGATGTTTCGAGGACTTGGACCATTAAATTATTATGTTTTATGAGCACTTAAAAAGAAATATTATTATCATGGAAATTCAAAAATTGATTCAATGGTAAGTACACTCATTCAGTATGATAATATTTTAACTTCCAGTCGTAACTAGTCAACTACTACTTGATTAATAAAAAAAAAAAAAAAAATTATCTTCTGGAAGAAGAGGAAGGCTATTAAATAGAGAAATGACACTAGTGATTTGACACTTATGTTTCAAATGTGTATAATGAAACATTGTTAGATATACATTCATTTTTAATTTTCTTTTATTTTAACCGTTTCTTAATTTTATTAAATAGTATTAAAAGTTATTAGGATACAAGATGGCATCTTAATTAGAACCACTCATTATCAAATCGGTTGATGAAGTAATTAAATTTGAGTTGGTTTATAGTTTTTTAAATTGGGACCAAACCAAACCCTACTTAATTTGATTATTGACTCCACTCCATAATTTCCCACTAAGTGATTAAATTAAGGGTGAATTGTATTCAAGTACCCTGACTTTTATTATAATTGCACGTTTAATGTCAGTTTTGCCATAATTGCACTCGAATACCCTGTAATCCGTTGACTACCGTTAAAGTGATGGTTGACCAAACGGATTATGGTCAAATGACGAGATTGCCCCTGCACATGTGTTCTGACATCATAAAATTAAAAAAATAATTACTAAAAAAAGATAATAATAAAATAATAATTAAAATCTATTTTTTTTGAAAAAAATTAAAAAAATCACATATCTGGGAATGGAAGAAATTTTCAGATATGGATTCTTTCACAGTTAAAAAAAAAAATCAAAAACAAATTGAGTTCGTGTTCGAACCCAGGTTTCTGGGTTCGATCACGAACCCAGCACTTGGGTTCGTGTTCGAACCCAGAAACCTAGGTTCGAGCACTAACCCAGATCTGAGTTCGTGTTCGAACCCAGAAACCTAGGTTCGAGCACTAACCCAGATCTGAGTTCGTGTTCTTCGAAAAAAAATTTAAAATTTTTTTTAATTTTTTTTTGGTGATGTGGTGGAAGAGTTTCCAGACTCTTCCATCTGTTTTTTTTTTAATATATTATTTTTAAAATTAATTAAAATATGACGTGGCATGCTCTTATTGGTTAGATGATTTTTTAAATTTTTTTAAAAATAAATTTAAATATAAAAGACCAATTTACCCCTGAACCCAGTTGGTCAACCGTCACTTTAACGGTGGTCAACGGATTACAGGGTATTCGAGTGTAATTATAGCAAAACTGACATTAAACGTGAAATTATAATAAAAGTCAGATTACTTAAGTGCAATTCACCCTTAAATTAAACTACCAAATCGTCAGCCAAGAAAATGACAAGTACACATTAACAAGTAAAACAAGCAACCCAACATGGTTTGGTTACAAGTCATTGTTATATATATAATATATATAGACCAAGCCTTCACTACAAATATGATAAATGAGGACAAGTAGCTTTTTGATAATTATTGAGTGTGTCCAAAGAGTCAATTTACACTATTCCTTGTCAAGACTATGTCTACATGAGAGTTATATAAGATAAACAAAATATGTGAATTAAACAGAAATGTCTTCATCTAAAAATTGTTTGTATCCACAGGGAGGATTGTCAAACAAAATTTAAAATCCGGCCCTGATTTTCTGTTGATTCGGGCTGTTTTTAAGTTTTTTTTTTAAAAGGAATTTGTTATTTGTGGAGATATATCTCTTTACTGAATTGCTTTTTAATTTTTAATTTTACTGTTCACATATAGTCAATAAGGGTATACATTAAAAAAAAATGTTATTTTTCAGGTGATACATCAACTCTTGGTTGAGTAATTATACGTTTCTTATGTTGTACTGGTGATAGAGGTTTATGTCCCAAGTTTTTCCTAAAAAAAAGTAAGTGTGAGGAGGTCTCTTTCTTGTATTGTGAGAGTAGTTATCTAGATAACGCTAATAATATTTGGTTTTAGTAGCTTCTGATAAATCCCTGCAGACCATCCAATATTAATAGTGTTTGATCTTATCAAATTTTAAAGGCCCTTGCAGACCTAGTTTAGATGTCAATTCAAAATAGAAAAAGAAAATTATATTTGAAGTACAACTATGAGATTTGGCAACTCCTAAAAGACCCCTTGCCGACCTAGTTTCCATGGCAATTCAAAAAGGAAAAGAAAATAAAAATTATACTTAAAAGTACAAATATGAGATTTAAGAATATGACTTAAACTCACAACGACAACACATGAATGTAAGGGGTTTACTACCAAATCAACTCAACTTTTTGTATATGTATTATTAATTTATGTGGTTTATTTTGAGGGAGAGAAATTAAATAGAGATATCTAATTAATTTAATGCATATAATTTATTATACAATATCGATTTTTGACCCTTTGGCCTCAGTCTTGAGTTATGTTTTAAAGATTTAAAGCATCTCTAACATTACTCATACTCTATCTCTATTTTTAGAGTTTCAAAAGGAATATTCTCCCAATATTCTAACTCTAAATTTTTTTTACTCCAACAACAAACTCTATCTCTATCCTAAAAATATTTTATATTTTTATTATTCTTTTGACATTGTTGCAATAAATTAATTTTTATATCACTTTATTTTTACACTAAATTTTTATAAATATTATTTATAAATTATTTAAAATCTTTTTATTAAAATTGTAATATAATTTTATTAATTTATTATAAAATATTTTAATTAATTACATTCACTTAAATTTGTAGATTAATTTTTCTCACATAATTTTATTTTTCTAATTTTTTTTCAAAATCATGAACTAATAAAACTCATGAACGTGAATCGATTCGACGTGAATGTGAAGACAACAAAATTATGATGATAGACTTGGATTCCATAAAAAATCCCAACGAACATGAGTACTTCCGAAAGAAGAAGATGGAAATTCTTGAAAAAAAAAATAACAATTATCAAGTTGAAGGATCAATGACTGATAGTTTTGGTCAGTTTTCTGGTGGACATGGAGGCCATTTGGATAACCTTTCAGAATATTAATGCCTTGAGTATTACGTATTTATGTTTAATGTTGCTAGACTTGTTACTTTTTTTTTCTTTTTTTGTTATCGTTATTGTAATGTTTTTATGTCATTTATGTTCTTCATTTTAAATTTTAATATTAAAATGACTATTTCGATCTTTATTTTAGTACTAACTTATAATTATTAATATGTATATTATATATAGTATAGGAATAATAATTACTCAAATTGTTTTTAAAGAAATAAATATTCAATATTTATCTCATTTTAAAGATCTAGATGAGACCTTTGTAATAGTATAATTTTTATATTTATATGATTTATAAATTATTATATATTAATTAAATTTAATTAAAAAGATCAAAAGGATATCAATGTCTAATATTTGTTTATAACTATGGATATAAGGGTAAATGAGAATATAAAAGTTAAAAGCAATTTTAGAGTACGGAAATTGGTACTCCAAATTAAGAGAGAGAGAGAGAGAAAATAAAAATCTAAAAAAAAATCGTAGAAACTGTGGGATAGAGTATTGTTGGAGCAAATGGTACTTTAAAAGGGAGTACATACTCTAATTTAGAGTACTATTGTAAATGCTCTTATATCACTTCAAGTGGTGACAATAAATTGATTGAATATGGCCGACCACAAATTAATTTTGGTTGTTCCTTTGAACGAAGACATGTAAGTTGAATTAAAATTGAGGGTCCTTCTAGAAATATTGACCTAATAATAACTCTAGATATGGGGTTCAAACAAGGAGGCTTTGACTATCAATTAGGCATGGCCCCGGTTCGGTTCGAATCGAATCGGCGGTTTTTAATCGGAACCGTCAGTTCCGGTTAAAAATCTGTTCTGGAATCGGGACTCAAGGTCCCTATTCCGGTTAGCTTGAAGAAAGGAACCGGAATCGCCGGTTAGGAACCGGCAGTTCAAGGAACCGCCCGGTTCTGGCAATTCCGATTCCTGGGTGGTTTTTTAATTTTTTTTTTTAAATTTCTAAAAATTTAAATTTTTTATTAAAAAAAAAAAATTAAAATGTGTGGCCGTTGGCCTGAAAAGGCCAACGGCCACATGTCAGGCTGCTGCCTGCCATTGGCAGGAAGAAGCCTAACACTCAACGGCTCCTTGGGTGTAAAATTACCATTTAATCCCTTAAAAAATTACAGATATACCCCTAAATTTTAAAAAATATTATTTTTCTCCCCAACCCAAAAAACTATATAAATCCCATTCCTCTTCAATTCAATTCACACCGTTTTCTCTCATTCTCATTCTCTCATTCTCTTAATATTTCTCTCATTCTCTCATTCTCTCATTCTCTCAATTTTTCTCTAATTCTCTCAAACTCTCATTCAGTTATTTTCTCAATCTTGTTATTGTTTTTCAATACTGCAATTATTTTCGTTATTTATTTAAATTGTATTTTTTACCATTATAAATTTATAATGGCATCACAATCAAGACCGTCTATTTCTGGAGGCCAACAATCCTTTTCCAGAAGGTCCGTTTCGAGCAGAGATATTAAGCAGCTACCAGATTTAAATGCTGGAGAAGCACAAAGTCGCCGTGCCGCTGGCCCAGAATTAAATTTCAACGCTGCAAATTTTGCTGAGTACCTACAACAGAGAGAATTTGAGGAGGTAATATTTGGTAATGATACTCCTCCTAATTTTACTTCTCAGTATTCTCATCCCCATCTCTCTGGGTCTGGGGCCTCTGGTCTCTCTTATGAAAACTCTCCCCTTCCCCCCCCTAAAGTGAAACCGTACAAGGTCCACAACTAGATTTGACAAAGTACAAATTTGAACTTTTAAAGTTCATATGAGAAGGGTGGAGAAGGAATCGGGGAAAGTTGTGATGACTTGCAACTATTGCAACAAAGATTTTAAGTGGAACAAATCCGGAGGGTACGGGACGTACTGGAAGCACATCAACACTAAGCATCCAGTCGAAGCTCAGCATGAACGTAGCCGAGGACAATACCAAATTTCCAAATACACATCTCTTAACCATCCTTTATTGAAATATAGTGATGTAAATAATAGGGAACAACTAGTAAGAATTGTAGCGACTGAACATCTTCCTTTTAGTTTTGGCGAAAAAACTGATTTTTTAAAATATTGTCATAATACTTTAAATCCCGCTGCATGTAGAGTACCTAGGACCACATTAAAACGTACCATCTGTAACATTTATAAAAAAGAAAAAAAAAACATTAGTTAGATATTTTTAAAATTATATGGGTCGTATGTCTGTTTGTGCTGATATCTGGAGCGATCATTGACAAAAACATTCATACTTAGGACTTACTTGTCATTATGTTGACCAATCATGGGAGTTGCAAAAATGAATTCTTGCATTTAGAGTTTTTGACGACACCCATACTGTCGATAATATTTACAAATTAATGAAAATTATTTTTGAAGAATATTATATTGAAAGTAAAATTTTTGCAGTTGGTTTTGATAATGCTGCAAACAATACTGCCGCCGTTCCACAATTAATTCAATTGTGTCAACCCTACTCTGGTGGCATATTTTTTCATCAAAAATGTGTTTGCCATGTTTTAAATATATGTGTACAACATGGTTTGCAAACACTTCAAGAATGGATTACATCAATTAGGGATGCCATATACTATTTGTGGAAACATCCTAGCACTATGATGAAGGGAGTTTTAGAAAAGATTTTGATTATAGTATAACATGCGGAATTGGGTTTCAAAATTTTTTCTTATATTGAAAACATTTTTCAATCAGGAATGAGTTCCTGTATATACGCAGAAAAAGACTTTAGAAACTACATACCTTTTTCTTGATTTTATTTTTTCTGATTCCTCGATCTACCACCAGATTTTCCGAGCTGTGACCCGCAGTCTAACAATGTGTGTGTGGGCACGTCACGGCAAGAGATAAAGGTCAAGTGAAAAGAACGTCGGCCGAATCCTGTAAAAGAGGGGAGAGTCAGAAATACTTTTTTTTCTCTTTTCTTCTCTCTTTGGTGGCCGAATTCTTTTTTTTTTCTTTTTTTTTTTTTCACTTGTGTGCTAGGTTATGTTTTTTTTCTAACTATATAACACTTATATAGTAGTCCTTTAAGGTTTTAGTTTGACTAAGTCAAAATAGGATTCTAAATCCTATTTATTTTTTAGTCTCCCTAAAGACTTGAACCTGTGACCTTTTGGACTATTAAAATAATTTAATTATTTTAATTCATTTGTCCTAATTATTATTTAATCACATGACCTCATATTTAATAAATAGAATTAATAATTAATAATTAATAATTTCTATTATTTTATTAAATATTTAATTAATTAAATAATCACATTATTTAATTATTCTCTTTTATGTAAATCGCATTACTTTCGTAACACTATTAATTGGACCATTCAATTAATCTACGGTGACCCTCGTTACCAACAACCATAAGGGCTAGCAAGGGAACCTAATGGACCCACAGTTCTGAGCTCCAATAATACTTAGTAATATTAATTAAAACTCTTTAATTAATATTTCACGATTATTAACCTCGGAGTTATTCCACTAAAAACCCGAGGATGCACTTTCAGAACTGTAGATGTGTTTATACAATCTGAAGTCTTAGTGTCTATTGATATAGCTAATTGCATATATTGTGATCCTCCATAAATAGTTCATCACTAGAGCTGGGTCATAAAGTCCTTTATACCCTTCTAGAAATATCTTTTCCTTTAAGTACCATTGATTCTCTAATGAACAATTAAATCCTGTCTTCCTCACGGAAGAAGGAGAGCGCTCATAATCGTTCAAGCCCCGAATTAACCCTTAAGGGAACTACTTATCTACTTCAATCAAGAAGGAGTGGATTCCACTTTTGTGTTCAAACCTTCCCAGCCACAAGCCAAACCGCAACTCCAAGATACAGAGGTATTGGTCGAGATTCGCATCAACCTCACTCATGGTAAATCAAAAGCCACGATCCAACATAAAGGAGTCAATAAGACACTCAGGATTAAGATCACCTATAAATAGCCATCGTTTATCGATTATATATGAATCTCATCTACTAACGGATTGTGGTGAGAGATTCATATAAATCGTGGCCCAGTCCTATATGATCTCATCATATAAAGTGCCTCTATTCTCATGTCAACTACATGAGCGGTCTAGGATAAGACCACCGTACTTTATAGAATGGACCGCAACAATAGATCAATCACAAACAAAGTACCCAGCTTTGTTCGCTCTCTACGGACTCTTTAGATTACACGTCTCAAAATGAATCCTCTATATATATGACCATCATATACTCATTATGAGATTACATCTTGCAATATAGGATGTTCTTGCACAATACGAATGTATTACTAAATATAAAACTTTTATAAACTTGAATGATAATCTGAATAATTCTTATTATTGTCTTTAACCATTTACAATTACAAGTTTTAGGGCATAAATCCCAACATATGAAACAATGTGCTAGGTATTGTAAATCTAACGGGAAACATCCAATTAGGTTTTCCCGTGATGTTCCAACTCGTTGGAACTCCACATATAAATTGCTTTGTGAAAGCTATGACTATAGAGAATTATTAGTTAGATTTATGCAGCATAATGTTAGTAGCGTTAATTTGTATGCTCATCATTGGGATGTTTGTACTAAAATTTGCATGCTTTTAAAAGTTTTTCATGATGCAACTAACGCTTTATCCGGTATATATTATCCAACTTCACATTTATTTTTATGTGAAGCCATTAATATTGTAGATGCACTTAATGAATGTGCACAAGTATTGAAACTATCTGCATGTGTTGTTGCAATGAGAGATAGATAGTTAAATTATTATAGGGATATTCTTTCGATTTATACTGTTGCTTCAGTTTTTGACCCTAGGTGTAAATTTGATAGTTTATATGAATATTTAACACTTTACTATCAATCTCTAGGGCTACACAACGTAGATATTAGTGCTTTATATAATAATGTTAGACAATTATTTTATTCAATGTATGGCGAATACCGTTCTGTATACGGTCCCTCGTTGAACATTAATGTTCAGCAACCGACTGTAAGCGGAAGCAGTTATTCTCGTTCTCGCTTTCCCTCATTAAGGAAGTTAGGGTCAAGCGTGTTGTCCAAAAAATCAAGGGCACAGGGGAGTTCTTCGTCTTCATCAACCTATGTTTCAGAGGTTGATCTTTACGTAAACACCTCTTTTGAGTTTTTGGACAGCGAAGACTTTAACATCCTACATTGGTGGAGGGAACACGAAACTAACTTTCCAATTTTGGCCCTCATTGCCAAGCAAATTTTTGGAACCCCTGTCTCGACCGTGGCAGTCGAGCAGGAATTTAGTGCAGGTGGCAATGTTCTCGACGAGAGACGGACATTGCTCAGTCCTGACTCAATACAGATTCAGGTCTGTGTTGAAGACTGGACCAAGACCTCATATTGGCAGCAAGAATTGGATCTCGTGTCCGACGACAATGACTTCTTCGACACCAACGACGATACAACGGCTACCGAAGGAACAAGCGACGATTGATCACCTCCTGCACATAACAGGTAAAAGAACTACGTGGGCTTTGATTCCTCCTAGAGAATACGTAGACAGCTTAATTGAGGTAAAATTAAGTGCAAGCCCTAATTTCTTATTTATTTATTTAATTTTTTTAAAATTTTAAAATTTTATAATATTATTATTATCGTAATAAATTTCTTGTTAAAGTTGAACAAACGAAACCTTTTATTTATATATTTAAATTTTTTTATAAATTTTAATTTTTTTAATTTTTTTTAATTTTTCCGGAACAGCCGGTTCAACCGGCGGTTGAACCGCAGGTTCCAAAAAATCAGGGAGGAACGGGAACCGGAGGTTCCTCCTCGTTTCCAACCGGAACCGGAACCGGAATCGGAACCTCGGTCCCAGTTCCGGTTGATTAAAAAATTAAACCGAAACCGGCGGTTCCAAAATCGGACGGTTCGGTTCAGTTGGCCATGACTACTACCAATAAAATTAATGGTGTGTGTCCATAGATATGGGATTTTCTACCCTTTCTTTTTTCTTTTTTTCATACGGATCCTAATTTTATAACGCTATACAATTAAGATCCCATATGAAAATAAACTTATCAAATCCCGTACTTAATAATTATTATATATATAATTACAGGATCTCGTATGTTTTCTTGTACGAGATTCCAATTCTATAACGTTATAAAAAAGATTTTGAATAATTTTATAACGTTACTAACTCTTCTTATAAATTCTACAACTAATTAGTCATATATATATATATATAAAATAAAAATTAATAATAATAATAATAATGAAGTGATAATTTTCATTTTGGGTTGAAAATTAAAGTCAAATTTACACTCCAGTATCCAAACTAGACCTTTTATTTCCAGTAGACGTCAGTTGTAGATAGGATAGTGCATGAGTGGTGTGTAGTGTGACTCAATTTGATGGTATATTATATAATAATTTCCACTCTATTGATTGGTCAAGTTTGGCCGGGGCTGAAAATGTCATCCCATCAGTGCCTATTATCATCTCTTTTTTTTTTATAATTAAATTAGGGTAAAAAATAACGTCAAAAGGACATGTTTTGTCTTCTTATTACGTTCTATAAAGTATTGAATTTAATTTGATTGAATTGGTTGAAATAGAATAAAAATGACATGATTAGACCCTATTTTCCTATCCATAATTCTATATCGAAACAACCCACTCCAATTCTAATTCATAAATCAAGAAAGAACAAATAGTTTTGCACTTCCAACGTGTAAAAAACTAGCTTTTATTTTTGTTTTTCCCATAATATAACTAATTAATTATTTGATTTTGAGTCATAGTCGGCTGAAATTCAAAAGGTTACGTAACTTTGAAATTTAATGTTATTTGACATATGATATGACACATACATTGAATAATTTCCATACCTTTCGCTATTTCAATAATAAACCTACAATTAATTAATTAGTTAATTGGTAAAATATCTTAAATACAAAATTTATTTATTTTTATATTTTATTAAAATACTTTAAATACGAAATTTGTTTACACCAAAATTGGAGATGGGTTTATTTTCAAATGAATAAATAAAAACAAAAACAAATACTAAAAAGTATGAATTAATTTGATGATAATAGATTTCATGAATATGAACTGTTTAGTAAATCATATCCGCTCATAATTTAAGTAGTTAATACACCTTCATTCCATTTTAGTGGTGATAATTTAACTCTTACCACACGTATTTACTAACATGCGTAGATAATTTTTGCGGAGATAATTTTCTTCTATTATTATAAAAGTAAACGTCCTCTGTTATGAGAGTAGATATTCAGAATACAAATTTTATAATTAATCTTGATAAATCCTAATACACTTTCAATTAATCTTGTAATAAACTATTTAGTAAAATTACATAACATGTTTTATTAATTATATTTAGAAGAAAAAAAATTCAGGTGCCCAATCCTGACCATAAAATTATATTATCTAGCATTATTTCATGTCCAGATAGTACAAAACAAGATTCAGCAATTATTACATTATTTCATGATTGAAAATAATACAAAAAGTCCATCGTGAATATATATATATATAAAACTCATTGGCTTAAAAATTAATTTCTATTCAAATAATGCACATTTACTTATAGTAAAGTGTTTAGTGCACTTCTCTTCAATCTCAGTGGTGAGGGGTTCAATTCCCACTATATACATATATGGATATTTTTCTCCCCTTATTGTGGGAGTAGTATTCTTCTGCTATGGAAATAGATATCTAAGCCAAGCATTTAGTGGTTAATCTTTACAGATCCCGACAGTTATTGATATTGTAATTGTACCCCTTCAAAAAAAATTACTATCCAGATAATTAAAAAAGAAAGGGAAAATTCGTAAAAATCCCTAAAGTTTAATTATTTTTTAAAAATAGCTCTCTAATTTTAAATTTTGAAAAAAAAAAACTCCTTTATTGGGGATTTTGGTACACAATTAAATAGTTTTTTTAAAACTAAATTTGAAACTATATGCCTATATCAGTAAATTATAAACTAAATGGTTATTTTTTTAAAAAAAATTTTTTTGTCAAACCTCGTAGAAATTTTTGCAAATCTCCCAGAAGAAAATACAGATTGTCCGCACTAACAAATAATTTGACAATATAAAATAAAAATGAATTTTATATATATATATATATATATATATATATTATTTTTTTTATTTTAACCAACTGTTCTGAGTTCTACGTACACAGTTGGAGCAGGCCCTGGAATAAAATTGGCCATTAGAGATCAAAATAACAAGCTTGGTAAAATCCATCAGCTACCCAACAAAGACCTACATGGCCCCATGATTTTCACTGTCTGCTAACTCAACAGTCCCATCAATAAGATTGTCAATGTCCTACAAAATAATAACCGGAACAAACAACACTAGGAAGAAATCAGAAATAAAATTTGTTTTAATTGTCTGCAGCAAAAACAGTTTGTTTTGTATTTGTATGCAGTGAAAAGGGTCCATAGCTAAAAGAATGAAGAAATGCCATCGCTGCTGCTGCTTCTAGTTGGCCTTTCAAAATTTTTCTGTTGGAGTCTTCGTATGTATTATTGCCTTGGGGATGTGGTCATGTTCTTATGAGTTTTTATTTCTGTTTGTTGATTGAGTAATTAATATATGGACAAGAAAGAAAGGGCTTGTAAAACCGCCATTGTATATATATATATATATATATATATATATAACAATTGATAAGTGGATAATACGTGGCGAGTGACTTAAATCATATTTAATGTGTATCCACTCCTCAATTGTTATGTTATAAGTTGGAATATAAAAGTTGAGATATTTAGTGTTACTCCATATTATAATAAAACTAACTCAACAGTCCCATCAATGAGATTGTCAATGTCCTAAAATAGGGTAAATTACAATAGAGTATCTTAATATTTGACCATATTATAATAAAATTATAAATTTAGCCTTAATTACACATTAGTATTCTCCTTTAGTTGATTTGATCATAAATAAAAGTTTGACCAAATTTTTTACCTAAAATAATAAAAATACCCCTAATTAAAAAAACAATAATTATTAAAATTTTAAAAAAATAAAATTTTTAAAATGGCTGAATCCATTTACATTATTTAATTTTTTTAATTTTAATAATTAATATTTTTATTTCAGTAGGTCTCAGTCCTAGAAATTATCGCTAACTCTAGCTCCTTCCATTTCTGTTTCTTCAATTAGAAGAAGAAGAAGATGGAAACCCGGAAGAAGATGCAAAGTGAAGGAAGACTGGATTTTTTTAACTCATCTGCTGAATGGATTTGATTTATCCCATTGTGATGGGTTAAAATGAAAATGGGTTAATTTTAAGTAAACTCATCTGGTTGCACCAAACATGGGTTTGGAAAAAAAATTAACCCAAATCCATATAACAAACATGGCCTTAGAGTATCTCCAATAGTACTCACACTTAATCTCTATTTTTTGAGTTTCAAAAGGAATATTCTCCCAATATTCCAACTCTAAATTTTTTCTACTCCAATAACAAACTCTATCTCTGTCTTAAAAATATTTTATATTTTTATTATTCTTTTGACATTGTTGCGATAAATTAATTTTTATATCACTTTATTTTTACACTAAGTTTTTATAAATATTATTTTAATAATATTTATAAATTATTTAAAATCTTTATATTAAAATTGTAATATAATTTTATTAATTTATTATATAATATTTTAATTTACATTCACTTAAATTTGTAGATTAATTTTTCTCACATAATTTTATTTTTCTAATTTTTTTTCAAAATCATGAATGTAGTCCTCAAAAATCGCTCGGGGACATGGGGCATTACAACCTGTAAAGATAGAACGCACGTAACCCGCAGGACGTCTGGGACACCGGGGTGGTGCCGGCCAAAGTCACTCCGACGGTCAAGTTAGCGAGTGCTAATAAGTATAGAAAGCTTGTAAATGGAGATGAGTGAGTAATACTTCCTGTTATCTTGGCAATTGAGGTCTCCTTAATCCAAGGAAATGTGAGATCGGCTAATCGGGGTCCAATAGGGAGGTGGTCGGAGATGATGAACGATGGCCAGAGATTGTGGTCTGAATATTGATAGCTCTAGGTTCTTAATTTTTCGGTCCCCTGTCTTTGGAGAATCATCCTTCATTTATAGGAGATGGATGCTTCTGCCCGTTGAAGGACTTCATCATTACCTCTCTTTGCTGTTTCCCACCAAGGAGGTCTGTAGATGCTTCTTTTGACCTGGCCGTTTTAGATCGTAATGATGGTTTTGTAGGTCCGTCTTTAAAGTAGATCATGATTTGGTCTCCCATAGAACCAAAGGAATTCTATGTCGTACGACATATGTGTATGATGTTTTTGATCACATGAACTATTATATGTCGTGCTACATGTTTGGGTGTTAACCTGAGATAAACATGTTGTGCGACGTAGGAGTTCTCCCAAACATGGACAGAGTTATTTCCCTCGATGCTACTTGGATGTGTGGGGTATCGAGTGGCTGTCGTACTACCTGGATGTCGTACTACATGGATATCGTACTACATGGATGTCGTACCACCTTTTGGCTCTGGGCCTGGTCTTTGAAACATACTTTGGGCTTCTGGGCTGGATCCTCGCTTGTATTTTGGGCCTGCAAATTTTGGCTACTACAGTTTGCCCCCAAACGCCTTGTACTTCAGAAAGAAGTCAAGAGGTTTGTACTACTTTTTTGTCGCACGACATATGGATTTGTGTGTTGTTCAATCGGTTGGGTTGATATGAGAGTTCCTCATAATTCTCATGACTTGATGCGGTCGTACGACAATGTAAAAGTCGAGGTGGTGTGGTTGGTCTTCTAATGGCTCTTCGATATCTGCGCCATAATAATTGGGGTTTCACGGGAAATGTGCACGCGTGACAAGTAATAATGACTATGGGGGTGTGTGCCCAAACAGGAAACTGACACGTCAGCTTGGGGTTAGCTTTTTAATAACGCCTTTTCCCTTTCTCTCCCATTTTCAATTTTTGCTCTCTCTCTCTCTCTCTCTCTCTCTCTCTCTCTTTCTCTCTCAAAAATCAGTCGCCTGTGCAAGCTTTTTTTGGCATTTTTGCTGCTCGTTTTTTTCATTTTTGCGTCCATTCCGGCGAAGCATTTGGTTACCCTTGCTTTATTGGTAAGTTTTCTGGTTTCTCGCTATTTTGACTTCCTGTATTCATGTTTTGGTTTCTGGGTGTTTTTGCGTGTTATTCGAGTAGGTTTTTAGGAAATTCTGAAATTTTGGTGTTTGATCGAAAATAGCAACTTAGGATTTGGTAGAAACTATTTGTGGTTTATACGTCGCACGATAACAACTGGGGAATATGTGTCGCACGCCCTTTTAGGTTTTTATACCAACAATCTAGGAACCGATGTAGGGCATGTAGGACCTTAAGTTAGGTTTGACTATTAACCTTCCCTACTGTCGCTCGAATTGTAGGTGAGATGTCGAGTAGAGGAGACGAGAACACTCCTAGTACGTCGGGGCGAGGATATGACGATCCTGTCGACCTATCGTCCAATACGTGGGGTAAATCGAGGGCTTGCAGTGGTGAGGTAACGTTGGCATCGTACGACCCTGTGACTGTCTCCAGTCATAAGGGTACGTCGAGTGTTATGGAGGGTGTACGCGAGGGGATCTCTCTTGTCGAGCCACCTGAGGAGGCGGCCGGTCCTTGTCCCATGGGACCAAGTAGACCGCTGGGTTTACTTTTGTTGAACCCTGCTAGCGTGCTGAAGGAAGAAGATCTTACACACATAAGGTATAGTTATGGCATACCTGATGGCGTCGAACTAAGGGTACCCTTCAAGGGGGAACGACCAGATTGGAATATCCCCGGATGGACCTGTTCTACCAGCTCCCATTTCAGAGGGTTGGTTTCAGATTACCGGTGGTCGGACTACCGAGGAAGGTACTGGACCACTTTGAGTTTGCCCTAGGGCAACTCATGCCCAACAGTTAGAGGATACTGTTGGGTCTAGAATTGTTGTGCAAAAGGGAAGGTATAGTTTTCGAGCTGCCCGACCTATTCTGCACGTACTCGATGAAGGAGCACGACACCGAGAAGGGCCGCTATAACTTGAACCTTCGAGCCAACAGAAAGCACCTCATCATGGAGTTGACCACGAATGACAGGTCGTGGAATGATAGGTATTTCTTTGCGATGGGCCTTCTTATCGAGTGGCCTGTAGGGGATACGGTTGTTTGTACGACCTGGCCTAAGGCTGGTGGGTCATTAATTTCGTAGTGTCGTGTCGTTCAATATTTTTTCTTTCGTCGTACTGTACTAACTTGTTTATCTTCTTGTTTTGCAGTGAACACAGGAGCTCCTCAAGCTGTAGTTGGCTTGACGTGTGCGACTCGTACAGCGAAAATTCTGTCATACGACGTGAATGAAAGAAGTTGGAAGAGGATCTTAGCTGAAGAGAACCTGAGACCGAGCCACTTGTGGAAGTTCTCTGTAATCAACGAGCCAGGTACACATTACCCAGCTTTTAAAAATTTAGTGGAGTTTGCCAGAGTAAGGTATTGTGTCGAGCGACTATACGGCACAAGGTTTCTGACTCCTATATCCTACGTCAAGCGACGCTTTGCAGTTGACGTGATGGCTGGAGGTTTTGCTGCTCCCGATGCTGATGAAGCTATGAGGAGACTTAAGGAGAAGAAGAAGGGAAAGAATAAGGTTAAGCTGAGTGATCCTGTCGAGCTGACGGCGACTCTACCACTTTCTCCTCCTCAGCCCAGTAAAGGAAAAGAGTCGCTCGACATGGGCTCAATTGGAAGGAAGCGGAGAATGGATGATTCAGCCGCAGGCCGTGAGGCGCCAGTCGACCTTGCATTCCCACAAGACGCCTCTGCTTACTCTGACTTTGGGTCAATTATGCCCCAAGTCGAGCGACTGCTGCTTCCTGAAGATGAGAGCAGGTTTAAGGAAATGGGCTTGTCGCAAGGGTTTGATTGGGCCCTAAGCCATCAATTTCAAGTAAGTCGTACGTCTGTAATATTTTAATATTTTAAAATTTTAATATTGGGGCCTGAATGTGAGTTTCCTTTTTACAGGCTCTCCAATTTCAGATATATGCCAAGCAGGGGCTTACTTCGGCTTTGGGGAAGGTGAGAAAGCTCAAGTCGAGCAAACAAGGCCTCAGGATTGAAGTAGAGAAGCTGAGGGCCTCGAACGTAGAAGCTAAGAAAACAACTGAGGAAGCTTGTCGTCGTGCGACGAAGGCAACCCTTGAACTTGAACGTCTGAAATCAGAAGTGGAGAAACTCAGGCCCCTGCAGCATAAGGTCGACCAGCTGGGTGCTCAGCTTAAGGTCAGAGAGTCAGAGTACGACGCTATGTATGACCGAGTTGAAGATGACGTGCTCAACGCTGTGGTTAAGACGCGGGCTGATCTAATGCGACAGTACAAGGAAGGTCGTGCTGCTGAATGGGAGATAGACAGATGGATCGCCGATCATGATGAGCTGACCCGCCCAGATGACGAGGAGGAGGACGATAAAGATGAGGCTAAAGAGAAGAGCCAACTGGTCGAGGCGAAGGTCAATGAAGAAATTAGTGTCGAACCGGCCCTTGAGGGTACGACCATCATAGCTTTGCCTGCTCAGTCGAGTGACGGTCCGTCAGCTGAAGTTGAGCGAGAGCATGACGATGTTGCCCCATAGGGGTTTTATAAAAAATTGGAATTCCCTTTTTTCTAAGTGTTAAAATACTTATGCTTTATTTATGTTTTTATAATTTCGTATTTAATAGAATGAATGGTTTGTTAAATAGTGTGTTGTCGTATGATAGAATAGAGATAACTTATTTTGTACGTCGTGACACATGACCTTGAATGCAGGTCGTGCGACAACTCTCTGTATAATAACCTTGAATGCAGGTCGTGTGACCACTGTTGATAGTGACCTTGAGTGTAGGTCGTGGTACATGACCTTGAATGCAGGTCGTGCGACCACTGTCGATAGCCACCTTGAGTGCAGGTCGCGGTTCATGACCTTGAATGCAGGTCGTGCGACCACTGTCGATAGCGACCTTGAGTGCAGGTCGTGGTCCATGACCTTGAATGCAGGTCGTACGACCAATTGGTTTTTGTTCTTGTGATGTTAATTTGTCCCAGTTGGAGTGTGAGAGTTTATAGTTTCATGCTCCAACTCTTATACTCTTTATTTTTTCTTGTGTGGGATTGTCCAGTGACGGCGACCTGTATAAAAAAGTTAGGATTAGCCGTTGCCTTTGCCTAAGTGAGTCCCATGCCGTAAGATAACAAAATTGTAGAAAGAAAAAGTAGGAGTTTAGAAGTGATACTGTTTCAGATAGCTTGCGTTCCAATTGTTGCCGATTTCTATGCCATCTGTACATCGCAGTTTGTAAGCTTCATGTCCAACTACTTTGGTGATTTGGTACGGTCCTTCCCACGTAGGACCGAGCTTACCTGCTCCTTTTTCCTTTGTGTTTTGGAACAGGCGACGAAGGACCCAATCTCCAATATTGAATGCTTTGAGACGAATGCTCCTGTTATAATGTCGGGCGACTCTTTGTTGGTAAACGGCCAATCTGATTGCGGCCTTGTCGCGACGCTCGTCGATTGTGTCGAGTTCGTTTAGTAACTCTCTGCTGTTTGTCTCTTCGGTCGCGTGCCGTATTCTGTAGGAAGGGTAATCAACCTCAGTCGCTATTACGGCCCCGAGCTGTAGGTTAGGGAGAAGGGTGTCTCCCCTGTTGACGTTTTGACCGTCGTACGGTAGGACCATAACACGCCTTGCAACTCGTCGGCCCATTTCCCTTTATATTGGTCGAGTCGCTTCTTGAGGGTGGACATGATTGTTTTGTTAGTGGATTCTGCTTATCCGTTGGCTTGGGGATATCTTGGGCTCAAGTAGCTTAGTTTGATCTTCCACTGGTTGCAAAAGTCTTGGAAGTCGTATGATATGAATTACGAGCCATTGTCAGTGACTATCTCTTTTGGGACTCCATAGCGGCATATGACATTCTTCCAAATGAAGCTTTTTACCTCGGAGTCTTTGATCCTCACATATGACTCGGTTTCGACCCATTTTGTGAAGTAATCCGTTACGACTAGCATGTAGACATTTCCTCCGGTAGCAACTGGCATTTTCCCTACTATCTCCATTCCCCACTTCATGAAGGGCCGTGGTGCTGAGATGAGGTGAAGTCGCTCTGGGTGTTGATGCGAAATGTGGGCGAAGCGCTGACATGGGTCATATCGCTTGACGAGGTCGTGTGACTCAAATCGCATTGTGGGCCAGTAGTATCCAGCCGTGATTGCTCTATTGGCTAAGCTTTTCCCCGCCGAGTGGTTCCCACATTGTCCCTCGTGCAAGTCCTTGAGTACCTGCTGAGCTTCGATTGGGTCGATGCATTTGAGGAAGGGCCGGAGTAGGACCGCTTGTAAAGTTGACCTTCTATTATGGAAAATCTGGCAGCCTTGATCTTGATTCTTCGTGTTTCTACCTTGCCAGACGGGAGGGTGTCGTTCATCAGGTAGTCGTAGATCGGGGTGATCCAAGTTGGCTCATCCGAAATTGGTTCGACTTCAAGCTTCGTTGGCTTTCACACAGCTGGCCATTGGGAAAAAACCATGGGGATGATCCGTTCGACTGTGGTATCTACTGCGGAACCAAGGTTGGCGAGCGCGTCAGCATGCGTGTTTTCTGATCTTGGTACTTATTCGATGTCGAACGATTCGAACGAAGCTTGTAGTTCTTTTACCAGGGTTAAGTAAGCCGACATTTTCAAGTCTTGAGCTTGGTAAGATCCTTGAAATTGTCTCACAATTAATTGGGAGTCACTACGTACCTTTATCCGTTCGACGCATAAGTCTTTTGCCAAGGTGAGCCCGGCTATGAGGGCCTATTACTCGGCTTCGTTGTTAGTGGTTCTGAATCCGCATCGGATGGATCTCTCGATGACGTGTCCCTCGGGTAAGGTGAGTACTACCCCTAGTCCACTGCCCCTAGCGTTGCTTGATCCGTCGACTGCCAAAGTCCATTCCTCTTTTGGTGTGGCGTACGACATGGTGCAAAGCTCTTCCTCCGCTTGTTGTAGAATCCCAGGTGTGAAGTCTGCTATGAAGTCTGCCAACACTTGTGATTTGATTGCCGTGCGAGGTTGGTAGTTGATGTCGTACTCGCTTAGCTCCACGGCCCACTTCACTAGTCGGCCGGATAGTTCGGGCTTATGTAGGATGTTCTTTAAGGGGAAGGCAGTGAGTACACTGATGGTATGGCATTGGAAATACGGCCTCAATTTCCTTGCGGCTGTAACGAGTGCAAGGGCCAATTTCTCAAGTTGACTGTACCTTGTTTCTGCGTCGAGTAGGGTCTTACTGATGTAGTATACGGGGAGTTGTTTACCACTTTCTTCCCTCACTAGTACTGCGCTAACAGCCGTCTCGAACACAGCGAGGTAGAGTAGAAGTGTCTCTCATTCCTTAGGTTTGGATAGGAGAGGGGGGTCTGCTAGGTACCGTTTTATGTTTTGGAATGCGTCCTCGCTTGTTTGGTTCCAATCAAATATTTACTCTTCCTTAAAGCGTCGAAGAAAGGCTTGCATTTTTCGGATGACTTTGAGATGAATCGGTTGAGGGCCGCGAGTCGCTCGGTCAGTTTTTGCACGTCTTTGATGCTTTTGGGGGACTTCAAATCCATGACGGATCGGAGTTGATCTGGGTTGGCCTCGACGCCCCTCTTGGTTACTAAATAGCCAAGGAACTTTCCTGATGAAACTCCAAATGAACATTTGGTCGGATTAAGCTTCATTTCATACTTGCTGATGATATCGAACGACTGTCGAAGGTGGTCGAGGTGTTGATCCGCTATTAATGATTTCACCAGCATGTCGTCGATGTAGACCTCCATGGTCTGTCCGAGCATGCTTGCGAATATTTTGTTGACTAATCTTTGGTAGGTTGCCCCGGCGTTTTTGAGGTTGAAGGGTATCACTTTGTAGCAGAAAATACCGCGCTCTGTCATAAAAGAAGTTTTTTCTTGGTCGTCCGGATGCATGATGATTTGGTTGTAACCGGAGAATACATCCATGAAGCTCAATAGTTCGTGGCCTGCTATAGCGTCCACCATCATGTCGATGTGTGGGAGAGGGAAGGAATCCTTCGGACAAGCCTTGTTGAGGTCTGTGAAGTCGATGCAAACTCGCCACTTCCCACTCTTTTTCTTCACTACTACTACGTTTGCGAGCCAGTCTGTGTAATTTACTTCTCTCACTGAGCCAATATCGATTAACTTTTGGATTTCTTCGTTGATAACTTTGTTACGCTCGGGCGCGAACTTCCTTCGTTTTTGCTTCACGGGCGGGTAATCTGGGTCGACTTGCAACCTATGCACTAGGACTTCTGGGTTAATGCCGGTCATGTCCGCGTGTGACCATACGAAGCTGTCGTGTCAGGCCGTCAAGAAGCTGACTAGATTTGCTCTGATATTTTGTAAAAGGCGGGATCCGATACTAACTTTGTAGTCTGGGAAACTTGGATGTATGGACACTTCGTCGAGCTCCTCCATATCTGGTCAGTCTTTGTTGGTGGTGGTGCTCGCGTTCTGTAATTGCTATAAGTCGGACGGCCTGCTTTTTAGAGTTTTTCTGGTAGCAATCACGCGAGGTTTTTTGTTGCCCTCGGATCTCGTGGACTCCTCACTTGGTAGGAAAACGGATAACCTGATGATATGTCAAGGGGACAGCTCTCATCTCATGAATTCATGGGCGACCCATGATTATGTTGTAGGACGACGGGCAGTCTAGGATGAGGAAGCATGTGTTTAAGTTAATACATTTCGCGTAGACGGGAAGGACAATTTCCCCTATGGTGTTCTTATGTTCTCCACTAAATCCTACCAGGATGGTCGAGCGACGTACGATGTTACACTCGTCGATATGCATTTCTCTTAGCGCGCCGAGGAAGAGTCCATTTGTTGAGCTTCCATTGTCCACTAGGATTCGCTTGATCAAACAATTGGTTACTGTTAATGAGATGACTAGTCCCTCGTAGTGGGGGTTGAATAAGTCCGTATGCTCATCGCTGCTAAAACTAATTGGATAATTGTAAGTCGGGTCCACCGTATGGGTTTGTCGGACTTCCGTACGACCGGCTTGCTGTGAATGGCGCTTCTTTTTTGAGTAGGTGACTCTATTTACTTCGGATCCGCCAGAGATGACGTTCACAGTTCTCTCGTGTTTGGGAGGTTCTGGTGGTGGGATTGAAACAATGTCGTGCGACCCATCCTTATTCAGAAAAGTCTGCTTACCTTTGTCAGTTAGGAATTCTTTAAGGTGGCCCTTCTTAAGTAGTTCTGCCACTTCTAGTCATAGCGAGACGCAATGCTCTGTTCGATGGCCGTGGTCACCATGAAATTCGTACCACTTGGAGTTGTCTCTTTGATCCGGCGGGCTCATCATCTTGTCTGGCCATTGAACTTGTAACATCCCGGATTTCGGATAATTAATTTCATATATGTGAATATAAATTTTATAATTGGAAGGGGTGTAAATGTAATTAAAAGTATGTTTAATTTTATGATTTCCAGGTGGACCAGATTGAACGGTCGAAACCGATGCTTGAAGATTGAAAAATTGAGGCAGGGAGCATCGCGACCTGGTCACCGCTACCACAGGTCGCGATGGCTTGCTCGCGGTGGAAAATGAGATTTTTGGCAGTGAGCATCGCGACCAGTCACCGCGACCACAGGTCGCGATGAACTGCTCGCGATGAAAATGTCAAAATCTGGCAGTGAGCAACGCGACCACCAGCGCGACCAAGGTACCGCGAGGTGTGCTCGCGATGAAGGCGGTGCAAACGCTCCAGTGAGTACCGCGACCTGGTGGCGCGACGACGGTCGCGACAGCCGAAAAATATAAAAAAAAAAGTAGCTTCTCGCAGAAGCCAGAAAACACACAGAGCAGAAAAGAGAGAGGAGAGACCGAGGAAAAAAGAAAAGAAAGAAGAAGAAAAAAAAGAAAAGAAAGAAGAAGAAAGAAAGAAAAGAAAGAGAAGAAAGAAGAGAAAGAAGAGAAAGAAGAAAGAAGAAGAAAGAGAGAGAAGAAGAAAAGGGGAAGGAAAGAGAAAAGGAAGTGTAGGAGGAAGAGAAAAGGGAAGAAAAAAGGAAAAAGAAAATCGTGGAAACGCGATTCGTCGAAGGGAAACGGTATCCAGGTTGGTGTACACACGATTTCGAACTTATTTTGATAAAAAGTTTTGATTTAGTACGGTAAAAATATTGTTATGGATTTTATATATATTCGTATTGATTTGTGAATATACTTGTATTGCATTTTGTTTATATATTGTTGAGTGATTGTGCCTTATTTTATTATTATGAAAAGTTGAATAAAATTTTGTGTTTCACAACCCTGATTTCCAGTTGTTGTTTGATTTTCTCATTTATGGATTTTGATTTAAAATAGTTTTCGTCGATCTCTGAAACCAAAGAATCGTTTTGTTATGAGTTTTAAAGGCCTTGATATATGTATAGGGATATTTGGATATAGGAGATTGACATGTCAATTGGGTGAATTTATAGCAGTACTGTACCGTATTGTCTCTGATCATTGATTACGGATAGCATTTCTTCGTGAAATGGGAAACCGACTGTTTATCACGGATACCATTTCCTCGTGAAATGGGAAACCGACTGTGAGAATACCCGGATACCATTTCCTCGTGAAATGGGAAACCGACTGTTTATATAGGGATACCATTTCATATGAAATGGGAAACCCGACTGTAAAACCCGTAATCCAGTCCTGTACACCCTGTTATGTGTATCACGGGCTAAATTTAGAATTTATGGGCAGAAAGTGTCTGGAAATAAATAAATGATATTGAACTGAATTCCATAAAGTTTTGACATATTGTATGTTTATAAAGTTTTAGTATTTGAGAAATGTTTGTTTTATACAGATATTTATATTTCTGAACAATTCTGTTTATAAGCCCTATTGTCTAATTACATTTCTGAATTTCTGATTTACGAGATATTGTTTTAGCTATACTGATTTATATTATATTGTCCTTTATATTAAGTGTACACCCACTAGGCAGTTTTGCTTAGCGCGTTAGTTTTGTTTCTAACGCGTAGGTACCAGGGATCCCGAAGAAGCTAAAGACTGAAGAGAGAGAGATTTGCTGACAGAGTCCTAGAGTTATCACAGTTGGGTAGCTATATTGTTGTTATATGTATATATTCTGAAAGCATGCATATACGGAGGATTTGTAAATATGTTTCATAATATGTTTTGTAATTATGTCCTGTAATTAATTATTTTATGATTTCTGTCTTTTGTTATTAGAATGTTTGTAAATATTAAAGTCTGAATCGTTTTATTTTATAAACTGTGTTGGAAAGTCGCACTAAACGGCAGAGTGCGCAAATGTTTGAAATGATATTTGAAGTGTTTTTGTGCATTGTTGTGATTTGGGATTTTATTTGAAAAACAGGTTTTGAAAAATCCGAAAAACAAACGGAATTCTGCCGAAATTTTATAAAAAATTTTATTGATTGGGCTCACTCAAAAATGATTTTCAAAATAATAAACGCTATGGTTTTTCAATGCTTTGAAAATTTATTCTATGGGCTCACAATGATTTTGGAAATGTTTATGAATTTAGAAAGTTTTGAAAACCGGTAGCGCTCCCTGGGTCGATCCAGCCGGGTCGGGTCGGGGGGTGTTACAGAACTGATCTACCCATTCCTTTGAGGACGGCGACTACCTCTACTGGTCTGATGTTCAAATTATATTCTGACATTACGTTCTTTGGCCGGACGAATGGTCTTGGAGATCTATCGTCGCGCCCGCGCTCGTATCTTATTTGGCCGTCCCTTCGGGGTATCGTTAGGTATGGCTCGATACGTCTGTTGTTAATTCGTTGTTCGACCCTCCTACTCGACCTGTCTTCCCTGTTGTTTGCTTTATTAGGTTTATAGTTCACTTCGTCTTCCTCCCACTTTATATGTGCCCATGCCTTGACTAGGACGTCTTCCATGGTTTTACAAGGGTACTTGGTGAGCTCCTTATATAGGTCGGAATCATAGAATAGACCCTTGCAGAAGGCTAATATGGTTGTCGCCTGGTTACAATGAGGGATGGAAACCTTTTGGCGTTCACCCCTCATTTGGCTGATTGTGTAGAGGTTGTCGGATTATTTTTCTAATTTTCGGCTACTAGCGAACTGCTCTACGAAGGTGTCCGTGAGTTGAGCAAAAGAGTTGATGGAAATATTGGGAAGGTTGGTGTACCATTGTAGGGCAGGTCTAGTGGGAGGAAGACGAAACCTTTGCACATGCATGCTTCCCTTAGGTCTAGTGGGATGGTGGCAGTGAACATTCGTTGTTGATACTGCGCAATGTGGTCGTCGGGGTCTGTTGTTCCGTCGTACTGCTTCATACCGGGAAAGTTGAACTTTCCTGGCATCTCCACCAATGCTATTGCGTTGACGAAAGGAGAGTCGGCAAAGCTATTGGCTGCGCTTTTCTTCATAGGAGCGGGCATCCTCGAAATGCGTTGGATGAGTGCTTCCATTTCTGCGAACCTTCGCGCTAAGTCACAGTTAGCCAACATTGGTTCGAAATTTACCAGGTTTGGGTTCGATGGCGCTGAATGTGAAGGGCCAGATGGCGTTTCTTGTAGCGGGATGGTTGGTTGGGTTGAACCAACGTTACATTGGGGGTGGAGATAGGTGGCACCCCTTGTGTAGCTCTTGCCATGTCATCTGATCGATGTCTTCCTGTCCTGTTCGACGTGTTGTCCGCCGTATGTCGTGCGACGATGTGTGGTTCATCCGTGGCTCTAATGTTAGGCTCCGAGCCTACGTGGATTGGATCGAGGTCTCTTGCCGTGGTACCTTGTTCGTCTGGGCGGACTGACGCATAGTAAGTAGTGTGGGCGGCTTGATCGAATGGCAAGTGCTGGGACGTTGAAGCGTCTCCAAATGGTAGTACGACAGTGAGGGAATTAATCCTAATTTGCAATTCTTGGTTCTCTGCCAATACTTGTTGGTTCTCTGCCAATACTTGTTGGTTCTCTTGTTCGAGCGCTTGGAGCCTTTAGGTATTCTCTTGCATCTGGAATATGAGGAGTTGTACCCTAACCTCCATCGGATCATGATGAAAATCGTCTAACGATATAGTCGAAGTTGCTACGTTCTACCTTCGCTCCCTTAGAGATTGTCGTGCCCCACGGTGGGCGTCAAATTGTAGTCCTCAAAAATCGCTCGGGGACACGGGGCACTACAACCTGCAAAGATAGAACGCACGTGACCTGTAGGACGTCTGGGACACTAGGGTGGTGCCTGCCGAAGTCACTCCGACGGTCAAGTTAGCAAGTGCTAATAAGTATAGAAAGCTCGTAAATGGAGATGAGTGAGTAATACTTCCTGTTATCTTGGCGATTGAGGTCTCATTGATTGAAGGAAATATGAGATCGGCTAATCGGGGTCCGATCGGGAGGTGGTCGGAGATGATGAACGATGGCCGGAGATTGTGGTCTGAATATTGATAGCTCTAGGTTCTTAATTTTTCGGTCCCCTGTCTTTGGAGAATCATCCTTCATTTATAGGAGATGGATGCTTCTGCCCGTTGAAGGACTTCATCATTACCTCTCTTTGCTGTTTCCCACCAAGGAGGTCTGTAGATGCTTCTTTTGACCTGGCCGTTTTAGATTGTAATGATGGTTTTGTAGGTCCGTCTTTAAAGTAGATCATGATTTGGTCTCCCATAGAACCAAAGGAATTCTATGTCGTACGACATATGTGTATGATGTTTTTGATCACATGAACTATTATATGTCGTGCTACATGTTTGGGCGTTAACCTGAGATAAACATGTCGTGCGACGTAGGAGTTCTCCCAAACGTGGACAGAGTTATTTCCCTCGATGCTACTTGGATGTGTGGGGTATCGAGTGGCTGTCGTACTACCTGGATGTCGTACTACATGGATATCGTACTACATGAATGTCGTACCACCTTTTGGCTCTGGGCCTGGTCTTTGAAACATACTTTGGGCTTCTGGGCTGGATCCTCGCTTGTATTTTGGGCCTGCAAATTTTGGCTACTACAATGAATTAATAAAAATCATGAACTTGAATCGATTCGACATGAACGTGAAGACAACAAAATTATGATGATAGACTTGGATTCCATAAAAAAATCCTAACGAACACGAGTACTTTTGAAAGAAGAAGATGAAAATTCTTGAAAAAAAAAATAACAATTATCAAGCTGAAGGATCAGCGACTGATAATTTTGGTCAGTTTTAAGGTGGATATGGAGGCCATTTGGATGACCTTCCAGAATATTAATACCTTGAGTATTACGTATTTATGTTTAATGTTGTTAGACTTGTTATTTTCTTTTTCTTTTTCTTTTTTTTGTTATCGTTATTGTAATGTTTTTATGTCATTTATATTCTTCATTTCGAATTTTAATATTAATATGACTATTTCGGTCTTTATTTTAGTACTAACTTATAATTATTATTATGTTTATAATATATAGTATAGGGTCTTTATTTTAGTACTAACTTATAATTATTAATATATCTATTATATATCGTATGGGAATAATAATTACTCAATTTTTTTTTAAAGAAATAAATATTCAATATTAGTCTCATTTTAAAGATCTAGATGAGACTTTTGTAATGGTATAATTTTTATATTTATATAATTTATAAATTATATATTAATTAAATTTAATTAAAAATGTCAAAATGGTAACAATGTCTAATATTTGTTTATAACTATGGATATAAGAATAAATGAGAATATGAAAATTTAAAAGTAATTTTAAAGTATGAAAATTGATATTTCAAATTGAAAAAGAGAGAGAAAGCAAAACTCTAAAAAAAAAATTCTATGAGATAGAGTATTTGGAACAAATGATACTCTAAAAGGGAGACATACTCTAATTTAGACTACTGTTGAAAATACTCTTATATCACTTCAAGTGGTGACAATAAATTGATTGAATATGGCCGACCACAAATTAATTTTGGTTGTTCCTTTGTACGAAGACATGTAAATCAACTATATAACACAATTTTCATTCGATTATTTTCATACTTTTTAGAAATTTCCACATTAAAAAAACGTGAAAGAAAACAATGGTATCCCTTAAGTTGAATTAAAATTGAGGGTCTTTCTAGAAATATTGACCTAATAATAACTCTAGATATTGGGTTCAAACAAGGAGGCTTCGACTATCAATGAAATTAATGGTGTTTGTCCATAGATATGGGATTTTCTATTTTTTTTTTTTTTTATACGGATCCTAATTTTTATAACGTTATACAATTAAGATCCCATATGAAAATAAACATACCAGATTCCGTACTTAATAATTATTATATATATAATTATAGGATCTTGCATGTTTTCTCATGGGAGATTCCGATTCTATAACACTATAAAAAAGATTTTGAGTAATTTTATAACGGTACTGACTCTCCATATAAATTCGGCAACCAATTCGTCATATATAATAAAATAATAATAGTAATAATAATAATGATGATGGAGTGATAATTTTCATTTTGGGTTGAAATTAAAGTCAAATTTACACTCCAGTATCCAAACTAGACCTTTTATTTCCACTAGACATCAATTGTAGATAGGATAGTGCATGAGTGGTGTGTAATACTGTAATGTGACTCGATTTGATGGGATATTATATAATAATTTCCACTCTATAGACTGGTCAAGTTTGGCCGGGGCTGAAAATGTCATCCCATCGGGGCCTATCATCATCTATTTTATTTTTTTTTAATTAAATTAGGGTAGAAAATAATATAAAAGGACATGTTTTGTCTTCTTATTACGTTCTATCAGTATTGAATTTAATTTGATTGAATTGATTGAAATCGAATAAAAAATGACATGATTAGACCCTATTTTCCTATCCATAATTATAGATCGAACAACCCACTCCAATTCTAATTCATAAATCAAAAAAGAACAAAATAGTTTTGCACTTCCAACATGTAAAAAATTAGCTTTTATTTTTGTTTTTCTCATAATACAACTAATTAATTATTTGATTTTGAGTCACATTCGGCTGAAATCCAAAAGGTTACGTGACTTTGAAATTCAATGTTAGAAAACCATAAATATTTGACATATGATATGACACATACATTGAATAATTTCCACGTCTTTCCCTATTTCAATAATAAACCTACAATTAATTAATTAGTTAATTGGTGAAATATCTTAAATACAAAATTTATTTATTTTTATATTTTATTAAAATACTTTAAATACTATATCCGTTTACACCAAAATTGGAGATGGGTTTATTTTCAAATGAATAAATAAAAACAAAAATAAATACTAAAAAGTATGAATTAGTTTGATGATATTAGATTTAATGAATATGAACTGTTTCATAAATCACATCCACTCATAATTTAAGTAGCTAATACACTTTCATTCCATTTTAGTGGTGATGATTTAACTCTTACCAAGCACATTTACTAACATGCGTAAATAATTTTTTTCTATTATTGTAAAAGTAAATGTCTTCTGTTATGAGAGTAGATATTCAGAATACGAATTTAATAATTGATCTCGATAAATTCTAATACACTTTTAATTAATCTTGTAATAAACTGTTTAGTAAAATTACATAACATTTATGATTTTGTTAATTATATTTAGAAGAAAAAAAAATTCAGGTGCCCAATCCTGACCATAAAATTATATTATCTAGCATTATTTCATGTCCAGATAGTACAAAACAAGATTCAGCAATTATTACATTATTTCATGATTGAAAATAATACAAAAAGTCTATCATTCAATGGCTTAAAAATTAATTACTATCCAGATAATTAAAAAAGAAAGGGAAAATTTGTAAAAATCCCTAACGTTTAATTATTTTTTTAAAATAGCTCTCTAATTTTAAATTTAGAAAAAAAAAACTCTTTTATAGGGGATTTTTTTTTATTTAAAGGAATATAATTATAATATTAATAATTATTGGAACTTATCGAAATTAATCACTAAACGCAATTAATCCTATAGGGAATTTTGGTACACAATTAAATAGTTTTTTTAAACTAAATTTGAAACTATATGCCTAAATTATAAACTAAATGGTTATTTTTTTTTAAAATTTTTTTTTCAAACCTCGTAGAAATTTTTGCAAATCTCCCAAAAGAAAATACAGATTGTCTACACTGACAAATAATTTTACAATATAAAATAAAAATGAATTTTATATATATATATTTTAACCAACTGTTCTTGAGTTCTGACCTACACAGTTGGAGCAGGCCCCGGAATAAAAGTGGCCATTGGAGATCAAAATAACATGCTTGGTAAAATCCATCAGCTACCCAACAAAGGCCTACATGGCCCCATTGATTTTCACTGTCTGCTAACTCAACAGTCCCGTCAATAAGATTGTCAATGTCCTATGAAATAGGGTGAATTACAATAGTATATCTTGATGTTTAACTATATTATAATAAAATCATAAATTTAACTTTAATTACATATTATTACCCTCCTTTAGTTGACTTGGTTAAAAATAAAAGTTTGATCAAAATTTTTACTTAAAATAATAAAAATACCCCAAATTAAAAAAATAATAATTATTAAAATTAAAAAAATTTAAATTTTTTAAAATGAATGAATCCATTTAAATTATTTTTTTATTTTAATAATTAATATTTTTTATTTCAGTAGGTCTCAGTCCTGGAAATTATCGTTAGCTCCAGCTCCTTCCATTTCTACTTCTTCAATTAGAAGAAGAAGATGGAAGCCTAGAAGAAGATGCAGAGCGAAGGAAGACCGGATTTTTTTAATCCATCTTCTGAATGAGTTTGATTTATCCCATTGTGATGGGTTAAAATGAAATTGGGTTAATTTTAAATAAATCCATCTGGTTGCACCAAACATGGATTTGGAAAAAAAATTAACCCAAACCCAATCCAAACGCATGTAACAAATATAGCCTTAGAGTATCTCCAATAGTACTCACACTTAATCTCTATTTTTAAAGTTTCAAAAGGAATATTCTCCCAATATTCCAAATCTAAATTTTTTTACTCCAATAACAAACTCTATCTCTGTCTTAAAAATATTTTATATTTTTATTATTCTTTTGACATTGTAGCGATAAATTAATTTTGAGTTAATTACACTCAACCTCCCTGAGGTTTGGCTAATTACATTCGGAATCAAAGTTTGCATTAATGGACACTAACCTCCCCTCACGTTAACGTTGACCGTTGAAATAACCTTTGACTTTTTTTCAAATGACCAAAATACCCCTGTCAATTTATATTATCAATTTTTTACTATTCATTAAAAAAATTAATGGTGAAATCCAGATTGGATTTCCACCGTCCATTAACAATAATGAACAGTGGAGATCCAATCTGGATCTCCACCAAGAAAAAAAAATTTTTGAATGTTCATCGAACCCTTCTGGGTTCGAAGATCGAACCCTTTTGGGTTCGAAGAACGAACCCTCTGGGTTCGTGGAACCCAGATCTGGGTTCCACGAACCCTTTTAGGTTCGAATGACGAACCCTTCTGGGTTCAATCGAACTCAGAAGGGTTCGTGAAACCCAGATCTGGGTTCCACGAATCCAAAAGGTTCGATTCGAACCCTTCTGGGTTTGAGATTCATCGAACCCAGAAGGGTTCGAATCAAACCCTTATGGGTTCGAGATTAGAACCCTTCTCGGTTCGATCTCGAACGCAGAAGGTTCATTCTTCGAAGGGTTCGATCTTCGAACCCTCTGGGTTTCACGAACCCAGAAGGGTTCGATGAACATTCAAAAAAAAAAAAAAATTTCTTGGTGAAGATCTAGATTAGATCTCCACCGTTCATCATTGTTGATAGACGGTAGAAATCCAATCTGGATCTCACCATTAATTTTTTTTAATGAATAGTAAAAAATTGATAATGTAAATTGACAGGGGTATTTTGGTCATTTAAAAAATTTGAAAAAAGTCAACGGTTATTTTGACGGTCAACATTAACGTGAGGGGAGGTTAGTGTCCATTAATGCAAACTTTGATTCCGAATGTAATTAGCCAAACCTCAGGGAGGTTGAGTGTAATTAACTCAATTAATTTTTATATAACTTTATTTTTGCACTAAGTTTTTATAAATATTATTTATAAATTATTTAAAATCTTTTTATTAAAATTGTAATATAATTTTATTAATTTATTATATAATATTTTAATTTACATTCACTTAAATTTGTAGATTAATTTTTCTCACATAATTTTATTTTTCTAATTTTTTTTCAAAATCATAAACTAATAAAAATCATGAACGTGAATCAATTCGACGTGAATGTAAAGACAACAAAATTATGATGATAGACTTGGAGTCCATAAAAAATCCCAATGAACACGAGTACTTCTGAAAGAAGAAGATGAAAATTCTTGAACCAAAAAATAACAATTATCAAGCTGAAGGATCAACGACTAATAGTTTTGGTCAGTTTTCTGTAGACGTGGAGGCCATTTGGATGACCTTCCAGAATATTAATACCTTAAGTATTACGTATTTATGTTTAATGTTGCTAGACTTGTTATTTTTTTTTTTCGTTTTTTGTTATCGTTATTGTAATGTTATTATGTCATTTATATTCTTCATTTCGAATTTAATATTAATGTGACTATTTCGGTCTTTATTTTAGTACTAACTTATAATTATTATTATTATTTTTATAATATATAGTATAAGGTCTTTATTTTAGTACTAACTTATAATTATTAATATGTCTATTATATATAGTATAGGAATAATAATTACTCAATTTTTTTTAAAGAAATGAATATTCAATATTAGTCTCATTTTAAAGATCTAGATGAGACCTTTGTAATGGTATAATTTTTATATTTATATGATTTATAAATTATATATTAATTAAATTTAATTAAAAAGGTCAAAATGATATTAATGTCTAATATTTATTTATAACTATGGACATAAGAGTAAATAAAAATATGAAAATTTAAAATTAATTTTAGAATATGGAAATTGGTACTCTAAATTGAGAGAGAAAGAAAGCAAAACTCTAAAAAAAAAATCTTAAAAACTGTGGGATAGAATATTATTGGAGCAAATGGTACTCTAAAAGGGAGTACATACTCTAATTTAGAGTACTATTATAGAAGCTTTTATATCACTTCAAGTGGTGACAATAAATTGATTGAATATGCCAACCACAAATTAATTTTGATTGTTCCATGTAAATCAACTATGTAACACAATTTCCATTCAATTATTTTCTTGCTTTTTAGAAATTTCCACATTAAAAAAACGTGAAAGAAAACAATGGTATCCCTTAAGTTGAATTAAAATTGAGGGTCTTTCTAGAAATATTGACCTAATAATTTTTAATCTAGATATGGGGTTCAAACAAGGAGGCTTCGACTATCAGTGAAATTAATGGTGTGTCTATAGATATGGGATTTTCTACTTTTTTTTCTTTTTTTTTTTTCATGCGGATCCTAATTTTATAACGCTACACAATTAAGATCTCATATAAAAATAAATATATCAGATTCTGTATTTAATAATTATTATATATATAATTGCAGTATCTCGTGTGTTTTTTCGTATGAAATTTCCAATTCTATAACATTATAAAAAAGATTTTAAATAATTTCATAACATTACTGACTCTCCTTATAAATTTGCAGCTAATTAATTATATATAATAATAATAATAATAATAATGATGGAGTGATAATTTTCATTTTGGGTTGAAAATTAAAGTCAAATTTACACTCCAGTATCCAAACTAGACCTTTTATTTCCACTAGACATCAATTGGAGTTAGGATAGTGCATGAGTGGTGTGTAATGTGACTCAATTTGATGGGATATTATATAATAATTTCCACTATAGATTGGTCAATTTTGGCCGGGGCTGAAAATGTCATCCCATCAGTGCCTATCATCGTCTCTATTTTTTTTTTTTCTTGAGATTAAATTAGGGTAAAAAATAACGTAAAGAACATATTTTATCATCTAATTCCATTCTATTAAATATTAAATTTAATATGATTGAAATCGAATAAAAATGACATGATTAGACCCTATTTTCCTATCCATAATTCTATATGGAACAACTCACTCCAATTCTAATTCATAAATAAAAAAAAGAGCAAATAGTTTTGCACTTCCAACGTGTAAAAAATTAGGTATTATTTTTGTTTTTCTCATAATACAACTAATTAATTATTTGATTTTAAGTCACAGTAGGCTGAAATCCAAAAAGTTACGTGACTTTAAAATTCAATGTTAGAAAACCATAAATATTTGATATATGATATGACACATACATTGAATAATTTTCATGTCTTTCGCTATTTCAATAATAAACCTATAATTAATTAATTAGTTAATTGGTGAAATATCTTAAATACAAATTTTATTTATTTTTATATTTTATTAAAATACTTTAAATACGAAATTCGTTTACACTAAAATTGGAGATGGGTTTATTTGCAAATGAACAAACAAAAACAAAAACAAATACTAAAAAGTATAAATTAGTTTGATGATATTAGATTTAATGAATACAAACTGTTTAGTAAAGTATGTCCACTCATAATTTAAGTGGTTAATATATATAATTTTTATTTTAGTGGTAATGATTTAACTTTTACCATATGCATTTATTAATATCCATAGATAATTTTTTTCCAAGTAAATATCTTCTCATATACGCATTTAATAAAATTACATGACATTTATGGTTTTGTTAATTATATTTTGAAGAAAAAAAAAATTCAGGTGCCCAATCCTGACCATAAAATTATATTATCTAGCATTATTTCATGTCCAGATAAGCAATTATTACATTATTTCATGATTGAAAATAATACAAAAAGTCAATCATGAATTTATATATATATATATATGAATATGCAATTCAGTGGCTTAAAAATTAATTACTATCCAGATAATTAAAAAAGAAAGGGAAAATTCGTAAAATTCCTAAAGTTTAATTTTTTTTAAAAATAACTCTCTAATTTTAAATTTAGGAAAAAAAAATTACTTTATAGGGGATTTTGGTACACAATTAAATAGTTTTTTCCTAAATTATAAACTAAATGGTTTTTTTTTTTTAAAAAAATTTTTTGTCAGACCTCGTAGAAATTTTTGCAAATCTCCCAAAAGAAAATACAGATTGTCCGCACTAACAAATGATTTTACAATATAAAATAAAAATGAATTATATATATATATATATTTTATTTTAACCAACTGTTCTGAGTTCTACCTACACAGTTGGAGCAGGCCCTGGAATAAAATTGGCCATTAGAGATCAAAATAACAAGCTTGGTAAAATCCATCAGCTACCCAACAAAGACCTACATGGCCCCATGATTTTCACTGTCTGCTAACTCAACAGTCCCATCAATAAGATTGTCAATGTCCTACAAAATAATAACCGGAACAAACAACACTAGGAAGAAATCAGAAATAAAATTTGTTTTAATTGTCTGCAGCAAAAACAGTGAAAAAATTTGTATGCAGTGAAAAGGGTCCATAGCTAAAACAATGAAGAAATGCCATCGCTGCTGCTGCTTCTAGTTGGCCTTTCAAATTTTTTCTCTTGGAGTCTTCGTATGTATTATTGCCTTGCGGATGTGGTCATGTTCTTATGAGTTTTTATTTTTGTTTGTTGATTGAGTAATTAATATATGGACAAGAAAGAAAGGGCTTGTAAAACCGCCATTATATATATATATATAACAATTGATAAGTGGATAATACGTGGCGAATGACTTAAATCATTTTTAATATGTATCCACTCCCCAATTGTTATATTATATGTTGGAATATCAAAGTTGAGATATCTAATATTACTCCATATTTAAGTACACAAAATTATAAATATTTAATTCTTATTAAATGAATTTAATGGGTATAGAATTTAATTCTTGATTTTTTTATTTAGTTCATATTTATAAAAAACGGTTGACAATCAAATTACATATATTTTTTACACAAATGCGACTTAATTCCCTTTGCCATCGGGTAATTAAGTTTGCTTCCCTTATTTTCTTTCCAATAAAAATGTATTTTCTATTTTTTTTAATTTTTAATTAATAAACGCGTCCAAAGATTTGAAACAAAATATAAAAAAAAAAATTATTGTCAGAAAATTGAAAAGCAAATGTTGAAATCAACAATGGAGGGAGTTCAATAACAGGAGTCGCGTGACTCATGATGGACCAGTAGGTAAGAAAACAACGCAAGTCTGGTCTCGCGTTTTGAGGCCGTGAATTTCTTGGAAAAAAACGTGTGTTTTTTGGTCAATGCTGCCGTCTTCCGTATTTGTCTATCTTTAATTCATTTTTCGATAAGGGAAATATCTTCTACATTTTTATTTATTTCTTGGGGAAGAAAAGTGACGTTTTATATATTAAGGATAAAATTAGATTCAAATGACAATAGGGTTATAGGGGAAATTTTTTATTTTATTTTTTTTATCAAAAAACAAATTATTAAGTTGACTAATCTTTTATTTATTTATGTATACTATATGTTTATCTTATTTCTTTGATTATTTATAAAATAATTTAATGAATGCCTTTTAATTATGACTAATAAATTAGCATAATAGTGAATTGGTATTCTATTTTATCAAATATGATTTTAAATTAGCATATTAACTCTTTGTTGACTTGTCAATGCCTCCCCCATTTCATTTCATCTTATTAAAAAGAAGAGAAAAAAATTGTGTAGAGTAACTATTCAGATTACACTTATTCAATTTTAAAATTAATTTTATAATTTCAATGTATACTGAAGACCGAAAAGAAGTTAACTATATAATTTTATGAATCATTAAGTAGTATCAAAGAAGAATTAAAAAAAAATCAATAATTTTATTTTCTTCAATATAATTATATATTAAATATTTTTACATTCAAATTAGATTCATTTAATAAATCTTCTTCCATTGACACCAAATGCAAATGTAGAAGAATAATTAATGTTATAGGTTAATGAAAGTCTACTGTTTTTTTTTTTAAAAAAAATATTGCATCTGACCTCAACATGACATGCATGTAATATAAAATTAAAATCAAATTAACTAATTAATTAGATATATATTAAATAAATTACATATCCAATCCAGGCTTTAACCTTGCTGTCTTTTTCGTTTAATTAGTATAATTATACACTCTTAAATAAAAAATTATCTGAATTTAATAATAAGTCAAACTTAACGAACTTTGACTTTTCTGGTTAAATAAGATAAATATAAATAATTATGAGATAAAAATTGAAATTATCAGCCAGCAAAGCAAACACAGTACCTCCTCCTAATCAATCTCTCACTATAAATACCTATTATAATTTATATTTTCTTTTTTTGTAGATAGAATTTTTTTATTATTATATCAAATTACGTATGCTTCTCTGCGTGTCTTTCTCTCTCATCAGATATTTATAGAAATCCATGCATTAGCGGATTTGTTAACATATATTTCTCTGTCGGTTCTCTATCTCTCAAATCTCAAAACAAGAAATTTCTCTCCTTTGCTTTGTTCATGGTTTGCCTCTCTCTCTCTCTCTCTATTTTTCTGTGTTTGATTTTGTTTTTCAAATTTTTAATGGGTTCTCATGTTTTTCTTTTTGTTTAATTTTTTTTTCCAGGATTCTGAAAATGGGAATGTTAAATATGAAGAGGTTGGTTCAGTTGTTTGTATGATTTTTTTGTATTATTTAATTTTATGGAATTGTTTGTATGATTGGTTTTTGATAATGTTTTCGTTTTCTGATTTTTTTTTTTTAATAAATGGAATTTTACAGGAATATATATTGAATTCTAGAGGAGTGAAGCTGTTCACATGTAGTTGGGTTCCTGTGAATCAACAACCAAAGGCTTTGGTCTTCATCTGCCATGGATATGCTATGGAGTGCAGCATCACCATGAACAGTCAGTATATATATATATACATATATTTTTTGAAAATTATATATATTTATCTATTTATATTGAATTTATTATGATAATTCAGGTACTGCAA
The DNA here is from genome assembly GCA_003430845.1 of Xanthoceras sorbifolium. NCBI lineage: Eukaryota > Viridiplantae > Streptophyta > Magnoliopsida > Sapindales > Sapindaceae > Xanthoceras > Xanthoceras sorbifolium. Next base: position 17,262,688 of record CM010614.1, read on the forward strand.
CTAGGCTTGTAAAGGCAGGATTTGCATGTTATGGAATAGATTATCAAGGCCATGGAAAGTCAGCTGGGTTGGATGCTTATATCAACAATTTTGATGAGATTGTTGAAGATTGCTCCAATCATTTCTCTGCCATATGTGGTTAGAATCAACTCTACCACCCATTCTTATTATTATTTTCTTTGAACCCCAAATTTTCAGTTCTGTTATTAATATGTGGTTGTTATTTATTTATTTGTATAATATTCAGAGAAGAAAGAGAACAGAGAGAAGGCGAGATATTTGTTGGGGGAATCCATGGGAGGAGCAATGGTTCTGTTGCTACACAGAAAGAAGCCAAATTACTGGGATGGTGCTGTCCTGGTTGCACCCATGTGTAAGGTATGTTGTCAATTATTAACAAAAAGAAAGAAGAAAAAGAATCTTGTTTTTTTTATTATTATTTATTTTGGGTGATTTGTCTGTTTCCTTGTTTGTGGGGTGCATGTTTTGTATGGCCTAAAAACAATTAGGACCCTTCCTGCAAAACTGGATCCTTAGTACATCTGCTTTATTTTATATATATTTATTTTGTTTCTATAGAGCTTTTTTCTTGTTTGTTTTGTTGGACAAGAAAGTGAATTCCATGGAAACAAACAGATCCCCCAAGAGGAAAAAAAAAAGAAAAGTTAGCATAATATTTTTACCAATTGCCCATCAGTAGTAGTATTGGAAAAAAGTTGGTTCTACCACTAACCTCATACCTTGTGATATAAAAATTATATTAAATAATATAGTTTTCACTTCATATGGTAGAAAAAGTATGGAGAGATCTCTTCCGAATTATGTGAGTTGTTTTTCAAACCAGCCTTGTAGTGATTATTTCCGTCATGATAGACCTTGACTCAATTAATATCGGTTAAAAAAAAATTTGAGGAGTAGGTGTTGTGCATTCTAAGAAAATGGTTTGATTTGATATAGTAGTAAGCTGATATCTCAATTGATTCTAGGTCGAATAGCTGACTTTTAGATTGGCTATTTAAGAGTATTTTTATTTTTTTTTCCTTAGAAAATGGGCTATATGATCCTTTGAAACAAAGCAAACATGTGCCTCCACAAACTTTGAATTAACATCTATAGAATTGGGTTTTAAAATTGTTTTAATTAGTTGACCAAAAATTGTTATTTGTGTGCACATCTTGCATCAAATCTGGGTACTGATTATTTCTATTTTTTTTTAGTGTTATAGAATGATTAGAAAATATTATCTCTAATCTTCCCCCCCAGATCCAATTAAATTAAATTTTATCATGTCATGACTCATGACAGTTATAAATGATTAGAAATTAAAAAACTGAGATTTTGCTTAATATATAATTTATATATATGCAGATTGCGGATGACGTAAAGCCACCACAAGCTGTTGTCAGTGTATTGAACAAGCTTTGCAAGTTTATTCCAACTTGGAAAATCATTCCTGGTCAAGATATCATTGATGTTGCCTTCAAAGAGCCTCATATAAGACAAGAGGTATATTCATTAATTTAATTTAATTTAAATTAAAATCATATTATTTGAACAAGTATATATAAATCTCCAGGTTAAAATATAAACTTTGATTTTGATAATTTTAAATTTCATTAGAAAATTATATATCAAAATTTATTTATTTATTATTATTTTTTGTCATTTATTTGCAGATTAGAGCAAACCCATATTGTTACAAAGGCCGTCCTCGTTTGAAAACAGGCAGAGAACTCCTCAGGGTCAGCATGGATCTTGAACACAGGCTTCAAGAGGTAAATAATTTCTTATTTTACGTTTTTACTAATCGAAAATAAAAATAAAAAAAAATTAAATTCCATTAAAAAAGAAATCAGAGAAAAAAATTTAATTAATTATAGAGGAATTAAGAAACAACACTTAGTTCCACTTAGGACACGTTTGCTAATTGTGAAAAATTTAATTAATTATAGAGGAATCAAGAAGCAACACTTAGTTCCGCTTAGGACATGTTTACTAATTGAGAATGAATAAGGGAATTTGATTCCCTTCATGAAGAATTTAAGTCTCGTTTCGTTAGAAATGACTTAGACCTCTAAATCTCGTTCTCGGTAGGAACTTAATTTCTGATTTGTGTGTAGTCCACATAACTAGATTTCCAGCCTTATTTAGCAAACATTGTAATTACAAATCATGAATTAAAATGAGTCTATTATTTGTTATTGTACTCTTCTTTAAAAAAAAAATTAAATTATTTTTATTTTATATATTCTTTTAAATATTAACTAATAATTTGATGTGAACATTGACTAGGTTACCATCCCATTTATCGTTCTCCATGGTGAAGAAGACAAAGTGACATCAAAAGATGTTAGCAAACAACTGTACGATTCGGCTTCGAGCTCCGACAAGACCTTGAAGCTCTACGAGACAATGTGGCACGGGTTGCTCTATGGCGAGCCACCGGAAAATATTGAGATCGTATTTAAAGATATTATCGATTGGTTAGAGAAGAGGGTTTCCATGGATAATTCAAGAATGGAGATGGAGTTAAAACATGGAAATGATGATTTACGAAAGAAATAGTGTAATCAATGAAAAATGGAGTTTGAGTTATTAATTAATAGTCATGTTAATTAGTGGGTTTAAAATTATTAAAATTGTGAATAAGAATTGAGATAGCTTTAATTTTTATTAAAAAAAAACGATGAAGAAGAATTAATTAAATTGTCTCCTTAATGTAATGTTTATAAAGTTAAATGAAGAAGAATTTGTAGCCACTTTTTATTTTTGTTATTTATTATTTTTCTAATTTTTTTCATGATAATGAATTTGAGGAAACTTCAATACCACAAATAAATTATTTTAATCATATCGCATCAATAATCTTTTTTTTTTTTTTTGATTTCAACAACACTTCTATTACAGAAGACCAACAAGAAAGCTAGGTTCAGGATTGAACCAACAAAAATCCTCCTTAGAGGAAAAGGCAAGGGAAGCAAGAGAATGTGCCATTCCATTCCTTGAACGAGGAATGGCATGACAGTTGGAAACTCCCACAACCCTAAACAGAGCCTTGATATCAGAAACAATAGGGTCCATAAAAGAACTAGGACACGAGTTAGAAATCCTAGCCACAGCATTAGCAGCATCTAACTCAACCCACTCAATAATAAGGCTCAACTCCTTAGCCACCAGCAACCCCTCTCGCAACGCCAGCAGCTCGCCAAGCTCAGTAGGAAAGAACCCCAATAGGGGCTTAGCAGAAGCTGCAACAACCTTGCCCTGAGAATCACGCACCACAGCACCAGAACCCATCACAGAAAAACCAGACTTCACTGCTGCATCGGTGTTCAACTTCAGGGAGCCTGCAGGAGGAGGCAACCACGAAGCAGAACAAGGCTGCCTGGGAGGCTGAGAGGGAGAGCCAAAGACCTTCTGGGTGCCCTGAAATTCACGAAGTAAAGAAAGAGACCAAGAAACCAAATCAGCATTAACCCTGGGGGATTTAGAATGAAACACGGCATTCCGATCAGACCAAACCCCCCACAGAATCATACAGAACTCTTCGAACTCTGCTCTCTTGGCCCTAACAAAAACCCACAAAATCAAATCAAAACAAGAGATATGGCGCTGCAAATTGAGGACGTCCCAGAAAACAGTGGACTCCCAAATAGGGCGCACGGAGCTACACCAAAAAAGGGCATGGGCTGAGCTCTCGGGAGCATCGCCACATCTAGAACAACACGGGTCAACCACAATCTTCCTAGAACAAAGATTACAAAGGGACGGGATGGCATTGTGACAAACTCTCCAAATGAAGATTTTGATTTTAGGGGGAATGTTGAGATTCCAAAGTGCAAGCCACCATTTCGAATCCGGACTCGAGGAGGAACCAGAAAGGGAGAGTTTTTCCTGCGCTGCAACTCTATAATCGCTCTTCACAGAATACTCCCCAGTCTTATCAAAATGCCAGATTAAGGAATCAGCACAATCACCTAAACTCAGAGGAATTTCCAGAATAGAATCCCTATCCGCTGCCACAAAGACCTGATCAAGCTTAGCCAAATTCCAAGAATGGGATGAAGGGGAAATAAGAGATGCGACCTTAAAATCCTCCACAGGAGCAATCGAGAAAGGTTTGAAAGTGGACGCCCTAGGTATCCAAGGGTCCTGAAAAGCCCTGATATCCTTCCCATTACCAACCCTCCAGCGGAGACCCTTAAAAAGAAGACTCCTACCCCAAACCAAACTCCTCCAGAGATGAGAGCTCCCCTGCTTCAGTGTGACAGATAAGAAATCCTCCTGCCTGAAGTACTTTGCCTTAAGAACTCTAGATACCAATGAGTCTTTATTCATAATAATTCTCCAAGCCTGCTTGCCAAGAAGAGCTTGGTTAAAAAGAGATAAATCTTTAAAACCAAGCCCCCCATGGATTTTCGGAGAGCACAACTTGTCCCTAGCAACCCAGGAAATTTTCTTATGACCATCAGAGGCCCCCCACCAAAAGCCCATAATCATGGAGCACAACTCATTACACAGAACAGAAGGCAACTGGAAGATACTCATAGTGAAGGTAGGAATAGCTTGCGCCACTGCTTTGATAAGAACTTCTTTCCCGCCCATCGAGAAGAGATTGCCTTTCCACCCTCTGATCTTACGCCAGACTCTCTCCTTAATATCACTAAAGGTTTTCCGTTTATTTTTCCCCACCATGGTTGGAAGGCCAAGATATATATCATGGGCTTGGGCACTAGGCCCAGGCAATTCAAGATACTAGCGCAACGGTCATCTTCCACATTAGGGCTAAAAGTGATGTTAGACTTTTGCAGATTAATCCGCTGGCCAGAGGCTTTCTCATAGACATTAAGGATCTGTTTCAACTTCTCACAATTCTGAACTGAAGCCCTGCAAAAAACGATACTATCATCTGCAAAAAACAAATGACTCACTAGAGGGCTCCCGCGACAACATCTCATACCCAAAGATTGTCCATTAGATTCGTTGCCTTTGATAAGAGTAGACAAAGCTTCTGCACATAGAAGGAAGAGATAAGGAGACAAAGGGCACCCCTGCCTTAACCCTCTTTGCGGAGAAACTTCCCCCACAGACTTCCCATTTACCAGGAAGGAAAGCTTGGAGGTCGACACACAGTCCATAACAAGGGCTCTAAAATGATTAGGAAACCCTACCTTCTCCATAATGAACTCCAGGAAACCCCACTCGACTCGGTCGTAAGCCTTACTCATATCCAGTTTAATTGCTGCGTACCCTCTTTTACCCTTTTTCTGTTTCTTGATAGAATGGAGAAGCTCAAAAGCAACCATAATATTGTCAAAAATTAACCGCCCTGGTACAAAAGCACTCTGCTCCGAAGATATAATGAAGGGCAGAATTTCTTTCAACCTATTTGCCATAACCTTTGAGACAGTCTTATAAATAACACTGCAAAGACTAATGGGTCTGAAATCAGTCATACGCTCCGGGTTTTTAACCTTTGGAATCAGGACAACATTAGTGGTATTGAACTCCTCAATTGAGCATCCACCATTAAGAACTTTAAGGCACACGTTAGAGACATCCTCGCCAACCACATTCCAAAATTTCTGAAAAAAGAGAGCATGGAAGCCATCGGGACCAGGGGCCTTGTTTGGACCCATTTCGAAAACTGCAGAACGTACCTCAGCTCGAGTGAAGGCCTCTCCAAGTCTGCCTGCCATTTGGGCATTAACTTTACTTTCAAGAAAAGAGGAGGCAGCAGAGAGATCGGAGAATGATGGCTGGATAGACCTAAACAAGTCTGAGAAATAATCCAAAACCACACTGGACATGCCCTGCTCTGACTCCCTACGAACCCCTGTACTATCCAGCAAAGAGCTAATCTGATTCTTCTTCTTTCTGGCCGTCGCTCTTCTGTGAAAAAATTTAGAATTCTTATCCCCTGCGAGTAGCCAATCGACCCTCGATCGCTGTTTCCAGTATAATTCCTCCTTCGAGAGGAGACTTTCTAACTCTCGCTCCCTAGACTTAATAGCATCAAGCACCTGTTCAGATTGCTTCCGATCGTAGAGAAGATTAATCTCACATCTTTTTCTATCAATGGCTTTTTTCAGCGATCCAAACTTAACTTTACTCCAATTCTCCAGCCGATCAGCACACAAACCCAGTTTATCTCTTAGACCTCTACCAGAAGTTTCACTGTCAAACCCTCCCCAGGCCGTGCATATCACAGAATAGCACTCTTCGTCTTTAAGCCAAAACGGCTCAAATCTGAACTTCCGATCTCCACCACCACTACCACTAGGGCCACCACGCACAAACTTGGCCGAAATCGGTCTATGATCAGAAAACATAAACCCTAAATGCTCAACTTTAATCCCCGAAAACAAATTAACCCATTGACTGGTAGCAAAAAAACGATCTAATCTTTCTTGAACATTTCTAGAACCCCCCATCTTATTGTTCCAGGTAAACAAAGGCCCTGAAAAACCCAAATCAACAAAATCACACAACTCAACAATACTACGAAAATTAAACATACCCGGACCAATTCGTTCATTCCCGCCCAGCTTCTCCTCTATATGAAGAAGTTCGTTGAAGTCTCCGCCACACAACCAAGGAAGTCGGTTGACTGCCTTCAGCCGTCGAAGAAGCTCCCACGAATCGGTTCTATGGTTAGGGACAGGACAACCATAGAACCCTGTGAACCTCCATTTGAGGTTGTTCTCCATTTTAATCACCACATCAATATGGCCCCTGGAGAAGGACAATACTGAGACATCCCACACATCATTCCACAATAACATCAGACCTCCACTTTTTCCCACACAATCCACATGCAGACCCCCCGAAAAACCCAACTGCACCTTAACTCTCGCCGCCCATTCGCCTTTTAATCTAGTTTCAGAAAGAAAAACTAGATTAGAGGATTGTTTCCGGATAACCTTCCGGAGAGCTAAGAATGCTTCCCCAATCCTCGAACATTCCAACATAATATACTCATGGCTCCCGGCGGGCCTGCTCAGCAGACTCCGCCGACAAATCAGATTCCAGGAACTTCTGTTTCTTCCCAGGCAGATGATCCCCTACAGTTTCCACAACTTTTCGTTTCCCACCCGGATCTATAGCAAACACTTCAGAAAAAGATGTTCCAGCTTTAGTACCTGAAAACTTGTGACTCAGAGATCTCTTAACTGGTTTTCGATCCCTCCTGGCATAATGCCTAGCTAACAGCATTTTCTGGATTGGGCTTGGACAACCTGGGATAAGCCTCTGTAAGGGGCTCCCCCTGATTAATCTTTTCCACTTCTTGGAGTTAGGCTTACCACCAGAAGACCCTACCATAACAACATCACCTTCATCACATAGATTTGACCCCACTATTTCCTCATCCATCCGAGCCAACGCCTCTGAGTGACCATCTTCCGTCGATGCTACTGTAAAAACCTCCCTAGATGGGGGATTCACTGGCTGGATAATCTGAGTCGAGGTACCATCCACAGCAATCAATGCTCTATTGGGTTCAGAAACCCCCAAATCCCTACTAGACTTTCCACCTCGCTTATCAGAAGATGTTGGGATAGTGGGCAATGATCTGCTGGCACCCTCTGCCCCTACTCCGACCACATGCTCAATGTCTTCCTGGGCTTTCGGAGAAGCTTCTGAAATGTCCTCCCCTTTATGCCGAAACTTTGACCGATCCAAAGGTGATGCTCTAAGCCACCCCCCAAATTTTGGTTCGACCCCTTCCATAAAATTTTTCCTCACCTCGCTGTTATAACATTCCCTGAAGGAATGTCCGATAAACCCGCACCCATAGCAAAAATCTGGAAGCCTCTCATATTTAATGAGGGCCGTAATCATAGTATCAAAATTCGCCAACCTCAACCTGATACCCCTTTTCAAAGGTTTGGTAATATCAATTCTAACTTTGATTCTCAGAAATTTGCCCCACAAATCTTTCGAATCAATCGGAAAATCAACAATGGTACCAACTTCCTCTGCTAATAATCTCGCCACTTTGCAGTTCATACACGCCAGGGGGATATTGTAGATATGAATCCAGAATTCAGAGTATTTGAATTCTAGTTCAGAAATGGCACCAGGCCCCACTGGTTTCTCAAGAACAATGAGATTTTTATCGAAGTGCCAAGGACCCCTGGACCAGACCATCGCTTTATCCTCAAGGGATTGGAAATGGAAGACAAACACATTATCGCCTACCATTTCAATATCCAATCGGCCCACAGTACCCCAGATTTGTTCAATAGTTCCACGGAAGGCCTCCCGGTTCACCTTTCTACGAGAAAGGATCTTCCCTACCAAGCATTGTTCAACGCTTCTAATACCATCAGCTTGAACATCTTCTGCTATGTCTAGAACTGGGCCATCTTCCTCTGATAAGGACAGAGCCTCACAAAGCCTCAAAATTTCATCTGTAGCCATAAGAGAAAACACAACAACTACAGCAACACTGGCCACCACACCTAGATCCACACTCAAAAAACACAGATCAAACCCAAGACTACCAGAACAGCTGAACCCAAACAAATTAAACTCACTGCCTGCTAAAGCACACACTGCCAAATATATGAATCCAGGTACAAATCAGCCACAGAGGCCACCACACCAAATCCACTGCCAAAAAATAAATGAACACTAGCCCACACCGTGATTCCCAAAAAGAATAAAAAACTCCACAGCCAAGAAATCACCCCCTGTCAAATTGACAACTCAAACAAACAAATGCCAAACACAAACAAAGCCGCTGAACTCGGATGAAACCGCACCCCCTCAATCTGATCAGCTCAAATCAGCTACACCAAAACTGAAAGTGCAAAACAGCTACACGAAGATCACGTTTGAAGGCAAGGCAACAGTCACAGCACAAACATCCACACCTCCTAAACACAGCACCAATACCCAATATAGAACACGCCCAAGCCACCAAAAGCAAAGAGAGCTGAGCACTGCCAAAGAAGAACCTGCAAACTGCCAACACCCCACACACTGCCAAAAAGAACCTACTCACTGCCAAATAATATACCCAGTCGCCCAAAACTCAAACAACGCCACTCCATACCAAACCCCTCACTGCCCATCTTCGATCCATAAAAAACTCACTGGATCTTCTTCACTACAACCAGAAAGAGCACCACACACCTGATCCTTACTGCCACGGTTCGATCCCGACACCACAGGCGAGGATCTACTGCACAACCAGCAACCCGACGCTGCACCACACACAACCAGCAGCCAGCTACAACTATTAACGCCACAGCCCGATTCCAGCTACAACAACACTCACACACATCACAGACACAGCTCTAAACAGCAACACCCCTGCAAAACCCACAAGCCCCGCCAACCCGCTTCACCAAGGAGCTAGAGATCCAAGACCCCTAACATCGAGCCAAGAAAATCAGCACAGCGAAACTGATCACACCACCAGCACAAGTACGCACTGTCAATGGATCGAAGACGAAGCTGCTGGGAGAGACACGATCCCACATGTCAGCATGAAGATGCCTCGGAATAGAGATGATCGGGACCAAAACCAGCAGCACAACAACCTCCCAGAACAGACCCGATCGCAGCCCACCAAGAAGAGGGAAGGGAGGGGACTGCTAGGACGGAACTCCGGTGCTCCTAAGCTGCCCAGTTCCTTCTTACCGATGAGAGCAGAAGGGAGATCTGGAGAGCCAAGGAAGATCGGACCACGATCTGCCTCCACGAAGAAGGAAGGCTGCTTTTACTCACTGTTTTTTCAGAGAAAAAACGAGTGGAAAAGATTCCAACCGCATCAATAATCTTAGATCACGATTCTATAACGTTATAAAATAATTTTACGTGATTTTATAACATTACAGACTCTTCTTAGAGATCTTGCACCTGATGAGTCATATACAATATATCCTTAGTGATCCTTTATTTAATAATTTTAATTGGGGAGGAATGGTACAATATTTTTAAAAATTATTTTATAAAATTAAAAGAGAATCAAAATTTTATTCTTCAAGATCATAATACAATATCTAATAACAATTTTCAAAATATAAAAGTAAAGAAATCATATTTATAAATTATAATTTTATTATTTTATTAAAAAAAACAGTACTATAACAAAACAGCAAACCCATTTTGAGCTTAACACTAAATTTTTTGTTATTTACCAATTGTTACAATTTATTTACGCATGTGAATTTGAATTCTCTACTGACCTAATAAGCCTCAGCTAACCATATGTACTGTTTGTATGATTGAATTTTTTTTATAAGAAACAGACAATTAAAAAAGAAAATCTAATCACCTAGAATTCATAACCTTGACGTAACACATAATTTTATATAATTTAATAGCTTAGAATTTTATAATTTATATTTAAGTTATTCAAGTAAAGAGATTTATTCGTTAATAAGAAAAAGAAAAAAGATTAACGGTGATTGGATTGATGATGAAATAGACTTTTGGGTCATGAATAGTGATTAGAATGATGATAAAAAAAGATAATTATTGGTTCAGTTATCTACCTCAACGACGGAATATTCAAATTCTATTGAGTCTGACTTATAGTGATCATTTATTAACTTATAGTGATTATTTATCAAAAAATGACTCCGTTATCAAATAATTGAACAACCAGGAGCAATTTACTTATAATATTTAGTTGACATTCATAAAAATCATTTAATGAATTATGAGTTGAATACATCTTGTTTAGCAAAAAAACAAATATTTCTTGCTCATTATCATACAATCACTTATTCACAAACTTCGCGTGGGGCTAATAGTTTTTATTTCCCATCTCATATAAAACCTTTTTTCGCTTTGCCTGGCCCTATCCTCCTCTAGGGGTATATAGGAACCGGACACTCCTATGTTCCTTTCATTACAGTATTTCTAACAAGTTCTTGGATACCAAGCCTAAAAGTTTCCTTATTGATGATATCGATATGGTGCTAGTGGCGATATTAATGATAGTGAAGATATTGATGCTAGTGACGATATCAATTGTGACATTGATACGGAGATGAAGCTTCTAACTATAATGAATGCACTAACTATTGATATATGATGTGCGGAATAAATAGATTTTATATCACCGTTCAATTCGAATTAGCAAAAGTAATGTCTTATTGCATAATATGGATTCCAAACATTCATGACCTGAATGTAAGTGAGTTGGATTATTTATCCATCGGTCTATTAGTGAACTATCTCTTTAGGGATTATGAAAGATGTTTCACTATAAATATTCTTGTTATTACTTCAACTTATATTCCTCACAAAGTGGATCCCGCTCTAATAATCCCGAAAAAATTAAATACATATATTAAGATACGAAAGTTTTTTATTTTATAACAGCGAAAGTACTTTTTCACTCTTTCATATGGATATCGTTATCAAATAAAATAAAAAAATAATCGAAGTCTCATTGATTATATAGTCAAATTCAACCAACAAAATAAATATCACCGGACTCTGAATAGCATGTTGGACCAAAAATAAAGCCTATAATCTACAATAATGTAGGTGGAGGATCATTTAGACTTAATTCGAGTTAAAATTTGATGAAAACAAAGCAGGACTGGACCCATTAAGGCTCATTTAGATTTAGGTGGCCCAATTAACTCATTTTTGGACATAATATATGGACTATTTAGCCATAATATTAAGACTATTTAGCCAACTTTTGATACATGATTCTAAAACATTTTTAAAAAATTGAGATATAATTTTTGGTTTTCAAAATATATTTGGATTCTACATTTTTTTTTAAGAAAAAAAGTGCTTTTAGATACAATCGCACAAATAAATTTTGTTTCTTCAATTTCTCTTATTGTCTAAATAAATATGTATAGATAAGTTAGAGTTTATATATATATATTATCAAATGAGGGTTTTTGTACGGATTTTTTTTGTACGAAATTTAATTTATCGCATTGATAATCTATTTTGTAGCGCTCCAATACAATAAATTAGGATCACACTTAAAAAAAACATGCGGAATCCATGTATATATTCTTTAATGTGTAAACATTTTCTTGAGGCATCATGAGTTCAAGAAAATTTACCAAATGAAACGAAGAATAATCAAACAAAATATAGAAAGACTTGAATTTCTGGCCTTTCATTCAACTTATATTTCTATTTTATTTTTGGAAAATGTTATATATATATATATACACACTTGCATATATACAATTTGAGAGAGTTTTTTTTTTTTTTTTTTAACATACTAACTAACGACTCCAATTGAGAGAATTTTCAAATAGCATCATTGTTATCTAATAACCCTTAACATGCATGCAGTCCCGCAAATTTCTCTCTCTATTAGCTTTATATTTCTATTTTTGCACATCCAACATACACAATACAGATAAAATTTCCCAACACTAAATTCTTGTAAAAATCCCACATTTTCGATGGGCTTTAGATAATTTTTTCTCTCATCTTTTAAGTTTTAACCCATTTTTGTTTTCCCCTTTTTTCAGTCCTGAAAACAAATTAAAATTTTATCCATTTTGAATCCATATAAATAATCCCAGATACTCTTAAAACAACATTAAATTTCTTCTCCAGCAAATTTACACTTTTGCCTGATCTACAGAATTCTAAAAACCTTTCTACATGGTAAGTTCTTTCTCTAACATGTTATGTTTTGTTATCTCATTTTTAATAAAAATGAGAACGTCAAATCTCAACAGTTAAATGTACGTATTTAACAAATAATATTTATTTGTTCTTCTCTGTTTTATCTAATAAATTCTAAATATATATGTGTGTTCTTGACTTGCTTTTTAATTGGGTGGTTTGATTTTTTATAGGCTGCTGTAGAAGCAAATGTCAAATATGGAGAGGTAAGACCACTTTATATTGTATCCTGCAAAATATTTTTATTGAGTGTTTTTCTTTTGAATTTGTTAATTTATTTATTACTATGAAACCATTATTTTGTTTTAAATTTCTTGATCTCTCTCGGAGATAGTATCAATATCGGTACGGTTAAGAATCTATAGAATAAGCGACAATTTTTAAAATTTTAAATTCGTTAGAAACCTTTCCTGAAATATAAGGAAATCATTAGACAAAAAACATGAATTTCGTTCAACTCTATTAGACTAAAACTCGCGTGGAGGAATTAATGAAATTTACCCTTTAATTATATTAAAAAAATTAACTTTTAAATTACTTGTTCAGGAATTCATCTTGAATTCTCGAGGCATGAAGCTTTTCACATGCAAATGGCTTCCAGTAAATCAACAACCAAGAGCTTTGATCTTCATCTGCCATGGTTATGCCATGGAGTGCAGCATCACCATGAAAAGTCAGTATCAATTCTACCATGTATTTATTTATTTTTAATTCCTCTTATACCCAAAACGAATTTTTTTTTCCTAAACAAAATCAATAATTCATTATTCAAAATTTAATAAATGTAATCATCAGGTACTGCAATTCAGCTCGTAAACGCAGGATTCGCGGTGTATGGTATCGATTATGAAGGCCATGGAAGATCAGCTGGCCTTCAAGCCTTTATAGATAATTTTGATCTTCTTGTTGATGACTGCTCTGTTCATTTTACAAGCATATGCGGTGAGTTTCTCACTTTTCGTTAAAGATTATTATACTATTTTAAAATTTTTAACTTTTTATTTTCGAAATAATTATCAGAAAAAAAGGAAAATAAAGGAAAGATGAGATTCTTGTTGGGAGAGTCCATGGGAGGAGCAGTGGCTCTTCTCTTGCACAGAAAGAAACCACACTACTGGAATGGTGCAATCCTGGTTGCACCCATGTGCAAGGTATACATGTGTGTGTGTATATATATTTTTTTCTCGGGTGTTAAATAAAATTATCAGGTGCAAATGTCCGGATTTTGTAAAAGTTTAGAATTATATTGTGCACGTAACAAAAAAAAAATCAAAAACTCGAGAGTTAATATCTGATTTCTTTTTTTTTTTTTTGTTCTTTTTTTAAACTTGAACGTCTGTACTATATAATAATTCGAGTTGTCCTCTGAAACTCTTAAATAGAATATGAATCCTTTTGTCTGAATGATACAGATTGCAGACGAAATGAAGCCACATCCTCTACTTGAAAAAGTTCTGAACACGATTTGCTACTGGCTTCCAACTTGGAAAACAATCCAAGGTCGAGACTTAGTCGAGCTTTCCTTCAAAGAACCTAACATAAGACAGCAGGTGATTTTATATATAGCCAATAGTATGTTTTAGGTGCGGAATTCCGCACATTTTTCCCGTGCTGCATTCCTGATAATTATATATATATATATATATTATTTTCCTTTGTGGATTTCTTTTTATTCTACCATTGTCATGAAGCAGAAATAAAAATGATACATAGTAATTTTTTTTGGTACTTATAGGTAAGGGAAAATGATTTATGCTACAAAGGACCCCCTCTCATAAAAACTGGCTACGAAATGTACAGAGTCAGCACAGACCTCGAGCAGAGACTTAATGAGGTTTGTTTCTTACATACAGTAACTTTTATTTAATTTCATCACGGACGGTATAATTTAATTATAGAATAATTCGAATAATCTTAAGATTAGTTAAAAAAACTATATTATTTAAGATTATAAAATTTTCGTTAAAAACTTATTATAGAATATATAAACACTTTTTATAGTATTTGTCATATATTTTCTTCCTCATGGTGAGGTTGTTGATAAGAGGTAGTTTCTGATTACTTTCTTAAATAATTCAATCTCTCTGAAGTATGTTACAAACTTATCCTTTATCCTACAATTCCTTTACGTGCATTTGTCTGTTAAGTAAACCTTGTAGCAGGTTGAAATTTACATGGAAAATTTGA